>OY982574.1:6918404-7271349 GCA_963859945.1 Euplagia quadripunctaria
ACGTTCTTTACTACATGTTTACTAGAGCTTTCAATAAAATTAAATTTCAATATCAATTTCAGATGCTATCATATTTACGTATTTTGTAGATTTGAACGTATCCGACGACTTTTGTTACTAACTATACCTTTCCAACGTAATCCTTGCCGATCTCATTAAGTAATCCTGGCCTGATCTTTGGCGCTGTAAATAAATCACTGGTGTGGTTTAAAAAATAAAATCCAAACAAACGAAGTTGTTCACGTTTATATGAACGTTAACCCAATTTCCAGTGATGAAGTGGCACTGAATAGTAAGAATCGAAGCGTTCTCTGGTGTCAGATTTTGTTGCTGAATTATGTTAAACATGTCATAGCTATATGGAACAAGCTTAACCATACCAGAATATTTGAGGTGCTATGAGTTAAGTGAACAGTTACCTTTTGGCGGGCCATGTAATTGTTGGGAAACTAAGTCACTTTAAAAGTATCAACAAAATAGCGAGTATTTCTACTACTCGTATTCGTAACAAACTCAGTTTTATAGCAATCGCATTTATCATATTAGTGAAGATTTACTTGAGAGATAATTAAAATTTACAGTGCTTGGCCAAAAGGATTCCTAAGGGCAAAAAGGGGATGCTATAGTTCTTTCGAACAACAATATTTTTAAAGTTAAATTTATTTAATATTGTAGATATTGCTGACGTATAGGACAATCACTCCCTCGATCCGCAGAAGACGCACCTAGCGCCGGAGAGCGCCGAATGAACTCCAACCTCCATGAGCGCTGGGAGTAGCGGGTTGGGTTGACCGATACCCTTGCTGAAGCAGGCCTCAGATGGTGGCGTGATGTGTGGCCGCGCGCACCTCTCTTATCCGGGTAGGCTCCCGTAATCCACGGTGTGGTCGCCTGCTGTTCAGGCGGCCAAGGTCCACAGGGGTTCTCGGAGGCTTCCTCCTTAGGGTATTCCGGCCAGGGCGCACCCACTTGTGACGGAACGGTGTGTGGTTTTAGTCGGTTTGAGTCCGACACACATCTTCATCCTCGGCTCCGATGAGGTAATGACCCGTGTGGGTTTCTACACGATAAAAAAGGTATCTTCTAAATTGCTCAGCCAAACTCTTTGGCGCGAAGGTAGTTTAATTTACAAGCTTTTTAGCCTGTCATATTGCAAATTCACAGGCTTCTAAGAGCAACCTCGCACATTTGCCCGTTGTGTGGCCTCTCTCTAGCACTCCAGGATAACGTGGGTGGCCGTTTCCTCCGCGTTGAGACATCCCCTACATAGAGGACTGTCTGTCGCATTGATGGTGAAACAGGTGCCGGTTTAGGGGCAGGTGGCCCGTAATGGTTCCTACAACTATCCTGATGTCGAGTCGGTTGAGACTGAGTAGTCAACCTTATGTCAAACTAGCAACCCGCCCCGGCTTCGCACAAGTACAAATTATACACCAAAACCTTCCTCATGAATCACTCTGTCTATTAGTGAAAACTGCATGAAAATCTGTTCAGTAGTTTTTTGAGTTTATCGCGAACAGACAGACAGACGCGGCGGGGGACTTTGTTTTATAATATGTAGTGATGGTAGTTTGTCTGTGAAGCTTTTCGTATTTCTCCAGAATGACAAACTGATCTTATTAGGACCTTGTAATTTTAATTAGAAAAAATCTATCATATTTAAAATTCATCGAAGTAACAATAAGTAAATATCATTGCCGATGCACTTTTGCCATTTTAATGGGATTCATGGGAATTTATGCCTCATCAGATTTATAATTAAAAACTTATCTAAAATCAAGCCAACCAAAGTACCAACATATCTAGCTTTTTCTTTAGAGTGGTTCGAGATAAATCTATTCGAATTCTTCGGTTTTTATTCACTGTTACTCCAATCGTATAGGGGGCTCATTGCTAAGACCAAATTTTTAAAATGGAACCGATCAAGCCTAGAAGGGTACAGTGCACTTGCAGTCCCATGTCCGTAGAAGTCTTTGATATTGCATGCCAATTTTTAGTGTCACGAGGGATTCCATATTTCCATGGTCACAACGACCTCAAAGAAAAATCTAATGTCGAGAACACCAACGAACATTAAAAAAAAATAACGACAAAATTATTTAAATTTAGAATTCTAAATAGAAGGAAAGAAATCGATATTAGCACCAACCAGTATTAAAAATCAACAATTTCATAGAATATTCGACCTTTTTTTGCTTGAGTGTTTATCGTGATTCACTTTTTAAGAAATATATATAGCAACTTGAAAAGATTATAAATACAAAACTAATAGAGCACCCGTAATAAAATCAGCAATAATTTTTCACCACAAAATTAAGGTGCTTTGAAAATACATACCCACCTCGGTTCGCGCGCCATTATGATTGACGAAGCGAATTGCATAGGCATCGTTCAAACCCCTTCAATTAAACGAGGGACGGTACTGACTCATAACTCTTAATTAGTAATCGCAGCTTGTTTACTACGAAAATTTGTGGTTAACAAACACGGTATTTGGAATGATTAAGTTGTCTTCTACTATACAGTTAACTCAAAAATGGTAAATATGGCCTTTTTATATCTTTGCCACTATCTTAAATTATAGTTGTCTGCGGAATAGCACGACAGACAGTGCATGCATATAATTTAGAACAAGCCTAAATTTAAAAAATATCCCCAAAATCTCTTCAACGATCAGGAAAGAGCGTGTGATCTTTGAACGACTGAACAGATTTTCTTGAATCTAAGAACACTTCGATCAAGTGACTTTTCAAACAAAATAAACTACCTATATCAAAATCGGTTCATCCGCTTGGGAGCTATGATGCCACAGACAGATACACCTCCTTTTGCGTCAATGCTTAAAAATACACACTGTACTATATGTATTTAATGTATCATTATATTAATACGTGAAGAGAATTCTTTGTACCCCTTTTTAAGAAAATTTCGCGTAGTAACGTGAATTTGGAATATTTACAGTTTATATATAGAAGAAGTGCAGAAAGCTAAAATTTTTAAACAATATGTCTTACAACTTTAAAAATTACGTGATAATGGCTTAATAAAATTACAGGCGTCTAGTATAGTCTATGCAATGACAGCTCAAGTTATACTGGCCAATGCCATATAAAACCATGGCCGAAATTCGACTGCCAGACGATCTCTAGTTTGTAGTAGATAAATGTAATAATGTATGTAAATTATGTATTAAGTAAAACATAAAACAAGTTCAAGTTTATTCACATAGAGAAACTGTTCTAACCTTAATTTTTAACCCCCGACAGAAAATTTGGGGTGTTAAAAGATTGACGTATCTGTGGGTCCTGCATGTCTGTCTGTGGCATCGTAGCTCCCAAACGAATAGAATTATTTAAGTGGATTCTTTTTTTATTTGAAAGGTGACTTGGTGTTCTTAGATATAAGTCAAGAAAATCTGTTCAGCCGTTCGAAGATCATCAGCTTTTTTCTAATCATTGAAGGAATTTTCGAGTCGGGGGTATTTTAAATTTATAATTATGATGATTAATCTGATATGCTCTGCCGTTTTAAATGGTTATGGCGATAAATATTCTGTACACCATCCTCTTTTCTGAAGTTTTCGTAATATTTTCGTAATTAATCATTGCAGTTACCTACTCATCTCTTGTACTTTTTACTATTACAATTTCTACAGTAGTTTCTACTACACATGGACTTGTAAAGAAAATCTTGTTAAACATTTTCCACAATGGCGATCTAATGCTTTAAAATGTAAGCCTGAAAATGATTGAATACTTAAGTTTAAAAATACAAAATTGATTTGTACGCATTTGGCACGCAGCCATAGCTTTCTATAGAAGAAATAATTACAAGAAACATTTCGAAAAAGTTTTACTTAAAAGCTTTTTCTTAGAGATGCCATAAAAAAAGAATATATACTAATTCAGAAGCATCAATTAAACTAATTTTTTAGCCCTGCTATCCTAAGACACTTCGTAAAACAAATTAATGTCTTTCATAATCTTACTAATATTATAAGACGAAAGTTTGTGAGGATAGACTTATGGATGGATGGATGGATGTTTGTTTGTTACTCTTTCACGCAATAATGGCTCTACCGATCTGGATAAACTTTGACACAGAAATAGATTGTAATTGTTTTTAAACTTTCATGACTTTTATACATATTAGATGTGGAACTCGGGACTTAATCGCGAGTAACGACCTAAAAGCACTGAAAGGAAGAAAGAAATGTTGTAGATTTCACCAAAATTTCCACGCGAAAGAAGTAGCAGGCCAGTAAATATACAAGTACGGGACTTAATACACTGACACTGACACCAACATTGCAAGAGGTATACACTCCTGCCTTAAATGTCCTGACCTATTCGACATACCGCGGCTGGCTCTGACTACTGGCACGATAATAACAAATCTCACTCTCATACTTCTGACTCATGTTTATACAAACACACACACACACACACGCGCACACAGACACACACACACACACAAGCTGGGCCTAATAAAATAAATTTAATTATGGTTTAAACGACAAAATGTATCATAAGGATTTTTTCTCATTAAAATACAAATCAAAATTTCAAACATTTCCGTTTTTCTTCCAAAATTTCTTTCATACAAACCATGCTCTAAAAATACTAACACATCATAAAAAGAATTAGGCAAATAGGTGCAGCCGTTACATTCATAAGACAGTTGTTTTTTATTTATATATTTATATTCAAATGTTAAAATCTTTGATCGTACAAAATTATAATTTTCTTAGACTTTCCATTTCCACTATCAATCTACTGACCTATTCGATATATAGCGGCTGGCTCTGACTACTACACTCTCTCACTTCAAACTCAAGTATACAAATTGTTTTTTGGTAATTATTGCGAATCGTCTCAAGAGTAGGTTTGAAGACTTTCAGCCTCAAGATGGCTAAACGAAACGCTGTAATACCCTAGAACACAAACACGTTTATGAAGCCCTTGTAAAACATGGGAATAACAAAACCCATTCTGTTTGGTAATTACCCCAATACTCTTCACTTCACTTCAGTTTTGGCAAAGAAAAAAGAATTTTTACTTAAAAGCCAAATGCAATTTTAGAAAGAGTCAAAAATCGTATTTTACGACACATACTTTTTAATGCGTTCAGTAAATAACAAATATAAAAACACATTATTATAAAATATCATTTAAATTGCATTTTGCATTGTAGAGTCACAAGTACTTTTATGTAGGGTTTAAAAGCAACTAAAATTAGTTAGATCTAAATGTAGTTCATTCAAAGAGAAGGAAACGAATGTCACCAATTAACAGATACTTAAAACGAAGAAATCTCGTTAAATGAACCGATAAACCCAATTAAACTTCTTTCATGGTGTTCTGAATTCGTACGTCGTCAGCTCGCAAGGTCAGTGTCTAAAATTAACTGTTTTAAACACATTTCATGACGTTTACTCCCGAACCACGATGTTTTACTACTGAACACGTTGCACATACATAGATACAAATAGTTGTAAAACTCATACAAATAAACTCTTAGGCGGGATTCAAAACAAAGATAAAGTAAACTAACTTGGCTAAAAATAACAGGTTAATGAACGCAAGTGTCTTTTAAATAAATATATGAAATAAGTCAGTAGATTTTTACGAAATAGTGCAGTGAAATGACAATCAATTTAATAATAAGATAAATGTTTTACGAGCAACGCATAAAACAACACAATTATAATATTTTAAATTGCAAATGACAAACTCCTACGCATTGCGTCCAGTTTGTGACCCAATTGTATATTTGTGAAGGGATTCAATTTCACAAAATCGTGTCTACTCTGTACGATTTTACACATGCTATAAGACTTACAAATATTAAAAACGTATATTTTTTTAAATACCGAGATTTGTTGTGAAGCATCTGTACTACCAAAAATATTTTCAGCATTGGCATGAGTTAGGATTGTTGGTAAGTAATGTTTTTATTTAATAACTAGTGGACCCGACAGATGCTTCCCGGGCGAAACCTAATTATAAACAATCAATTCTGGATTTTCTTTTTGGTGTCTTAAGCGATTTCAACAATAAAACAAAACGCTTAAATCAAAATATTAAAATCCAAAAAAAAACAGTGAAGCTTTCACAAAAAACAAAATAATTTCTAAAACCCGATTGCAGCCTTGTGGGAAAAAATTGATAAACCATCCCGGGACCTTCTAAAACACACAAAATAATTGTTTTAAGAATCCTAGAACTCTTTTTGTAGCCCACCTACCGGGTCCAATTGTGAATCTAAACAGTCCAGGTGCCCAAAAAAAATGTCGTCTAACAATGAAATAAGAATCCTAGAATCCGGTGGCAGCGCAGCGCCACCCACCTGAGTGCAATCGTTAGTCTAAACCATCTAGGGACTTCAATCAAACATGTGTTAGCGCAAAACTCTCAAGCTGGCAAATACCAATTCAAATACCAATTTTTCAAATCAAAATTTCCAACATTTCTGTTGGTTTTCCAAAATTTCTTTCATACAAACCATATCCTAGAAATTAGTAACACAACTTAAAAGTATTTGCCAAATAGGTGCAGCCGTTACATTCATTCGGCAAATGTTTTTATTTATATAAGTATATATGTATATAGATTTCAAATGTAAAAATCTTTGATCGTACAAAATTACAATTTTCCTACACTTTCTATTTCCACTAGAAATCCTCGTTGGAGTCCCTGGGGATCTATGGATCTGTTAAAGCTGCTTGCAGCCACGCTCGGTCGTATATAGTTATATTTAAAAAACACTTAGAAGACTTTAGACAATTTAGTTATAATTAGATTACATTGAAAAAAAATTGAAGTCGAGACATTACTAAATAATAGAAATGGTAGTTTTTTTAACAAAACGCCCAACAAACATTACGCTGATATTTACTGGTACAAAGTTTGTACGTAAATCAGAACTCGTATTTTTGTCATAAACAAATTTTGCCTTTTGGTTTGCCCGTGGTGGACGTTAACTTGGAATTCGAGATGACTAACTTTAAACACGGAAATGTATTTATTTACATCAACGCTGTTTTACGTCTGCCCGCGAACTCCGTTATTTGTTTATGTCATTTTGATGATTTTTTTTTGTTAGATAGGGTATACCTCAAGGGTGGTCTCATGTCAAGGAAGTCAGGATGTGGTGATGGGATCCTTGTAAAATTGAGAGAAACCCTCGAAAGTTATGGGCACGAATAGTGTTTCTGTTTACTTTTCATAACTTAATCAGGTATTTGTATTTAGGAATCATCACATCATGAAACTGAGCTGATTATGGAAACCAAAATTTTCCTAAACAATTAGAAGTTAGATATAAAAACTGTGGTTTTAGTGACAAAAACCAATTAATATACTTTGAAGAAATGACATTTGATAGCATTTTAAAGTATTTAGTAATAAATGTAGTAAAAGACACCTAGTAGTTGTCAGAATACTAAAAGATGACGCGAGCCACAAAAAATTATAAAATAAAAATTTGTTACCGAAAAATTAAACCGACGAAAAAGAACTAAAAAGCAAAAAATTAATAAAAAATCCATTTATTTTTTGGCGCTGACTCAAAATTAGTGTAAAAAAAATTTAAGGCTCGTACCCAAAGCTCCAAGATTCTATTGTTCGTATATTCCCACCAGCACCAAAAATATAAAAATCTACGTAATTAAATGTTATTAAATCTCCATACGTTTATTCCCAGCGGCTCCAAGAGATTTATTAAAAGCACTGATAAAAGTTCATACATAGATTCACAACGGCTCCAAGAGTTTTTTGAATATTTTTTTCGTTTCTTTCGTAACAGCTCCATATCGGTACAGTCAGCAACAAAAGTTCAGGTAAAAATTATAAATAAGTAGGTATGTATTATTTCATGCAATAAATTACGATGTAAGTACAGATAAGTAAGGGTGTATTGTAAGTCTCGGAATAATTACACTCGTCTCTATCTTACATTAAAGTTAATTAAATTAAGATTAAATAGTCTCTAACATTGAAAGAAAAAAAAACTTACTAGGACCATCGATGAAAGTGAGTTCTGTGGGCACGCTAGACCCAGCGTAACTTACAGTGATAAGATAAGAAAAAACTACTCTACCTACCTACCCTGTTTATCTAGCTCATAAAATCAATCTATCTACCTACTCCAGATATACAACTACAATTAATAAGCTGTGTATATCTTGTAATTTTTACTGACTGTACTTTTAATAAATCTCTTGGAGCCGTTGGGAATTCATGTATAAATCTTATAAAAATATTTAGTTATTTACAATAATATTTATATATATATATATATATATATTCTGGAGCTGGTGGTAATAAAACAACACTGGAATCTTGAAGCTCATGTAGCTGTAGGGAATGAAAATAATTAGGTATTATTTAAAAAAGCTTGGAGCCGTTGGGAATTTATTTGTTAACTTAAAATTTTTGAGAACAATAGGATTTTAGAGCTTTGGGAATGAGTCAAATTTGATAGTTTATATAAATCAGCTCAATACTCAAGCCTGAAAAGGTTTTTTTTTTTTTTGCTCTACTTTTCACCTTTTTTTCGTCGGTTAAATTTTTTGTTAACATGTTTTTATGCAAGTTTAGCTCGGATATGCCACCTCACTCATACCTGCGGTGAGGATTTCTGCTCCCGCAGTAGACCACCAAGGGTTGAAGTCAATGTACGTGTATGTCCGGATTTGTGAGCAGAGTCTCGCAAAGAGCCTCAATAGTAGCTCCCGTAAGGGTGGGTGACAACCCGTAGGAGTTTCGACAGAAAAAAATTGGTGGGATTATCTATTAGTTATTCAGTAAATCTTGCAACGGATGCTGACGGTGATGTCTGCACCAAACAATTAACGTCTCTCATAACGTAGTGAAGCGTGAACACATATTTTCACGCTACATGCATAACCTAATAAACTTATTCGGCGCTCTCGACTAATTTACTCTGCTATGTGCTTGAAACTTTTATAGTAATCGCAACTTTCGCTTTGTATTATTAGCATATGCATATAAATTTATCTTTACTTCATACACAGGTATGTACCGGGTATATTTTATAACAGAGTTGTAATTAATTTAAGTTTACAGCTTTACAATTTTCAAGAAATCCCTCTGCATGAATTATAATTGCCGTTAGCTCAGCGTAATGCAACTTCGAGGAAGTAGCACTAGTATTCCGCTAACACCTAGTAGGTACACGGATGGAGAGCAGCCAGGCTATTACAATGAGAGATAGGGATAGCATCTTAATGACAAAATGTGATGTTTGTATGGCAACTGAGGTTAGCAGCCTGTCAAAAAATTGCTACTTCCCATTTTGCTTGCAACATTTTATTTATATTTATTAAACAAATTTATTATTATAAATTGCGAATGTGAATTTATTTATTTGTTACATTTTCAAGCCTTAACTGGTGAAAAGATCATCATTAAATTTTGTACACTCGTTATCAGGAGTACAGAAAAATTACATAAAGTGCCCTTCGTCCATAAAGGAAGTACTGGCCTCGAGGGATAGGAAAATAACGCGAGCGAAGTCGTGGACAAAAACTAGTAAGTATTGCATAGACAAAGGATTATAACAAGTTAAACTAGGCACTTATGTTATTTAATTTATGATTTAAACTTCAACATAAGTTTATTTTTTACTGGCTATTGCCTGTGACTTTGTTCGCGTGGGAATTTTGGTGAAATTTATTCCACGGGAACCGTACATTTTTGCGGGATAAGAAATTGCCTATGTCTTATTCCAGACTATAATCTACCTCTGTTCTAAATTTCATCCAGATCCTTTCAGCTGTTGTGAAAGAGAAACAAACATCCATTCCTCAGTCCCTCCATCCTCACAGAGTTTCACCTATATAAAACTAGCAAAGTCCCGATCCCGTGGGAAACCAGGATAAAAAGTAGCCTATGCGTTAATCCAGGTCTCCAGCTATCTACATACCAAGTTTCATCGCAATCGGTTCCGCTTAGTTCCGGTATTTATGACGAGTATATATTATGTAGTACTACAACTACTAGTACTTACGACTTCTACGGACTTCTACTGTAATAAGAATTAAAAAAAAATTATACGGTCGAATTGAGAACCTCCTTTTTTCGTCGGTTAAAAATATATCAAAACACAACAGAACTTGATGCCCATTTTAAAAAATGAATAACACAGCACTCTCTACTCTACCAACGCATCTAGAACATCAAGACAATGTAAAGAATCTGTCTCGAATGTCCTAGCTAGTGGCTGGGACATTCGCGACAGATTCTCTCTCTGTCATTATTTAAAAAAAAAAACATACTGATCGTTAATCATAATCATTATTTATGTAGGGGTCTTAAATTTGCCCGCTTATCTGCAGCTGACGCGCCTACCCTGTCAGTATAATGTATTTATAAAGATAACGACATCGTATCCTACAGATAACGACATCCACGTTTTGATGATGAAATTTAAAGATTTTAAATCAAACTTTTACTAAAAAAACCTCTTCGAATGAGCTTATATAAATTGTAAACCACTTTCATAGACAGTTTAATGAGATACATTATTGAAGGGTACTTGTTAATCCGAAAAAAACGTTACCTAATTTTGGCCCTTAAAATATGCACAATAGGGTGTAGATTCCTAAACATTTTTGGATAACGACTATCCAAAAATGCTTAGGAATCTTCGATCAAATATACTATAAATACAAAAATCCCGTCAAATAGTGGCACCAGATAATGCTACACCACTTTACGTGCATGCATTTTAATGAGCCATCCTAATAATAAACCACACCTGTAATTAATGTCTCTGTAAGCAATTCTATGTTGTAATAGTTTGATACAAAAAATTTCAACGTTAACTTTTCAAATTATAGTTTGTTATAGTGCCATTATTACATTTTAAAACATTAAAGTTATCATAAAAAAATTATTAATTTTTATACTATATACTTCTGTGTCTCCAATTTTTTCACTATGCTTAAACGTCACATACCCAGCGCGGGTGCGAAGCATCTGTTAGCAAAACTGTGCTTACACCTGATTTTAGCACAGTTTAGTTGGTGTCATTTTAGATTGCCTATCGAACATCTATGTTGTACATGATCGAAGTTAGGAACCCATTATGATAACCTTTGACGGGACTTCTTTTAGTAGAGCTATGGGTCTTAAGACCGACGCTTTCAGGCCTCAAAAAACCAAACTCAAAGAAGGTAAGGGGAACCGCACTCTGTCAGTTGCGGATTTCGCTGGCTTATTGTTTTTTAGCAAATAAAAATCGCAAGTCTGTTCATGAATTAGGAAGAAGCAATAAATATACCAGTGTGGGTATCATGTTTCCATATAAACGTGTCTGAAAACATCACGCATACAAATATTTCCAAAAGGTTAGACAGAGAGGTATTTCAGACTACTACTACATTCAGAGAATGTTGAAAAGTTAATCAATAAATACCCACTTTTACGTAATCTTTTAGTAAGTAAAACATATTAATTGGCGTTTACTACATTTGTGTAGAATCGAAAAATAATTATTACTATCTGAGGGCAATAGGTAGTCTACAAAAAAATTCTTCATATTCCATCAACATGCTCGAAATTGAAAACCGATGGTTTCATTCATTTCTGTACTGTACTGTCTTAAGAAATATGTTTTGTTTTTTGCCAATTTTCAAGTTCATTTATCATCAGTTTATCAGTTTTACAACAAGATTTCTGTTTGATAAATCACGAATTTTTCCTACAATTGTTAACGCTTTTCTTCAGTCACTGAACGACCCTCAGGTATGACCACGCCTATAGTAACAAATTGTATATAAAAAACAGATTTCATGTTTTATTGCGAATATAATTAAATATTTATTTAATAAATTAGTATCATAATTAACTTCAACAAAGTTTGACCTAAATCTCCTAAAAATAACAAACTTAAAATTAACACGTTAAACTTAGAAAAGTAGGACAACCGCGGGTCTGACTCGCGCACCATATTGTAGATAGTACGTCCATCTCCTTAATCAATTCTCAAAGGTTTTTGGTGGTCTTTACCGAAAAACAAACTTAACTTTGTAGTTCTAAAAATACTCTCCCATACATCTATTTACGACAAAGTAAACTTTCCAGCAGTAAAATAAATTTGTAACAACAAATTAACGACTTTCGGATGTTCCCTTTACTTGTGCTGTCAGACCTTGCTTCTTACCAAATTTCATGATTCTAGCTCAATGGAAAGTAGGTACCCTATAAGTTTTGATTTCCCTGTGAAATGTTCAAATTTTATTTAAATGTAAGACCTATAATGGCCGTATCTTTTGTTTGCGTTGACTTACAGCGTCAAGGGATTGCTGACATAAGTATTTGATGTTATGTTGAATTTGAAAAAAATTGATGCGTCTTGTCTAGACGAGTTCATGAGGAAATGAAAATCAACTTAATCAGAAGTGTTCCCATATCAAACAGGTTTCAAAAGAGATCAACATTTACTTTATTAAATTAAAATTAATTGTTTAAAATAACTAGAAAACTTAAGTCTTATCTACATCGCTAAAGCGCGTCTTGTTCAATTGAAGTTTGAGGAATCATTAAACATTTATATGTTTATTCCAAATTATGGCCACGACTGGGATAAAACATATAGTTATAGTTTTATTTTAACATTTGCAAATCCTAGGATTGAGACTAAAGCAACATAAGTCTAGAGTTCTGTTCTCCTCCTACGTGACATAGAATCACAAAAAGAAGTAGGAAGAAATATAATTAAACACACTTTTACACACAAATTCATTCATTAATCATGCCCTACGTAATCTTATTAAGATGTGTTTTATTATACAGACACATGGAACTAAATACGTGTATTTCCCCTTTTAACGGCCATCTGTATTTTAAGGGAGCGACACTACACGATGGTTAAAATGATTTGGGTAGAGACCGATGCGACAGGTGTAAATGAATTGGGCCGTAAAAAGTGTGAGATTTCGCAAAGGTTACAAATTTCTCCGAAAATGAAAAGGAATTTTCATTTTTTCATCTTGATCGGGCATTATTTATTATTAGACATCGGATTATATGCGTTTGCATGTTTGCATATGCAAATGCATAAAAAGCTATTTTTACAGCGTTTTTGCATATTTTAGGACATTTTTATTAATAGTGCTTATTTCAGTAGTTAAATGTGTCTGTGTCAATATTATTGCACAGAATAACACCCTTCCGAGTTCACTATCGGAAAAGGTCCGTTGCAAATCAAATGCAATTCTATCTAAAAACCCGAGTCTTGAAGAAATAAAGAAACTTAACGCATTTATCAACGGCACCGGCCAAACAGCCTGGAGAGGTTTCTGCAGAAATGGCGCCAAATTTCAAGTTCTGTCTGGTAACTTCATTTGAGGTAGAGAGGTCATTTTCAGCCTACAAATTAATATTAAATGACAAACGTCACAAAACCCTAGAAAATCTAAAAAAATGTTTGTTTGTATATTGTCACAAAAATTACAACTGATTAATAAAATATGTAAATGATAATTTATAAATATAACAACAAATATTATATCAATACTTAAAATATTTATTAATAATAAATACTATATAAATATTAATAATAAAGTAAATATTGTGAAAATAAACGTGAATACAAATAATAAATATTATTTTCATTGTGAATATTTCGCCCTTTTTTACCGTATATTTGCATGCATATTTTGACATTTTGATAGTGCATATAATCCGATGTCTATTTATTATTAAAGATCGCCTTATGGTCGAATTTTGAGCATAGTGTTTATTTTAATGGCCAGTTTAACTTCAATTTACATTGTGTGGACTTACGTACCATGACAGGTCAACACATACTGGACCTTTTGCGCGTAATTTTTAAAATTACGAGACACATTTATTTACAAGTATTATTTAAAAATTGTAACTTTTTGCACTTCTTCTATAAATAAACTGTAAATATTTCAAATTACACGCAAATTATTACATTAATTCGTTCTCGAAATTTTCTTTAAAAGGGGTACAAATAATTCTCTTCGCGTATTGATATAAGCCATTATTACGTATTTATCTACATACCTACCTCGTATAAGACAGGCAGCCTTGATGCTTACCTCCGTATGCGACCTGCACTAGCTCGTATGAAAGTCCTTGAATGGTTTCACGGAGGCAGATTGTCCGGTGCAATTATATAGCGAAGTTAGGTCTTTCCTTTGATGATTATCAATGAGAACGTTCTACCTGCCAAACTAACTAAATGGGTCACTAAATGGGTGACCAAATGGGTCAAAGAATATGCTTTGTATAGTATGAAATCAAATTGGGAACCTACTGAGAATTTCTCAGTCCGATAACCCTGGTGACATTATGAGGAAGCTTCCGCAAGAGTGCTCCCGGACGTTTATATGACGTGACGTTAGCTATATATGTATATATGAGAGAGATGGTTACGGTATATCTAGGTACGAGATTATGTAACAGACGATAATACAAGGAAAAGGCAGACCGAACGAAAAAATGAGATATGTGTGGCCCTGTTACGATGGCTCCACAGATTCGTCATTTTTTTCGTATTCAAAAGCATAATGATGAATCTTTGACTACAATACAACAACTCTTAGCACTTAGTAATTACTAATCCTGCGGGAATGAATAAACTAATGAGAAAATAGGACTTCCATGTATCAAAAGCGTAGTCTTAGCATCCTATCTTTCTGTGTGAATTCCTGTTATTTTAGCATACTGCATATTGCAATGCAGTATGCAGGAATATACTGAATCCTTCTAAGGTTTCATAACAACTCAGTTATTGCTCTTAGAAACTATTAATCTAAAAAGGCTTTGCCTCTATTACGCTACGCTACCTCGGTTATCGGTTCCCGTATGAAATATGTATTAGTCCAAACAATAAATATGCATAGAACAGTACAACAATAATTATAATCCACTAGCGGTTAGTGTGTTATTGAATAACAAACATCTATACAGACTTCCACATTTACAATATTAATTAGGATAAATGAAGAAAGTAGGACAATGACATGTCGTTTTCCACTGCTCAAATAGCCAAATACGATTGCAAAGCGTTAACAACAGGCATTGCCGCGAATTGACCGTAATAGACACAATGACTATAATGAACTTAGCATAATGACCTAAAGTATTTACGTCATGGCTTTTTGAAATACGCAGAAGTTAACCATAGATTATATTATGCGGTGATTATTTACAGAATTTAGGATGAATGCGGTTTATGGCTCCAGCGTTATATAAGGAAATGTTAAAAAGTGTCAAATGTAGATTTTATGTGCTTACTAGAGTAATCCGATAGAGCTTAATAAAAAGTTTATATTCAATGTCATATTAGAAGTATGATTGAACGCCAATGGAACATCTACATTACAACAGAATATATGAAATTCTAAAGAAGTAATCAACATTATCCAGCTGATAGCCGCTGGACTTGTCTAGGACCTCCTTCTATAAGAGACATGGATCAACCAAAGTAATGATGTTTGTCTGCTGATGAGTAGGATCACCAGAGCTCCATGAGGAGTATTGGAATAGGCAACGCAGAAATGTCATTACTGGTATTGCATCAAGTTGCATGCAAGTCATCGGTAACCGTTTATCGTCAGGAGAATGCGTGATTGATCGCCAACTTAGATATTATAAAATCAACATTTGATGACACTGAATAAAAAACTACACTACATTATTTTTTCGATGGTGTGTTTATTCCTCTACAGTTTAATTACTAGCTGATGCCCGCAAATTCGTACGTCTGGAAAAATAATTACATTTTTACAAAAAAATACAGAATCAACCTAAACGTTTAGGCTTTTCAGGCATATGCAATACTAGCAGCACCCCGCGGTTTCATCCGCGTAAGTCCCAATTCCGTTGGAATATCGGGATAAAAAGTAGCCTATATGTTAATCCAGGTCTCCAGCTATCTACATACCAGTTTCATCGCAATCAGTTCAGTAGTTTTGGCGTGAAAAATTAACAACCATCCATCCATCCATCCATCCATACTTACAAACTTTCGCGTTTATAATATTAGTAGGATTTATTATAGTTCTTTATAGACAATATTGGGCGAATGTTTCCCATCTGCCAGGACAATGATGTGAGAGTCATCACTTATCCGTCAACATACTACATATAGCTATTAATGGCAACCTTACTTACGAGCACATATATACCAGCTACATCTTCATTGTTTGGGCTTGTCACTGACAAACTAACAGCTGTGGGGAGTTGCAGCCTTTTGAACTGGAAGTAGAGTTCGTAGAAATTATTGGTATTCTCAGCATAAATACAGTTTCGCCTCATGGTAAACCTGTTATAATTATACCCTAAATTATATATATTTTTTAATAATTTACTTTTTTTTAGTAATTTACAAATGCCCTTGCAAAGTTTTAGCATCGAAGGCGTTCGTCCTCTAAATGCTGTTTTCTAGATTCGTCCGTCTCTTGGCGTCGTTAGGCCATGTGACCCCTCTGATCAGCTTCCATACGCAGCGATCTAGAGTCGTCAGACTCTGACCTTCTCGTCTCGATGCTGCATGTCGAATACCACCGTGTTCTAAACGCTGCTGCCGTACAACATCAGACTCTTGACTTATTAAGCCTGACAAATTAAAAACTACGAAATAAAACAAGACAAAATAATAACTACTCAGTTTAAATGAAAAATCAGTATTTAACTTTTATACTATTTTTATGGTATGGGGGGCAAATGAGCAGACGGATCACCTGATGGTAAGTGACTACCTCCGCCCATAGGCACCTGCAACTTGAGAGTCACAAGTGCGTTGCCGGCCTCTAAGGTGGGAGTAGGGGAAGGGAGGAAGAGGATGAGAGGGGAGGGGAGAGGGAAGGGTTAGGGGCCTCCGATAACCTCACTAAACTCGGCGAAACACAACATTGCTTTACAGCCGGTTTTCTGTGAGGCCGTGGTATCACTCCGGTCCAGCCGGGCCATATGTGCCGAAGCATGGCTCTCTCACCATAGATTATAAAAATAAGAAACAAACTTCAACTTATTAATATACCACCTGACCAGTAACCAAAAAACAACATTACCGGAATTGCATTTTTGCCATCAATTGAAGTGAAGTGTACTAATTTTCTAGAATTTGTTCTGATGACTTTATTTGAATAATAAATTGATTTTTTAAAACGCCTTTTTGTAGCACTATTTCTTCTAGCTAGATCGCTAAGTAATCTGTATTTAGAAAACGGTCTCATAGTCACCATAGTTGTTGAGAGGGTCGTCAAAAAGAAATAAAGGTTTCTAAATATTGTTTATTCAAGTAAATATTTCCTGAGGTATGAGCTGCTAATGTCGTCAAACGCGTGTCCCACCTTTTAATTTAACAAAACCAAAAATACAACAATATCCTTTCATAAATCCTATCAACTCCAATATCAAGTCTACTTTTGTGTTGGCTGTATCATTTGAACAGTAATAGGTACACACTCGAAGTTTAAATTATGTAGTGCCATAGCTTCTTTTACGGTTTTAATATTTATAGAAATGCATACCTACATAATAAACATATTATTAAATACTTTAATGATAAGTTTTTGTTTGATGGTACGGAACCACCATCCGTGTGCATATTCGAATCCCGCATAACTGATGTATGATAAGATAATACATGCATGATCGATCTAATTTGACGCTAATACCATCTCTCGAAGTAACGTGCAAACATGAACATTTTTACAGTTTTTCTATTTACACAGAAATCCTAAACATTTTCAAATTAAAACAGCCTAAAATATACTCTGAAAAATCCTGAATCTAATAGTGAAAAAAATAAATCCCAACAAAATCGGCCCCGCCCCGTTTAAAAAATTAGCCCGGACAAACAGACAGACCGACAAAAAACATGTAAATGCGTGTTTTGGCTTTGGTAACGAGCAAATAACCATACTAGCTTAAAAAAAAACTATATTTCAAAATCACAGACAGACACTTTAATTTTATTTATGTGTAGGTGTGTATGTACGTTTAGATGATTGTCACTGAATATACCGCAGATCCAACTGTGATAAGCTACATCGATCGACAGTAGGTATTATTTAAGTGTAACATCGAACGATGTAATAAGGGTAGCGGACATGTCACTGAAACTAACATAATCGTGCTTACAGGACAAAAACCTATCGTGAAAATCTACTCACATATGTCATCAAATGCGAAATATGTGGTGCTAGAACCACCAGTAAATGAACCACTGGACTAATATTGTATTGATGTTCAAATTTATTTTAAAAAAAAATGGTTGAAGAATCTCACAAAAAAGTAAATGGATAGAATAACTCATCGCAGTCGTAGAAAAACGGCGGATTTGATTTTTGATGATTTTTGTTTTTGACATAAGCCTACTGAAAACATTATACTTTATCATAAAATAAAACATTTTCCAAAGCTAATACACACAGTAACATTTTCAGATTTCATTAACACACTGTTAATGAAATCAGCATTATGAAAGAAAACAAGCATTATTATTAGTCTCAATAGCATACTAGGTCACCTGAATAGCAGCGACCCCAATATCATTAATTATTATAATATGTATTTCCTACTGAGCAAGCGAAAGGATTGTTCCAGTGTGTATAAATGTTAGCTCGCACACGTTTGATATTAAGGTATAAATACTAACACAATTTACTAACAAGACAAGTATCAAGAAAGTATTAAAGAGATACAGAACACGCCACCACAGCAGTTTCACTACAACAGGAACAGCCGTTTTCAAGATATTAAATAAAACATCATTTGAAAACTTTAATGTGCTCTCCTGTAAAGTTACTAAAAATCAAATCCGACGTTTTTCTACGACGACGACGAAATTTTTGTGTAGTATGTGATATTTATACTAGTCTTATTATTACTTGTCCGAACTATTTAGGTATGCATTACAGTTACAGACGAAACCGTTAATTTGTCCTCTCTAGCGGTACGGTACGTACGTGTAAGTTAGAGTTAGAAACTCTAACTTACACGTACGTACCGTACGTAACGTACACGTCTTAGTATTCTGGTTTACTATACTGCTTACTATTAAAAAAAAGGAACAAAAAACCAAACCCTAGGTACATTTCTTTTGCTTTTAATAGTTAGTTTTTAATAGTTTATTAGTTTTTATAGTTTTTAATAATTAATAGTTAGTTATAAAATATTGAGTAACAATATTATATGGTTGATTCAGCTATAGTATCCTAATATGTGTTTTTTTGTAGTCTCATTATTCCCAAATAATGATAGGCATATGTTTATTTATTCAATGTTTTAAATCCTAAAATATCGTATAACCAAACAATAAATTTTATCAGTATTTAATTGCTGCCTATATTCAGAATTTCATGAATATAATTATGTAGGTAAAAGATTCCTTCAAGATCAGCCAAAAAGTGAACGGTACGAATTTTTTTCTCCTCCTTGGATACCCTTGGATACCGATAACAATACATATCCGCCACATCACTACGGCACCTATTTAATTTTCTGTATAATGAGAATAAAATAACAGCCTAATTAGGGTTCAAATATCATTTAAATAAACAAAAAATTGAAATCGGCCGTTTTTTTTTTTCTAAATTCATGGAAAACCTTTTCACTGAATGAGTTATTATATGCATTCATGGTGGAGTCATGCGGTCAAAATTAAATGTGTCAAACTACTGATTATAGGAATGCTGTGTTTTAATTAGGAAGTGGACTTAAAGGCTGTAGGTTGCCGAATATCTGCAGTCCGCATACATTATAATTTGCCAATAAACCAAAATGCACTATAATATTTTATATTCCAATATGTGTGATTCATTAAAGTATCAGTTATATTATATAATGCATGATCTTGTGATGCTATATGAGCTACTTCTGCTACATAATAATTAAGAGTGCGTATGTCATTGAAAGTCGCCTATTGTTTAACAGCGGCTAAGTCTGCGGGTTGCTCACAGATTTCCTTTACTTTCCTTCAACTAAAGTCCTGACAAGAACTCGTGACGGAACACCACTCTGTCGATTCAAGTTTGACATTCCGTGGCGTTGAAATGACGACTCGTGGGGCGACGACTCCCACACGTCAAATAAAAGTCCGTTGAATGCAGTGCGCATCTATATAACTAATATACATGCGTATGGTTCGTTCTCAAACAAGTGGAACGGCTCAATTAAATTTTAAAATTTTTGAATATGTGTAAATATTCAGTTTTTTTTTCGTACAGATATCCGTAGTCAATATTTCTGTTTAAATATGGAATTGTTCTAGGCCAGTAGGCTTAAACTCCAAATTGGAAATAATGGATTTATTTATCATAAATCAAGTCATTTTTTTTTCGAGTGGCAACCCCCACGGGTCAACCTCCTGGTGCATCACCTCACCGGGGCTGGCGGTGAAGTGGTATATCGGAATCGTCACACAAGTGGGTCTATTGCAAGTTTCTCAAAATCCTCCATTCACAAACTTAACCTTCATTTTTGCCCTGTTGATTTTTAATCCAAGTTTGAAAGCAATCGGTGCATAATTGCGACCTCTATCGTGCCGGTAAAATTGAGGTACATACATATATACATGTATATATATATATAAACTTTTTAACTGGTGGTTTTTTTTGGGGTCTAGGGATCATAACTAGACCTCCTGTGAAGAAATTTTTGGAAAACTCGACAACTGGTACAAAACCAATAGGTAGACTTTCTTCGAAATCTACCTAAAACGCCATCACATGTTAAAGTGAATGAGACAATGTTAAAAGGTTAACAAGAATCAAACAGTTTACAGGAAAGAAACAATGAAAGCATGTGGAATCAATATTTTATTAGTAAGTTTTAACTGCACGAATAACAGTTATATTATAACAACTTAGGAACTAACAAAATAACAAAACTAGCCTCCTGATCTCCGCCTCACTCATTAGGATTTTTGTCCTTCAAAGGAACTCCAAGCACAGCTTGCTCCGTAACCCGCTGCTTAACTTTTAGTTTGTAGACTAACCCCACCGTTATGGTCCACGTCTCAGCACCATACGACGCATTGATCGAAGACCTCCGTTTTGTTGACCAAGACGAGACTGTTTGTGACGACTCTCAAAAACAACTTGTAGATATGGCTCAGGAGTGAGAAGGGGCTGTAGTTTTCAAAACCTGTAAAAGAAAAATAGCACCGCACTACTAGTTGTGAAACCCTGCTTAGGTAATAACGGTATAGGATATCCGTCATCCCCAAGAGACCTGTTGTTCTTCCGCTGATTCAGAGCCGCTTCTATACCGCTTTATACAATTTCTGGTATCTCCTCAGTGTAATTACACGTTAATGGAGCTCTGTGGTCATATTCGCTAAATCTCGTAGGTTCATCCGTGATGCGCACAGTTGTCCATAAAACTTCTCGAATTCGTCGATAATCTCGAACCTTTAGCCAGATGAAGCCTCTCCAAGTGCCGAGCAAACATTTCAGCTTAAAAAAAGATAAGAAACACGACTGATTAACCTGGCACCAGTCTCTTTAACCTGTGCATTCCATACAGGTTAAAGAAAAGCATGTTAATTAATAACTGAAAGTTTTCATAAAATAACAACAAAACGGTTACGTTTATTGAGTTTACATTTTTATAATAAAAAAATAGTCTACAAATTACATATTTTAACGGTTTTATTCAGGAAATAGTTCAGTCACTAATAAAAATATTAAAGGCTGATTAATGATAACATACCTGTTACGAAATCAGGGTGCACTGTTGGAAAGTAATTAACAAAAATATGGCGCTAATTCAAACACAACTGAACTCGAAAACGTTTAGCCAGATAATGCCTGCCTGGTGATTTAACGCGCGGGGGTAGCGGGGAGTACATAATATAGTTTGTGTAAATTTCTCTGCACGTAATTTGAACATAAATAACTCCAATTATATGTTTATAGTCCACTGACTATTTTCTTTATACGGTACACTTACCGTATAAAGAAAATTAAATTTATTAATATAACGGTACGGATTTTAATGATTTAAAACCTATATTTAAAATTCTTATTTTATTATTGTACCGCAAAGTGTGTCTCGTCGCATTTGGACAAGACAGGTGGCTGAGAATCTGATGTTAAATTTTATTTTTATTCTAAATGTATTAGTTCAGTTTCCTATTACTACTCAACTCAAGTCGTATTCAAAAAAGTGGTATATGGAAACGTGATCTGTATTTAGCCAGTACAATAAACAATGTCGTATATTAAGTATATTGTTGATGTCCTTAATAAACTTAGTAAATAAGTGCAGTCTTCGTGTAATAAGAGTGTATCTTTAACCAATGCATTTACATTTACTACTAAGCCGGTAGGAAACATGGTTGACACGTTTAATATGAACCGGAAGGCGCTATCTCCGGCATGACTTAGTGCAAGATTTAGACTAATCTGCTTCTTTAATAATATATCTGTCTCTCGCTTTCATTTTAATAGGTTTACGTATCATAACAGAGAGAGAAATACAATCATTGAGGATTTTTTACCCCAATGGAGTAGACAGAGGTGTATGATATTTCAAACTGAGAGATTGAAAGCTTGAAATTGAATATTTTTTGGTCGAAAAACCCAAATAACTGACCCTCAGAATGCCTTCGAAGCAGTTGTTTAAAACAGGCACATGATTCACATAACAGGCACCTGCAATGGCAACAAAATGTAAAAATGTATTAAATACATACTAAGTAATAGGGCTAGCAAACAGAAGACGGAAAAAGGGCGAGGACACTAGATCCGTATCAATCAACTACCAGGCCAGATCCATCGGTGATCAGAAGCCAAAAGCCCCCCTTTGTCAGGAGCCAGGAGAAACAACAAAATCACGAAAGATTCTTAACTACGTCCACTGACCTAAAAGTGCAGACGCGTACTGTAAGTCACTGGATAGGACGACAAGTTGGTCAAAATGATAGGGAGGCGTAGTATAAAGATTAGTGAAAGTCTGTAGGACAAGCTTGATGTGATGTAGCATGCTTTTATATCTCACTAAATCGTAAATGTGTCTGATACGATGACTTTGATGTAAATAAGACTTCAAAAGTCACAAAATAAGTATAACGATTATATGTTGATACCAAATCAATGTTATATGACTTTTAAACAATTTTTTTCAGATTATACCAAGTACGCGTGGGCCTTCGCGTATCGCCCAAGGTGCCGGTGCATATCGAGGCCTCAATCTCCAGTGGCAGTGGTCCTGCCCGCACCGGCCGCCCTGCCGCCAACGCATCGCTCATTGGCGGTCTGGCAGCCTCCAGAGCCTTTCAGATCATGTACAGGAATGAAGAAGTTACGCTTAGAGACATCGTGCATTTTAGAGCTCATTTGCTAGGTAAGGAATCTGAATCTGAAAAAATTCTATCTTATTCAGGCTAATAAGCGGGGCTGTACGGGGAAAATTTATGCGAAAGGATCCTCACTTCTCGTCTACTGACTAATCACGAAATTTGGAAAACTAGACATAATATATGAAGATGAACTACAACGAAATGAACTCAACTAAAAACTAGTTTTGAAATAAGGCCGGATTAAGGAGGTATACGGACTCTTGCAGGGTTATATGAAAGTCCTTGGTTTTTTGTATTAAAGACCGGAAATTTGGCGGGGAGATATTTTATGAGTAGGAGACGTCAGATAAAAATGGATTCTACGACAGGGCCGGATTAAGGAAGTGTAAGGGCTACCGCAAGTTTAAATGAAAGTCTTGGGTTTTTGTATGAGAAATCTGAAATTTGGCAGGGAAATAGCTTATAGATAAGAGACGTCAACTAAGAACGCATTTTGCGACAAGGCCGGATTAAGGAGGTCTGCGGGCTCTCACAAGTTCATATGAAAGTCCTTGGTTTTTTGCTTAAAATTAAGATACCGGAGCTAAGAAAGACTAGAGCTAAGGTAGTCAAAAGATATTTGATGCTTTCGGGTATTCTTTTCAATTTTTTATCATGTACTTCAGAGGTCAGCTAAGAACGAATGCTAACCTAAGAACAGCTATGTTACTTTACACGTATTCCTGAAACCTTCTGGAAACCTGTTTCAGTATCTAATAGCTAGTTAGATGTTTCCAGGTCTAATACTTATTCATAAAACAACTAACTTTTAAAATTCTGCAAGTTGGCTGTCAATTTCCGAATGGCATTACAATTCCAAAAAAGGAATTTCTTTAAAACATGTCCTAGAATTATGGGTTTTATGTTTGTAAGTATTTTAAGCGTACGAACTCGCTGGTAACAGCTAGTCTATATAATAAGAAATAACCTTGACGAACTGATATGAAAGAATTCGAATGAAGACATGGACATTCATTTATGCGCACTAACTTCCACAAAAGTAGCACAAACGGGCACTTGTAACTCTGTATTCAGAACCTATTTAAGTGACGTTTACAAATATCAATGATTCCTAATATTGTCTATAGACCCTGATTCCAATCCTTCGTCTTGAAGAAGTATGGACTATAAAAATAAAACTGCTATTAAACTTCATTTGTATCTTCAGTGGACAGTCGGAATCTCAAAGAATCCTTGGAGCGAGCAGAATGGAGTCTTGGAGTAGAGCTATGGTGCAGCGAGGGTGCGCAGTCCAGCACCCTAGCTCCAGTATCCTGTCGGGTACTAAAGCTGCATTTTCAGCCGTCACAAGGTCTTCATTACCATCTGCCGGTCCTATTCGACTATTTCCATCTATCGTCAGTCTCTATCACTATTCACGCAAGTCTAGTTGCCTTACATCAACCATATATCAAGTAAGTAAATAAACTTCCATATTAAAATTAGTATCGTGGAGTACAATAATAAATGAAGGCGTCCTCGGTATGAACATAAATAAAACAAGATAAGGAAACCCAGTGTCGAAAATTACTTAAGCATTAAAGTGGAAGAAATATAATTTTGTCATTCTTTATACCCGGATTTACGAGTATTATTTTTTTTTTTAATCCAGAAAAGTAGGCGTCACGTCGTCAATTGTATAGATTTAAATTCTCTTTATGTTTATATGTCTGCAAAATTAACGCTTTCATAAATCGCGAACTTGGCACTCAGATTATATCTGTGACACTCCATTGAATTTCTCTCTCAATAAATTACCTACTTTATGCCTTATCTTATTCCTTTTACAAATTGTGGTTAAAAATAAAAGGAATCCTACAAGTCATGTATGCATAAAATGGTTTAAGAATATATTTTTATTCGATAAAATTAATGTTTGAATTATTTTTACTGCTGCTTTTGAAGGAAAAGTATCATGCATTACGTACAAAGCTGGTAAGTTTCTGTGATATTGATACTCTGTTCCTCAATTATCTAATGATTCATTAAAGGTCCAAAAATTTAATTCTCTGCAGTACACCTCGTTCGAGTAAGCAATGGGGCAAATTGATGAAGGGATCAGGATCTAACTTTAACACCTCTGGAAGTTTCGAAAATGTGCTTTTTGGTTCTTCCGGGAAGTGTGCAGGAGGAAACTCTAGCAAAATTGCACATGCCAGGTATGATACATTCTTCTTAAAAATAAAAACTCAAATATAACTCGGAATTTAATCTCTACTTATTGCTTTTCAGGCAAGTTCATGCAGAAGTATGCGGTATCCTGTTGGGATCCTTAGAGGGGTTACAAAGTGCGCTTGCAATATGCGGATCGACCGGAGTTTTGCTAACTCCAGAAGAGTCATCCTCTAACTCCGTTGTAGGAGAAGTGGCGCAACGGATAAAAGATCTTAGCGATTTCGGAAAGGTAGGAACGACTTTATAATTAAATATTTAAAAATTAGAAGAAAGAGAAGATAAAAGATTATTAAAGGCACGAATATACAAAAATCAAATATTTGTATAAAGAATAACAAAAAATGAAGTAATTAATTCTCAAAATGCAAGTTTATTATAAACTTTTTTAAATTGTGAAAATCATCGTTAAATTTTTTTTTTACTCTAATTTACTCTGGTAAATCAAAAAGATTTCTGGTTCAAGATTTTACAAGGTCTCTCTAAAACATTACAATGGTGATCAGAATTTCCAGAAATCAGATTGCGGTGAGGAAGAGGAATGGGCAATGAGTGCGGCTCACGACATTGCTCGGCTGTGCGCTGAGGTGACATTGCGATGGCGAGCTTTTCTGCACCACACGACAGACCGGCCGCACGTACACCATGCTCTCGCTGCTAGGCATCATGCTTTACGGTAAATACAGTTTTCACAATTAAAAGTGACTTTCACCAGAGTATTTTTAACCGGATGCGTCAGTTCGATGATTAGCTTGGTAAATTCCCATTATTTTCATTTTGATTGGTTCAAAGCCTAAATTAGTTTAGCTCTGTACCACTTATATTAATGGTGCATTTCTGTTCTGTCAGAACGTTACAACTCACAACGTAGTACAAACTGTGGAAGTATCGCCACTTGAACTTTTTTTTTTTTTGTAAATGGCAACTCCCGCATTAGAAATATTCCTGGGGGAGGCTTGACAAACATTAAAACAACGAACACAAAGAACACCCAGACTCGGAACAACTATTTGTGGATCACACAAATTTTTGTCCCGTGTGGAATTTGAACCCACAACACTCGGCGCGGCGTAGTGGCGAAGTGACCACTTAAACCATTACGCTATCTGGGTAGTCCGTACGTCAATAGCATATTTTGGTATATCATACACTTAAATTCGGTTACGATCCTCTTCGACTTCCACATCTTTTACTGCTAGGCTACTATTAGCCTTCTCATTTGACTTTACTTTTGCAAATTGTTGTTTAAATCATTTGCATAGTTAATCAATAATCAAATATAAATCTTCCTGCCATCACGTCCTAACTGAAGTTAATCCCTACAATTTCCAGAATAAAACGTTTCTCCGAATGCTTCTTCGTTCTGGACAACCCTCGACACTCGCTGGCCGGTTGCTACGATAGTAACTACCAGTCGTATCAGAGTGTAGGAGAAGTAGCTCGGAGGTCAAGATACCTGGCACTGTTACCTCCTCTACCGGTTCATTGCATCGCACTGGATGGAGACCCGCATATCATGCCCATCATTTTTGAAGATAGGTAAAAAAAAATGCACTCTTTTCAAACTTAAGTGCCACATGAGGTCTAAGAACAGACAAATTTAAATTCTTCCAATTTCTTTATTATTAAGATCACAACTACTTTAAGAATTTTTCATTAAGTTTTTTGTTGTTGTTTTTTTATGTTTACCTTTATACTGTTTAAAATATAATGAGAAATTATAACTTTTAGGTATCAAGATACGGCGGAATTCGCAAGACGTCGCTCATTTTTGAATTCGAATGCAAACAAATCTGGCAGCGGTAAGTATGCGAGTATATCACAATTCGTCATAAAAAGGATTTCAATAATACTTAGCTTTTTGTTTCAGATCCTTTCTTATGTTCAGAGCCACTTAGAGACGATTGTGCTTGTAGCATTAGCTCTCTTATGGACTCCAGAAGACCTTCATCGGAGGCCTCAAGAGTTACTCTTACATTACCCAAAACAATTATGGACGTTCTGGAACCACAATTCAATACTCCAAAATCTAATGCTAGTGTCGTTCAAGCAACTTTGACGCTAGCTCCTCAAAAATCTGCCCGTGGGTCACCTAAGAGAGCTTTAGTTAAACAAAATGTAGTAGAAATGAATAAACCTCACAACAAACAACTTGAACTAACGGGAAGGAATAGATACATTGTTCAGAACAATCAAATTAGCGAGATCCAGCTTCCACCGAATAGTGCGTTTGCTTCATGCTCTATACAACAAGGACAACCAATGTCTCGATATTCCGCTTCAACGTTGCTTGACATAAACGCATCTAAAATTGCCTCGAATGTCCTACAAGCAGATAGAGAGGCTAGAAGTGATCAAAACGATGGTTTACGGCAAAAACATGAAATTACTAGTGGAGTTAGTACACTACCAGCTAGACATAGTAAGTCTCTAGATCAGCTTAGGGTATCACAACTAACGCCTCTCAATACTGCTCAAACATTAACAAAGAATGTTAGAAATAATTCCAACTCTTCTGTTAATTATCTGAAACCATACTTACCACCGCAACAGATCAAACCAACAACATTACCCAGAAGTGTTACTACTACTGCTTATCCTACAAATACAACGACTAGATGCCGACGCGACGAGATAACGAAAGGAGATGATTATAGAAGAAATATAAGCGAGTTTAGAGAAAAATATAAGA
This sequence comes from Euplagia quadripunctaria, assembly GCA_963859945.1. Classification (NCBI taxonomy): domain Eukaryota; kingdom Metazoa; phylum Arthropoda; class Insecta; order Lepidoptera; family Erebidae; genus Euplagia; species Euplagia quadripunctaria. Next base: position 6,946,621 of record OY982574.1, read on the forward strand.
ATCCATGTAATATGAACATCAGCCCTCACGGAATTAGCAATGAAGTGTTCCATAATGTAGGTTATAAGTACGATGGTGGGATAAAAACCAATTCTAACCAAGTGTACGGCTATACTTTCGGTAATCAGGGTAATATGCAGGTGAATAATGTTATTCGTAATCCATTAGAATTTCAAAGAGGCTACAGTGTAAATTTACCCCGTCCTATGTTGCCTCCACGTAATTCTTACCCACCGGTGAGTGGTAAAAGCCAAGTGACTGATCAAAGTAACTTAGTTTCTAATAAACACGTACATAGATCGAATTCTACTCATGTATTTCATCAAAAAGAAAATTCACAAATAGACATTGAAGCCGCTCGTAACCAGCTTAGGCATGAGCTCAACTATTATTTACAAAAGGGCGACTGGAGTTACGACTTCAACACAGGTAGTTTAATACAAAATTATCAAAAGAAATCTAGCAAAAGTAGTGATGACAGTGGGTTTGTAATGACTTTAGACAGAAGTAGTGACGGAACTTCTAAATCAACCTATTCCAAAACACCACCATCTACACCACATTCTACGATGCCGTCTATAAGACATAAGAAGAGTCGATCAAAAGAGTCTAAATTAAGTAATAGTGGTAAAGAACCCGCAAAATTAAATTCCAGCAGAGATTCGTTAAGTAGTCATCATTCTATCAAATCCAGAGATAGTAAATCTGATCGCTATACATCAAAATCGGAGCGGAGCACGCCAAAATCTGATAGAGCAACACCAAAATCGGGTAAGTCTACACCCAAATCTGGCAGAACTACCCCAAGATCGGGCTTAGTAACTCCTAAGTCAGGGCGAGCAACACCAAAATCTGGTACACAGACACCAAAAAGTGGGAGGTCAAGTGGTAAACCTGAAAAAAAGACAAAATATAAAGCTTCGGAGAAAATGACGCAGTTAATGTCCGAAGCTGCATCATCATCGAGCAATGAAAGTATTCCTTTTGAACTTCGAAGATTAGAGTCATCGGCTAGTGTTCCATATAGTCTAGATCACGGGCCAGAGCTGTTGCGTCACTGTAGAAGTGCAGCATCTGTTTTAGACGAACCTAACCTAAATAATACATTTGGCTCCGAATCTTTACCCAATTTAGCACCTCCGCCTGCATTCGAGTCACCGCCACTCGATATTGGAGACAAAGATTTTAAAATTTTGCCTCCTGAAAACTTTTCTAACAAAGAAGAAAAACGTAGCAGAAGTAACTCAACATCGAGTTTAAGTGAACAGAGTGGATGGGTATCGAGCGGACGAAGTTCAGGTCCATCTTCCCCCGATAATGCTAGTTGTCAATTAAATAAGAATTATCCTCCTGTAAACCCTTCGGTATCTAAAATCAGCAATAAAAATTACGAGGACACAAAAGAAACTCGAAACACTGAAGGTGAAACGATAAGCGATTTTAAAAGGACTATTCTCAATGGAGATCAATTAAGAGAAAGACTGCTAAATCTAGCAGTGAAAGTTGCTCAAAATAATTCGAATGAGAAAATTGAATGTTGCGATAAAGAAGTATGCGAAGAATGCACTATATGCAGTGATTCTATATGTACAGACAGCCAATGTGAGTACAACAAATTGATGCACAGTAACGGCGTAGATGCAGGATGTAATTCTGACACCTGCACAGCAAGTTGTTTTCAACAAATGGCTGAAATGAATGGAGGTAAAACAAGTCAAAGACACAACTCCTTTAGTGCTATACAAGGAAAAACATATAGTTCGTCAGGTAGATCTCAAAGTGAGGGAGCGGTCAAAAAATCTCAAACAATCAGCGATAACCTACACCCTTACATAAGAAAAGAATTACCTAATAAAGCACCGCAGCAGCCGCAACAGCAACCTCCTCCTAAATCGTCAACCATACAAAAGACGAAATTGAAAGATAGAATAGAATATACAGAGAAGCTAATTGCTGCAGAAATACTAAGTCTAGCAGTAGACCGTTCGTGTAAAAGCCATAATGGCAAAAAAGTAAGCCCAGCAGCGACTGTACAGCAATATTCGAATAAAGCAAAATCTGAAGTGAATTTAGCAAGATTCGTAGGTGACAATGATTACGAGCATCTCCCACCACCACAGCAGTTTAGAGATGCTCCACCACCTCCAGACGAGTTTAAGGTAACTATGACTCGGGTTTTCTCTATAAATAGTTAATTTTCACAATAGGGATAACTTTCCTTTCTTTAAAGGAACGCTAAATCGGTTTAACTTTTATTCAGATATTCAAAACTCGAGTTTGTCAAAGGCATAAAGTTGTGTCTTTATTGTAGGACCCTCCAACGAAGTCACCGAAATTGAGTAGACAGAGCAGCAAATCGTCTACCCCTTCAAAAATGCTGAGGAAGCAACAAGCACAGCCAACACCACTTCAATTAGACAACCCCTTATATCACGTGTGTGAAGGTATACATCACTATGATCTATTTATTTTAACAATATATAGCTTTTGCCACTAACACCATCGCTTGGCTTACAACAGGTATAATGGAGAGGCGAAAATTACGACCCCACCAATCCGTGAACTCTACCAGTACGACGGCTGGTAGCACGCTTAATAAAAGCCAGAGCACCGGGGAATTGGCTAGCAGAAATGAAGGTGGAAACAATATTGGTATATTTACAAAACATATTTCTTCTTATTTCTTAATACATCCATTTAATTTCACTTAATCTTTTTAACTTATTATAATTCTTCCCTAATACTACTTCTTTACTGTCGTAGGTTTTGTTTAGTTTGTCAAAGCAATCTATGAGGTAATTATTAAGACATAACTAAGGCTTGGTACTCTTAGTATTTATAGCTCTAATTCCTGCTACTTTATATGTACAAATTAGTAAATGACGCTTCACGAAGACGTTAAACGAGTAGCTTGCATTAAAAGTACTGATCGGTTAAACCGACGTTTTATTTTTTTAAATATTTCTTGAACGTTTATTCAAACCATGATTCCTCAATAATACATCAATTTCAGAATTCTAAGAACTTTTTTTATTTTAATTTCAGAACGAGAAAGCAATCTTGTCAGCATATTCGGCCTAGCGGAGTCTGAAAGGCTTTTTGTTAAATGCCGAGAGGAGTTTAGGCAGAGCGTCAAGTATCCAGGGGCTATATACTCTGACTTTCCTCCCATAGAAAACCCACTGCCTTATTTCCATATCAGCGATGAATATAGAATGTTTAATCCTGAAGGTAAGAACAGTAAATCTTACTTGAAATGTTGTTTAAGAATAAGAACGTTTTTCTGAAAGAAACATATCTACAGATTGTATACCTACATACATGCATTACGTACTTATGTATATATACATTTCGTAAGAGACGATATGTAAAATTATACAGCCATAACTTTATTTAGGAACAGATTATAATAATAAATGTAGGTGTACAATTAATCAGAGAGGTTTTTCAGAAGTAGGTAAAGCCTTTAATCTGTGCGGAAAACGCCTAACTGTAGCCAAGAACTCAGCCAAGTAATTAAAGAAGAATTGGAAGCGTAAAACGACGGAATGCATTTCATAAGTTTTCGACCCATCAAAAACTTTACAAACTTTTCAGGCCTACATCTTATCATCTGTGTGCACGGTTTGGACGGTAACGCGGCAGACTTGCGACTTGTAAAAACGTACTTGGAACTAGGTTTGCCCGGGGCCAGACTAGACTTCCTAATGTCCGAAAGAAACCAAGGCGATACTTTCTCGGATTTCGAAACGATGACAGATAGGTGAGAATTAATTATATCTTAATATAATTATTAGACACGACTAATTATATGATGTACTTCGCTTTATTACACACCGTTAAACCGTTGATTTATATACACTTTCTAAACGTTTCTAAGCATGACCCAAAAACAAAGAAAATGTCTCAAGGGGCCATCCATAAATTACGTCATACGAATTTCATGACTTGATGTTCCCCCAACCCTTGTCACATGATGCTACACTTCGTTGACCCCCAACTAACGTGTGACGTAATTTATGAATTTATGCATGCAAACACAAGTAAAAATATAATTAGATAATTAAATAAAATATTTTTTAATTATTTTAACTTGTGTCTGATATTTTGTGTTTAATACTAGGTACCTTATAGTTTTAAATTTAATTATAATAATAATAAAATTTTAAATAGATAAATAGCCAACCTTGAAACATGATTTTAAATACCTAACTAATTATTATTTTAACAAAAAAATTATATTTTTACAGACTCGTGCAAGAGATCTTGACCCACATTCAAAATTCAAGTGATCCAGCCAGAATCAGTTTCGTAGGTCATTCGCTAGGCACTATCATCATTCGCTCCGCATTAGCGAAACCTCAAATGAAGCCGTTTTTAGGAAAATTACACACATTTTTGTCATTGAGTGGACCGCATCTTGGAACACTGTACAACTCTAGCGGCTTAGTTAATGCTGGTAAGTACAATAATTTGCAAACTTTCTTTAAATTTACCCACACGGTAATATTTACAAACAGGGTCTTCAGAATATACATAGTACCTACATACTGTACTCTGGTTATATAGAACTACAGCGTCATACAACGCTTCCCAGAATATGTTAACGTTATGGAAACCTCCTCAGTTTAGAGCCCTAACTGGTTGTCTGCTGTAATAATACATAATATCAAAAATAATGAGAAGAAAACTCGGACACTTCTTCTCAGTAATTTTTATTATTAACTAAGTTTTGCCGTCGATTTCACTCGCTTATAAGTTATTTTTTCTATACCTCGGGCACAGTAATTTATTTCTGGACCCCTGAAAAGCGTAATAAACAAACAAACTCCCCCACTTTCACAGTTTTATTATATTAGTTAGAACTAGCTAAGAAACGAGAAAAATACAAAATATTCCTAATTATCTAACCCATAACTATCATACTGTTACCAGTTAATTATGACTTATAAATACATACTAACAAGAAATGCTTCTTTACTCTATGTATTCTACTCGTCAATTATATTGGGGCACGCAAAAACCCAATCAAGAGCAGAAACGCCTTCATCACCACTTAAAGACGCAGAACAATGTATAACTATTTAGAATGATATAAAGGCAACAATTAACTAACTCCACACTAAAACATTTGATAGTCAAAGACGCCCGAATGTTATAAATCGTTTCAGGAATGTGGTTCATGCAAAAATGGAAAAAGTCCGGGTCTTTGCTGCAGCTTTCTCTCCGTGATAGCTCGGACCCCCGACGGTCCTTCCTTTACCGTTTGAGTGAACGAAGTCAGCTGCACCAGTTCAAGCACATACTCCTTTGTGGTTCTGGTCAAGATCGTTATGTTCCACTGCATTCTGCAAGACTAGAGCTGTGTAAAGCTGCTGCGAAGGATACTTCGCTCTTGGGACAGGCTTATAGGGAGATGGTATGTATTCTTAATCGGGTTGGTTAAATTTGAGAGAACTAATTAATTTAATTTTGTTTGGGAGAATTTGATCGAGAATTGAAGTGTATGTTGTGTTTTCATTTAACACAAGACACCCGCCTTATTTAGGAATTAAATACCTTAATTTTTTTTTATACAACTAAATATTAATATAAAACTTACAAATAGTCGAAAAAGAAGAATACTACACTATGAAAGTTGTAAATAGTTTTTATTTCACAACCTAAATCAATATCTGCTATAAATCTACTGCTGAAGATTGGCCGATTTGACGGTAGTTATATTTCTTCACTCCCAGATGTATATGTATGTACCAAAACTACATCCTTCTTCTAACAAGTCGTTGACACTCTTGGGCTTAAGGATGTAATTAACCAGTTACCAAAATTAGATATAAATTTTCGGTTCCAGGTGCACAATATGGTGTCCCCGTTGGCGGCGCGATCGTCCCGCGCATCGGTGGTGCGCTACGACGTACAGCACGCGCTGCCGCACACGGCGAGTGCGCTCGTGGGCCGCGCCGCACACATCGCCGCGCTCGACTCTGACCTCTTCATCGAGAAATTCCTGCTCGTCTCAGCGCTCAAATACTTCCGGTGAAGTGTTGCCGTGCCTCCACACAATCCCTTCGTCGTTCAAGCCCGGCAGACAATTCGGGGTGTAGTAATATTTTTTTCAAACTCGTTTACAGATTATTCGGTTTAATTCCGTGTGGGCCTCCAAAAAAAAGCCTTTACTTAAAAATATACATAAAAGTAACTAAGTAAACTTCGTCAACTCGCACTTTCTTCATAAATAATAATATCAATGTAAAAAGAACCCAAGTTATATTAACAAACCATGAAAACTGTACATGAATCGTGAAGAGAATCGTGACTTCTGTTCACTAGGATCAACGCGCTCAGAAACAATACTGTGACCAGGAACGCGCAAGTCACACTATTTCGTAACCAGAAGCAATATTAGAACTGAAAATATAATAAATTTCATTTTATTTATTAGTATGCGGAATGTATTAGACACAGTGCTAGTAAGATATATGTGTGTTTTTACGACGAACTATTTTATTAGCGGTAAATAACCTCAGGATTCAAAATAATACAGAATAGACGAGTAAGGCTATCTAAAAGTAAAATGTCGTAACAGTCAGGCACAGCTTAAGTAGTAAACGACGAGTCGCCTTTTAATTTTATGATTTGTACATAGCCACGGCTCTAAGTATATTTCTTAAATACGCTGCCATTTATACCAAAGGGTTGTTTATTATCTCATATTAATACTGATTTGATTTCAAGCTGAAAATTGGACTTACTACTCTTGATATAAATATGGTTCTGTCTTTCTAGAACCTCACATACATACAAACACACATACATAAACTGTTTGGCAATTATTGTAACTCCAAAGAGAAAGAATCTTTGATTGGAAATTTATTGGCCGTTGTTAAACAGTGAACCTACGATTAAATTGGAAAAGGAAATGACAAAATAATCAATTGTCAATCAATCAATCGAACAATATGGGTTCAGGCGCCTGTACCTTTTGTCGTCTGTTTAGTACATCAACGCTGCTATTCCTTTTTCAACAGGGTCGCTTAAGATTCCGATTATACGACTATTGAGATACATCAAAATCTTGAGGTAAAGCTACTTACATTCACACCTATATTCAACGAAGGGATAGGCAAAGACGCATTGAACACCCACATTTGGCCCCACTCACATAATAATGGGCAGCCTATTACTGACAACTGGACACATTGGGAATTAAAGACAGAAAAATTGGGAGTGTGTTGAAAGAGAAAGGTGTGTATTAATAAAACGTCGTTATAATAATTTCTTAATCGTTTTTACAAAAGCGAATGATAAATAATCGATCCTACAATCCATTGTGACGTACCAAAAAACGTACCTAGGTACGTTAAGACTTTAAAAAATAACTTGTGGAACGTAATGTTCTGATTCTGTTCCGCAGCCCAGCCAGCTTTAGGTACCCTAATTACGCTGTATTTATCTGTACATAATTCTGTAACAAATATACTGATTTTTGGGTACCTACTACTGAACTAAGCTTAAAATTTCGAATCTATTAACATCAATCATGGCACTTACTAAATATTTTGAAGTAAGTTTACTATTCACTGTAGTAGTAATACCTACGTATATAATAGCACTGTCTTCAAAAAGCACTTCGAAATTATCAGATTTACTAACAGACTTTCGAATCAACGTGTGATAATTCGATTATAGACATAATTGTAGAGTGATTTATAAACTGCGTCAACAAAACGATATAGCAACAATTTTAATTAAGTAGACTATAAGACGGATCTTTACACCAATTAAATAAGACTATAATTTTAGCAATTGTAGATATTAATAGTTAGATGTTATTTGTATATTATTGTTGTCTATGAACGGTATCATTCTTAATCATAGGGTGGGTTTAGTTAGAACCACGACTTAATGCACTAACAATCTTGACTTTGTTGATAAATGATAAATGACTAACAAACTTATATCTGTCATCTAACAAAAGAAAACATATGGATACAAAAGAAGTTATTGATCCTTTTTAAGAGATAGACATTAGTATTTCTCTTTAAAATAAAGATGCATAGAGTTGTGAGGCATGTACTGACAAAATAGAAAAGAAGCCGTCTTACCCGTTCTGAATTTATCACTATTATTATTATAAGAAATAGTGATAACTATAATAGTAACAGTGATAAAATTACTGAAAAAGCTGATTAGTACATAGCAAGCTGCACGATTGACGTTTTAAAATGTATATAAAACTATACACCAATGACGGAGAAGAGCTTGTTTACAGCACATTAGGGTTGTCGTGATGAAAGCTTCTAACACTACCCAAGTTATCTTTTATGAGAGTACGTAGTAACGACACTTCATTTTATATTGCATTTGCACCACTCTTTACCGCTAAATGTGGTAAATGATTTAACTTGTAGTTCATAATATAGTGACTTTTTCTTTCGTAGGAGATATCTTCTAATTTAAAATTGTCTTATTTGTTTCCTTTCGATTATAATAAGGCCCGGAATTCCATTGATGAATCAAATTACCGCAAGGATAAGGGTCTGATCGATAGTAAGTTTCAGTTAAGTGTTTATTACTTAATTATAATTCTAATATTATTGCAAAAAGGAATGTAATTGATATAACAGAGCGTTTTGTAAAGATTTATTATTAACCAGATGAGATGGTCACTTAAAACGCGTGATTACACATATACTTATATAGTTATTTTAATTCTGGGCAATTCTGAATTCTTTGGATCTTAGACATTTCCAATCAAGTTAACCATGTTAGTATTTTCCTTTTTTACAATGTTTTGCTGCGAAAAATAATATAAGTACCTAGGTACTAGGTGCAAGTATTTGAAAACTTATTTGGCATGATTATAGAACCTTAGATAATCTAAGTACCTATAGAACATAGATTTGAGAAACCCATGGAACCATTTAATAAGAAGATCTTGTTGGTTAAAATAATAACTTATTACTACATTATTTCATAGTAGGTACATTGGAAAGAGGCTGACTTAAGAACTGTGTGACTCATTTTGTTAATATTGAATCTATATATCTAGTTTAAAAGTTATGTTCCTGGAGCTAATGGATGATTCCGTAGGCCTCTGACGTTGGCCGTAGCCTTATACATAAAATAAAATAAAGAAAGTAAATACCTAAACGTTAGATGAAAGTTGTAAATTTTTAATCGAATGTTAGACTGATCTTTAAAAATATACGATCATGGAGATATTTAATAGGTTTCATAGAATATCTTTTCTTATTAGTAGTGAACATAATTTGATAAATTACAGTTATTCGCTCTGTCCACTTCAGTCTTTTAAATTAATCAGTAGGTAATGTTTTATACAGGGCTTGGAAATCTGACTTAATATAATTCGATATATTGTGTACTTACTACTGGGATAGTCATAGTCTTATTATTGCTCATGTGCTGGTTGGAGGGCAGAGTTAGGCACCACTTTCTAAATATAACATTTCTGTCGTCACATTCATTTGAAACATTTCTTTCAGTGAACAATACTGGCGCTCCAATCCTCTTAAATAGGCAGTTTAGTTACAAAAAACATGTATTACCTCGAAATTCAGGTCAAATGTCACGAAGAGATAGGTTTCTTGTGAATATATGGAATTGGCGGACTGATAAAATTAATAAAAGCAAAGCATTTAAAGTGGCGTTGATCTATTTATTCATATAAATAAATAAGATACGGTAGAAGACAAAAATGTAAATCGAACATCCCTCGAAGCGCCCTCCACAAAGTACATGATAGCCGTAATAGGAAACAAAATACTATATATCTAAGGGGAGTGTATCAAGAGACGGGAAAGAATTGTGTAAATATTAAAGAAATAAAATTTTATTTGTAAATCGTATGATAAATGGCAATGTGTCGATGTTATACACTTATGATAATAAATAAATAACGCCTAATGTGTTATTTATTGCTCATACCTTTTATTTTGAACATAACCTGAGATAAAGTGGAAGGAACGATATACTTACCTACAGGTGAAAATTTTAAAACAGTAACGTATTAAGTACCTAATCAGTTTAGACCAGTGTTTCCCAATTAGTGGTACGCGGACCCTCAGGGGTACGCGAGATTGCATCAAGAGGTACGCGCAGCAATCACCTGATTAAGAAAATTAAAACAGTAAAATAATTAGGCAAACAGAAATTGTCAAAATATATTTTTTATTGATCCAGTCGTGTCCAGTTCATTTCCCCAAATAGTATGCGCGCTTTTTTTAAGTTGAAACCGCCTTATGACGAAAGGCGGTACATAAAAGGATTGTATAGAAGTTAAGGAATGGAAAAGATGATGATATAGAAAGCGAAGATCTTGTGGATGAGGTAAATTATGTGTAATGTTATAGGAGGAATTCAACAAAGCGTTGAATTCTATCCAAAAGTGGAAAGCTCCAGGTGTTGATCTCTTGTTCATACAATTGATTAAATAATAAATGATGTTTATTAATTTCATTACTTTCGATCTTCAGTGTGCATATCCTTCGTATGCGGACAACCTTCAAATTTATTCACAGGCCAGACTGGATAATTTGACGGAAGCAATCCAGAATGTGAACAGGGACTTAGAGGCAATCAAAAAATGGTCTGAGCCTTTCGGCGTAAGTGTAAACCCCTCCACATGCCAGGCAATAATAGTTAGGTAGCCCTCGAATGGTAAGCAGAATGGACACGTCAATACTGCCAGCAGTGGTTTACAACGGATCTATTCTGACGATCAACCAATCTGTCAAAGACCTTGGCTTATTCATTAACTCTACCTTCAGCTGGCAACCTCACATAGCAAACGTCAGTCAGAAAGTCACCGGGGCCTTGCAATCGACTTAAGAACCTTTTTCCGATCTTTCCAACAACTTTAAGCAGCGGTAGCGTAATGGCTAAGGCATCGGACTTGCAATCAAGTGGTTATAGGTTCGATTTTTTTTTTTGTGCCCGTGGAAACCCCCTCAGTGTGTCGGAATCGAACCGACTAAAACCACACGGTGTGCCGTACTGCGCATTTAGTAGGAGGGATCCGGGAACAGCTTTCAAAATTCAAAATCATTTATTCAATTAAGACACTAAGTGACATTTATGAACGTTAAATTGAAGCTACTGTTAAAAATCATAGATCGACGCAAATAGACGCCACCGCATGTACTGGATTGTCGAGGTAAAGTAGGTGAAAACACCAAAATCTACTGCCTGCTTGTGTCGATCTATAACTTCCAGTTTCCAAAATGCGTAGAGTCTTATGAGAAGAATACCGGCAAAGAAACTCATGGCCACTCTTTTTAAAAGTCAGATCTTCAGGTACAATGGTATTAGTGTTACATAAAAGGTAAGCATGATGCAAGCTGTTGCCACCTGAATTCCATTTTATTGAAATGCTCCAAAAGCTAACGTACAAACAAAAAATATCACTCAGTGATACCGTTGAAGGTTCGAACCTATTAAACATAGAAATCATTCAAGGTGCACATCAGTTACAAAGTCTACTGTTAAAACTAATTCGTGACTGGATTAAGAGGCTAGAGTTGCAGTTGAACGAACCAAAATAATAGTATAGGCTAAAGCATCGCTGACTAGGCCGACCAGTCACCCCAAGCAGCACCCGTTCACGAGTATGACGCATGGACCAGCCATCGTCTCCTTCGCCATATCAGAGGGAAAAAAACGACCCGCCCCATGACGACGCCGCAAGCAATGACATTTTAGTGAGCGTGACGAACCATAGTCGAGATACTGATAAAAATCACTACTAGTCAAAATTACCATAGTAATCGTCACGCATTACTTTCAACTAACAATGGTTTGTTAATAATTTAGCTTAATTATAAGACAAAGAAGTTTGTGTGTATATACCTAAAGACACCTTAAGCCCAAGACTGTTCGTCGTTTATTAAGACATCCGGAACCCTTCTAGCGCCTGCCCGCAAAAGCGCGGTCACCACCTTAGGGTAAAAACCTCTCAATTAGGCGATATTTCGGCGAGCACTTCCGCCTCCAAATGCCACAAGGGTATCCCGACCAACGCGCACGCCGCCTCCGTCGATACGGTGCGGTATCCGCGTATGCCAGAGGCGCGCCCTAGCCTAAGCGGTCAGAGCCCCTACCCACACCGGTACACCGTAAAGTGCCATTGACCGGACAACCCTCGTATACAGCCGTCTTGTAGCGACGCTGGGTCCGCTCAAATTAGGCAAGAGCCGCCCAAGGGCGGATGCAGTGCCGACCAGCTTCGGAACAAGCTGTTGGAAGTGCTCGTCGAAGAGCCACCTGCTGTCGAGGATCATGCCCAGATACCTTATGTGGGCCTGGACCGGTACGAGGACCGAGTTGACCACGATAGAGGCGCCAGGGGGTGGACCACGACAGGGCCCATGAAATAAGAGAGAGTCCCCTGGTGGCCAGGCGCGCCGCCTCCTGAAATTTCATCCCCCGGGCTGTGACCAACGTGTCATCGGCGTAACAGATTACGCCGAGCCCGGGGGGGAAGTCGCCTCGAAGGGCCCAGTCGTACCCCATGTTCCACAGGAGTGGTCCAAGGACAGACCCTTGCGGAACACCGCACGACATGGGCCGACGACTCAAAACTCCATCTCGGACGTGAACCCACTCTTAACACAAGCAGTTAGTTTAGCTGGAGGGGTTAACAAGAATACTAATAATGTGTAACCCACGTTGCTAGTATTCTTTTAAAAAAGAACCAGCTCTAACTTAATGCTTGTACAGGCATTGATCTTCCCAATTGTGGATTAAGGTGATGTATTCAATCTCGACCTGAATGCAAATCTGCTCAACAAACTTTACCGACTTCTCAATAATTGCATTCGGTTCAATTTCTATCTCCGTAAGTATGACCATGTCATTGTGTCTACTCATCGAACCCAACTGTCATGGCTACTTATACGTCAACGACGTAGCCTACGGGCTTTGACCACTCTTTATTCTCTTCTCAATAATTCTACAATTAATTTAATTTTTTGGTTAATTTTTCCTTTGCTGTTTAGTCTATTTTGCTATGGAATGCGCTCCCAGAGATTAGGATATCTACAAACCGTGACACTCCTGACCTCACAAACATACATTATTTTGTACTATCTTTGTATTGTACCTATTTATTAGTATTTATATAAATATATATATTTGTATATTTATCTGCAAGTATTATTATGTGTATATTTTTGTATTTGGCTATGGTGTATTATAGTACCTAATATTATAAATTGTTTTCTATGTATAACAGAGTGTATCTGCTTATTGTCAGCTATGACTTTTTTCCTCTGCAGGAGTAATAGACAGGGTATGTCTTTTGACATTATTTCAATTATACCGGTGTTTGGGGTGGGGTGAATATTGGGATTCATTTTATCAAAATCGGATGGCATTGATACACAAAATTCCTTGCACTTATTAAAGTTTAAATTTCAAATGCCATCCCATTTAAACAATTTTAACTCCTTTTTTGATTTTTGTTTTAAAAATTCGGAAAAAGGGTTTTCTGGCAACTTTGAGAAAACTGCCCAACAAGATCGGATGATATTATTTTTACAACATTTAGTAGAACTAAAAAATAAGCTCACCAATTTTGGAGCGGTTGCTTCATTGTCACAGTAATGTGAAAACTACACAACCAAATCTATTTTTCCGATTGTTTCAAATATTTTATTTGTTATTTAGAATCGACTACAGCTGGTGTCTAACTCTACTAACATTTTGACAACACTACCTTATCTTGACACTACTTGACAGTTCGTTCGCCGCAGTCGAGCGAGGAGGCGCGTGCATAGAACTGATACTCAGTTACAGTGGGCGTGTGGTGGGGTGTAAAGTATCGGTTGAGTTTTTGTTTTAAATTGGGTGTATTTAATCATTGAAAAAGAAAGAACCATTTAATTAGTAAATAATTTATGTTTTAATACATAAAGTGATACAAGGACTCCGACGTGACATTTTATGGTATCATAATTTTACATAGGCAATGCAGTTCGCTATCGAATAGGGTTTTCTAATCAATTGTATTTTATTAAGCCTACAATGGGGAAATTACTGAGCCTCTTGTCGCGCGATGACTCGAATTGTTGTTCTTCGCCGCGTTACGATATATTCTTAGATTTTGAGAACGCCGCGCCCACGGACACCGAGCGCGATGTTTACGAAGAGGTGCAGCGGGTACTTTTGGATTCAGAGAAAATTCTTGAAGAGATACAGTGTTACAAGGGTGCAGGGAAAGAGATAAGAGAGGCTATAGCGGACCCCTCACGAATATCCCAGGAGCGAGCATGGCGCGCAGTCAGACCGCTCGTAGAAAAGCTGCTTCGTTGCTACAACCACTCCCTGCAGCTTCAACGGGTGAGTCGATGATTCATTATCTGTCTGACACAAAGAAACTGATCATTTTATTGTGATGAATTTAACTGTGGAGTTGTAATTATTTTTATTTATGTGGAACCACCAAACTTAGACTAAAGGAGTTAGATAAATAAACTTTTATTTATTATATATATTTTATTTTTTATATTTAATGATGTTTTATGAGGTATCCCCAGGCCTTCTTTAAATCACACTTCTGTAAAGCAACAAAAATATCAAAAATGAAATGATTTATAGGCATTCCCCTTTTTTGGTACTGCAAGGGTGACTAATACATTATTGAGACCCATAATTTCTGTTATTTTAGGGGTAATTTTTAGAAATGCATTATTATTATTGAGATATAATATTTATTTCATATTATTCACTCATACATAAATTCATTTAAGCATATAATAAAATGTTAAAGTTAAATCTTTACATTTATAGTCAAAATGGTTTCTAGTAAATAATAATATCTATATATTAAAAAAAACAAAAGCAGTCATATGTATTACTAGCTGTGCCCGCAACTTCGTCCGCGTGGAATAGTGTATTTCTATCGAATCAACAGCCTAAAAAATAAGTTTAAAGCTTCTAGCTTTAAATATGATGATACTTCCATACAACTTTTCATCCCCACCTTAAACCACTTACATCCCTTTTTTCGCATTAAAAAGTAGCCTATGTCCTTTCTCAGGCTCTAAACTATCTGTGTACCAAATTTTATTTAAATCGGTTTAGTAGTTTTGGCGTGAAAGGGCGACAGACAGACAGAGGAGCCCAGTAAATCCATGATCATGATGGGTGCAATTCAATCAAAAAATTGATTACACAAAATCTTTTTAACAAAAAATTTAACCAACTAAAAGAACTAAAAAGCAAAAAATAAATAAACCTGTAAAGTCTTTTTTATTTATTATTTATTTATTTTTTACCACATACAGCTATCATCACAGGTTACTACCGTATACAATAGTACTTCGTCGTTCGTCGTCTTAAGACTCAAAATAAGTTTATATAAAATTTTATAGTTTATGTAAATAAGCTCAATACTAAAGACTTAAAAGGTTTATGTATTTTTTGCTTTTTAGTTCTTTTCGCTGGTTTAATTTTTTGTTAAAAAGATTTGGATATTATGATTTTCTTTCATCATCAGATCAGCTACATGATGTGATTATTTCTAAACACAAATACCTAATAAAGTAATGAAAGGTAAATAGAAACACTATTCATTCCTACAATTTTCGAGGGTTTCTCTCAAAAAAAATTGTTACCTTAGACAAAAATAAATCTTTCGCTTCATATATGTTTCCATATCTTTCAGATACTGAAATATAATATATATTTGAGTTGTTATTGGTTCATGTCATGTGAATATGTATCCTATACATTGTAAAGATATAGCCTGATAAGATTATATGATGTCATGCTGATAATGTCTCACATTGATAACATTAAACCAATAAATTACTTTGAATATCTCATGTGTACTAAATATTCATGTAAATCATCATGTGACAACATTTTCTTAGATGAATAAAATAATTTTGTTCCCGAACCTTTTGGCAAACCATTTAGTCCATCTTGCGTCTGAGCATTGTCTAATCTTCTGAATGAAAACAAACTAATATTTATTATATGTGTTTAGTAAAATTTAAATTTGGTTTGGCACAATATGATTTAATCTTCCATTCTACTCTATTGTTACTTAATTTTACTGCTTACTCCCTTTACAGCCTTATCTTCTTTCATACAGTCCATCCATCTTTTCTTTGTTCATCCTCTTCTCTTGTACCTTTCAACTTCCCTATTATATAAGACACTTTAACACCACATTGTGCACATGCCTCCGCATCACACGTCCATACCACGATCATTTATTGCTTTGCTATTCCTCCACTTTTTATCTACTGCCGCTACTTTCAGGCTCCCTCTAATATATTCATTTCTCACCTTGTCGATTCTAGTCACACCACACTTCCATCTCAACATTAGCATTTCAGCTATGTGTAGATGTCTCTCAGCCATTCTCTTTGTTTGCCAACTTTCAGATCCGTACAAGACGGCAGGTCTGATGAATGTTTTATACACCTGTCCCTTTAATTTAATAGACAACTTGGGATCACAAGTTATTCCTGTTACCTGCCACTTCATCCACCCTGTGTTGATTCGATGCTATACAGTCCGGGCTATTTCGCCATCGCTTTGAAGAAGGGAGCCGAGGTACTTTTAAGTCGGAACAGACTGGTATCACTGTTCCATCTAGCGAAATTTCATGTTTCAGGACTGGAGAGACCACCGAAATTGCAAAACATGCATTCAGTTTTGGTTCTGCTGATTTTTAAGCCAACATTCTCCAGTCTTTCAATCTGTGGCGTAACTATACCATTTGAGACCTGTGGCTAATTCATCGGATGTCTGAGTCTGATTCGCACTTGACCGTTATTTTCGACGAGCTCGATTTCGTATCGTATTTTGTTAGGTTTATTAAATTACATAACTTGTATTGATTAAATATAAAATTAATGTTTTTAATAAAAATTTTAATAGTGCCTTCTGTGTTCAGGGCCTTTGGTGCCCAGTGCCTCTCGAGCCGGGGGCCCGTGGCATTTTGCCCGAACTGCCACCCTATTGTTACGCCACTGCTTTCAATCCCATCACCCAAAGCACTACAAGTGAAACTAAGCAAACTAAATAAGTAATCATAAAAATCAGCAAACTATAACAAAATAGTGAATAAAGTAAATAAACGGACACTTGCTTAAAGTTTTGAGATGGCAGGTATAACTTCTAACTTTACCCTTCACAACTAGTGTATTATTAAATAAATGTACTACACAAATGTACAATATTCCTTTATTATTTATTTTGGAAAGGAAGTCGTATGCTTTCGCCATTATATATTCAGTAATAAATATCTTGACATGACAAATGTATTAATAAAATAGGAACAATATATTTGCTCATTTTTAACCTACGAAAAAACGGAGGAGTTTCTCAAGTTTTTATTTTATGTGTGACCACGCATAATGCTACTACTTGTACTTTTCCTGTCCCATCTCCATAAACATGGCTGAATGACTCTTATATGCAGAAAACTTGTGGCATTAATTATATTAACAGAGCTATTAATAAATAAAGGGTGCCCACTCAACTGTAAACATAACATAAGCCTGGTATGCAGTAATTCATTATCCTCCTCAATAATTTACATGCCTTATTTATACAATATTAAGATTTTTTTACATTTTCCTCTGCGATCGATACAAACTTTCGCGTTCTATGATCTAATTATGTATTTACACGGTAATTAACGCGATCACGAAAAGGTATTACATACCTCTGAATTGCCTGACGAACCTGGTTGAAACGGCAGGCAATTCAGAGGTATGTAATACCTTTTCGTGATCGCGTTAATTCCCGGGTAAATACGTTATGTATTATATGTATTATATACTATAGATCGGCACAAATTCGAGAAGTAATTTTCAATGCAACTAATTTTGTATAGTGCCTCATAGGGCCACGACCGCTCCTATGGGTACATCTTTACATGTTTGATGTTATGCCTATTATTTAATCTAGAGTATAGGAAGACTACTGGCATTTTATTAAATTCTTCCTTTGCAAAAAGTATCTCAAAGGGGTAGATAGAACGAACTTGTAGTTCCTGAATGAGTTTCGCTTTAAAGTTTTAAATTTCTGGCAAATGTTATTTAGGTTATAATTACATTATTAAATAAAATTTTAAGTTAACCGATACCATTTAAACTTGTTTTCTAAATTAAAACCCAACACAATCAGCTGAAATTACTATTTTTAATTACGAAGCGAGCTCGTCGAAAGCAGTTGTTTGTTCTCGTCAACACCGTTTCCAATTGACATCATGCTTATGTGTACCTACTGGTAAAGTGCCAGGATGCCACAGCACAATTACCTGTAAAACCCAACCCTGTCTTCTCCATAGCTCTCTCCACTAATCATTGCCACCTACCTAAATATATTCAGTACAAATTGTGATTAACTAATTATACTGAAATCGAACCGCAATTTTGTTTTTACTCTAATCAGGCCTATTTTAGAAAAACATACACCATTTTGACAGACGAGACTGCATGAATATTTACTGATTAAATATATTCTTAATGGTTAATGGATGACATAATATATTATATAACCAAGCGTATTGCCGTGAACCGGTCACTTTGGGAATTAAAGATGGAAATATGATAACATTCTGATGATTTTAAGTACTCTACATTCATAACTAGTTGCGTTTTATAGTGTGTTATGAACAGTTTGTCACATGCTACAGTGCGTCATGGTACTTCTTATAAGGATAATAAAATATATTATATGTTAACATTTCTGTCAATACATATAACAAAGGAAGTAACTAAAAACATAAACCGAAGTTTGTCTCTTACGTTTTATAGATTACTAGCTGCGCCCTACGGTTTCACCCGCGTAAGTCCCGATACTGTGGGAATATCGGGATAAAAAGTAGCCTATGGGTTAATCCAGGTCTCCGGCTATCTACATACCAAGTTTCATCGCAATCGGTTCTGTAGTTTTTAGAAAGAGTAACGACCATCCATACATCCTCACAAACTTTCACGTTTATAATATTAACAGGATGAGAAAAACCCCTTGTTCGTTGAAAATGTAATACTTAACGAAACTGTCTTGTACTAGATACGACGTACGATTTGATTATATTTCTACTTAGGATCCCTCTCAAATCGCAGTCTCAATAAATGAAATATAAATAAATATATGTTTGAAACCAGGCCACTATAAACCCATCTGAATAAGATGGGTTTATAGTTGCCCGGATACATACATACAAACGTCCGTTTATGTCGACGTCTGTAATACACAACGGCAGCAAATACTAGGGCTACTACCTAAACAATACTTAACTAGGATTACAGAAAACAAATTAAAGGTTGGTTCAAAAAATAACTAAAAAATATCAATCAAAAACTAAATAACCATTTTATTCATACAACTGTAATTTACAATTTTCTTATACATATTGCGTTTTATCGTATGAATAAAACTAATCATCCAATACCTAAAGGCATTAGATGATTAAAAAATCAGCCTTTAAAAGTTCAAGACCTTGGATACACCTAATAGCCTCAATCTTCCTCAACGAACGGGATGGTAACGCTTAAGAATTTTTAAAATCGCAGTAGCAGCTAAGATTACCGTATTCAAACAAACCAGCTCTTAGAACAGAATAAACTTCATTGTACACCAGTAAATATTGTTTACAGTAAGTTTACAAAAAAATATATGTACAAACGGCGGTCTTATCGCTAAAAGCAATTTCTTCCAGGCAACCTTGGGATGGATAAAATAATGGCCAGATATAAAACAATCTAATGGGTAGTTTTGGTGTGGGAAACAAAACATGTTAGGCTTAAAACTAATAAATGATACCTATAAATATATACCTACAATATAATTAGATAATACAAGGAAACAATTGTAATTACTCAGTAACATTTAATATATTCATGCACATGTTCCTTGAAATTAGTTGGAGTACAGGAATTAAACACAATATTATAAAGTGTAGTGAGAATATGAGTATTCCGTCGAAAACGAATTGGGAGCCACTTGAGCAAGATGCGAAAATCTGATACGTGATCATATTTGCGGAAACCAAATATAAATGTAATACAAACATTTTGAAAGCGTTCAAGTTTGTCAAGTTGCTCCTCAGTGATATCAAGATAACTGACATCGCCATATAGTCGAGTATAGGAAGAAGAAGGGATTGTGCAAGCGCAATTTTAGTGACCGTCGCAGCAAATTGCGTAGTCTTCGCAAAGACCGCGCTGATGCAAATACTTTGCGGCTGACTTCTCGCAATTGGGGACCCCAGGATAAATTATTATCAATTAAAATGCCTAGATCCTTAACAGTAGTGCTCAGTGGCAACACAGTACCATTAAACACAATGTTCGGTAATTGTGACCAATCAATTCGAGATATCATCCTGGGGCTTCCTACAACTATAACCTGTGTCTTGGAGGGATTTACTTCTAGTCCATATTACCTGCACCATTCGCACACTTGCGCCCAATCAGTGTTAATTGTCGTAAAAGCTTCCGTCAGATTATGCAATAGTGCTTAATATGACTCTTCATAGTTTTTAAAACAAAACACAATCTAATAATTCTAACTCACAACATTACTTGATATTGTTACAGTATTAAAACTAGTGACTTCTATTTTTATTACAGCTTCTTTGAAAAACCTGAAAGTTCTACAAAAAAACCACTTACAAGTTCCCCAAAGAGCCCCACCCTGCAAAACTTCCAAACTCTGATAATTCGGGCAATCCCGAACGGATGACAGCCCTAACTAGTTCCAACGACTCCCAACAGGCCTATCTGACTGCTTAATATCTTTTCGGCACCGTACGTACGTGTTTCCGGCAAGCGAAACGTACTACAATAACATTCGCTCCGTATGTGTTACTCATACGGTTGCCATTGACAGAAGCCGTACTGACATCGACGCTTTAAAATAAACATGAGAATAGAATTCCATGTAATTCTTATTACAAGACAAACTTGAATGAAGTTTTGAATTAAAAAAGGTCTCCCTCATTATTTGGCTGTGTTATTAATATTCCCGACCAGGCTTCAATAAATTTACAAACTAGCTTTCAGCTTCCATGTACAGACTTCTATCAGGTGCATAGACTTAATTTAATATCCACTCGTAGAACTGAATTTGCATTGCCCAGATCAAAGCTTTACAAAGGGGCCTTTGTTTATCCTTACCGGAGAATCTCCTATTTACGTGAAAATTGATTTAGTTAACACTTGGATTTCAAGATTTCGGATATGTAGATGCCTATTAAATGTCACTTTAATGACGGGGCAATTTATATACTTATATTATCTACTCTGACATTTAAAGCTTTAATTTTTCTAAATTTGAGTAACCTCTTTTTTTAGTGGTGTAAAAACCACCTTGGGCCGTTACCCCACCGGGCTTTTCGGTGGGGCGGTGTGTAGAAATAATCCGATTAAAACCACACGGTGTGCCATACTACGCCTAAAATAGGAGGGATCCGGGAACAGCTTTTATTAAGACATCCGAAAATTTGAGTAACCCAACCCAACCTGCATAACGAACATAGGTTTCAGCCGTAAATAGACTAACGGTCAGTCCATTAATTGAAATTATCTTACAATAATAGGTATTTAGAATACTCGAGCCAGTAAAACAATACTTTGTTTCAAAATAATCTTCAGCTGTTCCAACGATTTATGAACTACTGAACTTCCAATACTATATATGCATACCGCTTGTGCGATGATAGGAGTACGGGAGGAATAATAGGTGTAATAAACATATCAACGACTCCCGACTGGTCGACAAGGTCTCGCACCCATACTGTGCCTCTAGCGCCTTCTCTCTGCCCAGGATGATTTTACTAAATGCAATAAAATATCTTAAACATATCTATGTCGAGAGAAAAATATCGCCGGTACGGATTCTAACAGGTAATCAAGTTTCTCAAACTGGCAATTATCAAGATGTCAATTTTGAGACAAATACTCATTGTGAGTACTATATTTTTTGTTTCCATTTCGGTACATACTATGAGTTTGTTTTGTAGAATAAAGAATGGTCTTGAGTTGGTAATGAACTGAATTCGTCACCAAGGTTTACTATTATGAGAATATCTTAGCTCTAATCATATTGCAATGAAATGCATGATAAAATTACCATGCATTTCATTGCAATGTGGTACCACCATGATATAAACAACAATATCATACTTTGAAATAAAACTATTTTTCACGGATTCTATCGCGATTTGTTTGGTGTTATTTTACTATCTATACTGATCCCGACGTTTCAGTTGCTTTTCAGCAGCCATGGTCACGGGTAGACTAAGATGGTGGTCGTCTCATGTATCGAAGTGCTAGTAGTAACTTTGCAGTTATCTCAAAGTACCCGAAGTTTGTTGATTGTTGGTGTTACTATTTACGCAGAATGAGCTCAAAGTGTCTTGAAGCCTTGCTGTGTTTTGTATTTTCTTGGGTTTGAGTAAGTGAATAACCGGATCCCAAGCTGGTGGTACGTTCCAACCATCTTCTCTATTAAAATTAGGGTGTTTTTTAATTTCAAAAGCCTCACGGAGCATCCTTGGTAGGAATCGGTGTTCTTTCGCGAGTACCTGTGGTTTATCGAAACGCAGGTAATGGTTGGTCCTTTGTTGCACGTGTTCACACACAGCAGACTTCATCGAGCGTTGGTGTTTTATGTCAGCAATGTGTTCTTTGACGCGGGTGCCAATGCTTCTCTTGGTTTGACAAATGTACGAGAGCCTACAGTCACAGTCTATTTTATAGACCCCTGCATCTTGTAGAGGTACTTGGCACTTGACAGATGGTAAAAATTGACTTATCTTCGTTGGCGGCTTGTAGTATGTATTGATTGAAGCTCGCTTCAAGATGTAGCCAATCTTGTCAGTAACTCCTCGTACATACGGTAGAATGGCAGGCTGGCGCTCGACAGTGGCTGGCTTTTCCTGGGATCTGTGACGGAGGCGCGGTAGTGGGAGTTTGTTGTCTTGCAGTACGTGCTTGACATGTGCCAGCTCAGCGTCCAGGTGTTTCTTGTCACAGATCCCACGGGCTCTCTGAAACAAAGACATCCCCACGGTAGCTAGGTGTTTTGGATGGTGGTGAGATTCACCGTTTAAGTACCTATCAGTATGGGTCTTTTTTCTATACACAGTGTGGCTTAAAGTGTTGTTAGGATTTCTGATCATAAGTACACCTAAGAAGGCTAATGAATTATTTGCCTCTAATTCCATAGTAAATTTAATGTTGTTATTAATGGAATTAAGGTGTTCTAGGAATGCATTTACACTATCTGTTAGTAATATTGTAAAAGTATCATCTACCGTACCGTTTATAAAATCTAGGTGTGATGGCGGCAGTCTGCAGAGCTCGAGTCTCGAAGGCCTCCATATAGATGTCAGCAACAACGGGCGATACAGGGGAGCCCATTGCCACGCCATTGATTTGTTCGTAGAACTTATTGCCCCACAACAGATAGCCAGTTGTTAAGCAGTGTTCCAGTATTTCTGCATATTCCTCAGGCATGGTGTTCTCTAATAACTTCCTCCTAGTTATTTCTACACAGCCATGTACAGGTATTTACATGCATACCAAACAAAAATAAAACACCAACGCTCGATGAAGTCTGCTGTGTGTGAACACGTGCAACAAAGGACAAACCATTACCTGCGTTGCGATAAACCACAGGTAATCGCGAAAGAACACCGATTCCTACCAAGGATGCTCCATGAGGCTTTTGAAATTAAAAAACACCCTAATTTTAATAGAGAAGATGGTTGGAACGTACCACCAGCTTGGGATCCGGTTATTCACTTACTCAAACCCAAGAAAATACAAAACACAGCAAGGCTTCAAGACACTTTGAGCTCATTCTGCGTAAATAGTAACACCAACAATCAACAAACTTCGGGTACTTTGAGATAACTGCAAAGTTACTACTAGCACTTCGATACATGAGACGACCACCATCTTAGTCTACCCGTGACCATGGCTGCTGAAAAGCAACTAAAACGTCGGGATCAGTATAGATAGTAAAATAAAACCAAATAAATCGCGATAGAATCCGTGAAAAATAGTTTTATTTCAATGTGTAACATTCGCGTAAACTTTCGACAATATCATACTTATATTTATTTACATATTTTGCACTAAAATGAGTGTTTAAGAATCAGAAATCGGCCTATGTTTGGTTAATCTATATCTACTAATATTATAAAGCTGAAGAGTTTGTTTGTTTGTTGGGTTGAATACGCTAATCTACATGCTACAACCAATAGGAGCAGAGCATCAATGAAAAATTTTGCAAAAGCGGGGAAAATTTGCAAACGCAGACGAAGTTGCGCGGGTCAGCTATGCAATATAAACTTGCTTAAATTGTTGAACCACCTACTTTGCACTGATAATTTTCTTTCTATTCCCCGTACTGCTAGGCTACTAGTTGCTATTTGAAATAGAACGGACTTTCTCAACCATGTGTAACAAACGAACCGTTAAAGTCATAAGTATAAGTGGTAAATATACTACTTTTATCTAATTTAAAAAAGTCATAATGGTCACAGAAAGCGTCGCCTTAATATGCTTCACGCTTTTTGACAGTGGAGAGAGTTTCCTGAATGTTCCTTCCGAATAGACAGAAATATTGCTAAATACTGACAAGTGATGGGGGCTCAACAATCCACAGGGGTGGTGATAAACCACGATCCTCTTAGTAAAACGTATGTATTTAGGTAACCAACATTATGTGGTTTTGGTCGGTTATAATTTTTATTTTTGATTTTCATTGTGACTGCAGACCCCCGCTATGTTCGCGGGCCCCCAGATATCCGCGAACCACAGTTTGGGCAACCCTGACCTTTGTATAGGTATTTATTGTATAAGTATTTAAATAGGTCTGTCTTGCGGTTTATTTATTTCAACACTTTAGTCTAATTTAATAATAGATGTATGTACATAATTGCATTGTACCTACTCGTATTTAGTAATCGTCTAGGTATCCACAGGACAGTCTTGCCTAACGTGGGGCCGTTCGACATTCTTACATTGTACATGTACCTATAAGTTTCTATCAATTAACATTTTTTTTTATTTATTTGTTTATAAAAAGCATATAATGAGCCTTACGTAAATATTATTTGTATTACTCATCTGGATCCTTTTCAATGCAGTCATGAGACTCATTTATTTTATTGTTATTGTGTTTATTTCATAAATATATTTAAATTGTTTTCCTGCATTTATTAAGTTATTATTATTTTTTTAAAGGGCCTTGGTACCGAAATAAACGATCTTTATTTTATTTTTTTCTAGCTGGGACTAACTTTTTAAAACGGACGTTTACAACACCAATGTTACCAATGTCAGCAAAACGTCTTGAAGGTCTAGGAATTCACATGATAATTAATTTATATAAAAAAGTTTAGTTTTTAAAAATAATTACAAACATTTTTCAGTAGAAAAAAAATCCTCTTTAGGAAAAGTCTATTGAGGGGTGGTATATATTATGTAGTTCTAATGTAGCGTCAAATAAATAAGAGATCCTCAGTAGGGGAACATAGCAAAAGAAAGTTTATCATGGCATAGGAGTAATAGTGGTTAGGTTAGTAGCTAAATATTGGATATGTCATGGCCATATTTATCTTCTATTTGCACATTATTATTCGCTTTTTAAACAGAATAATTGTCGCCGCCATGATGCATCAAAAAGAAAACTATATCACTAATGTTTTGACCATATCATGAAGTAGCAGAAATAGCGTTCAGCTGTTCATGTCGTCAAATGCTGATTTATTATGCACTAGCAACGCCTCGCGGTTTTACCCGCGTAAGTCCCGATCCCGTGGGAATATCGGGATAAAAAGTAGCCTATGCGTTAATCCAGGTCTCTAGCTATCCACATACCAGTTCAGTGGTTTTTGCGTAAAAGAGTAACAAACATTCATCCATACATCCAAACTTTCACATTTATAATATTAGTGGGATTGATCTGGTCAGACCATATCATGATGTTTTCTGCGGATATTTTCTATATCATGAAATAAAACCATTTTATGAAATGGTCGGACACATCATGAAGTGACGAATTCTAATATCTAGCCACGACAAATTATTTAAGTATTAGAAGACAGCGCAGTGTCTTTGGACCCCAAAAAATTGAGATCTGCATTTTATTGAATATTTCTATTCAGTAGTTCAGCACAACAAATCGAGTTTTGTTTGTATTGCAGGTTTATAAAGCAACTAGCCGTCCCCGCAGTTTCACTTGCGTTTATGGTCACTGCTCCGCTCCTATTGGTCGTAGCGTGATGTTATGTAGCCTATAGTCTTCCTAGATAAATTTGCTATCCAACACTAAAATAATTTTTCAATTCGAACCAGTAGTTTCTGAGATTAGCGCGTTCAACCCACCAAACAAACAAACTCTTCAACTTTATGATATTAGTATAGATTCTAGGCGCATATTATCCAATTTTTATTTACTCAAAAATGATAATACATCACACATAACTTTTTTCTGTGTGATGTAGTTAGTAGACAGAGGTTTTACTTCGAGCCAGAAAAAAATATTAATACTGATTTCAGTAAAACATTTTTTGTGTAAATTATTTCGCATATATATTTCAAATGTTTATAGAAACCGATAAGTGATCTATGTTAACATCAAGTTCGCCGCGTACTTAGCACCGACTTCACGAACTGGAAATTTAATTTTGTTGATTCCAATTCCAACAAACGTTAACATATTAATTATCATTTCAATTCATAACACTTAATCAAGATCATTTGTTGTTGAGTTTGGCAATAACACAATTATGCTATAATACTTGCATTTTTTGCAATTATTCGACCCTCATAAAGAACGATGAAAGTATCTTCCTTTTGCAATAAAATGAAGGAAGTGCGCTAGTTGTTCATTACTCAATTTACGTAATCGTGGTAACCGCTCCATTCCACTTTCTATGCTGTATTCCAACTGCAAACATAGTATAATGCTAGAATAACAACAAATAATTTAGGAATTAATACTCCATCTTTAAAAATTGCGTGCATATTATTATACCTGTCATATAGTTATTTCTACCTTTTTTATGTTATTGGCAGGTAAGACTGTTGTTTATGGCCAAAAAACTTAAAAAAAATGACACAAGCCACTTAAATAACTGTAACCGCATATTGACAGAGCTGAGAAGTGATGTAATTTCTTTGTCTATATTGTCTGTGTTATTTATTTAAAGACCGATATCGATGACTAGTTTTATCTCTGTATTTTGAACTCATTTGTGACGGCTACTGTAAATACGACAAGGATATTTTGGTACGTCGATGACGAGTCGCGCAACACTTGCACACCTTGTCAACAGGGCGTGCAAGTGTCATTTTATGGTTCCCAGCGAATAAAATCTCCTTACACTCAAGGAATACGTCATATAGAAAGTGGTTTAATTGTAAATTGATCTTTTGTAAAGCCAATCTTAATGGAACGGTAAGAAAATTCAAAGAAACATCTTCCTATATTTATCCCTATTATTTACATACTAGCTGAACTGGAAGACGTAGTCACTAACAAAAGAGTGAAGTGAAAAGTGTGTGTCTGGCCATGCTTTCGTTTTTCGTTTTCGCAGTAGGTAATCTCCTTATTAATCTTTCGAAAATACGCTGACATCAGTTTATGAAAATTGTGCATATTCGATATCCATAGTCTGTGCGGAAAAAGAACCGTCGTAGGATTTGAGGTCGCAGCAGTTCTAAACTACCTTTTTACACTGTTACGTCATTATTGTTTACTGTATTGTACAGTATTGTTTACTGTCAACTATAATGACGTAACAATGTTGTCAACATAACAAAAAAGGTAATTTAGCACTATTGCGACTTCAAATCCTACGACGGTTCTCTTTCCGGACAGACTCTAACAGTATTTTAACAAATTAAAGTTGTCCAGATGAATGACGAAGAAGGAACCCAAAACTATCGAGCCGGTATGAAAGGTACGGTAGAGGAAACTCATAACATATGTATGGACAGAAGCAAATATAGGGCTAATATAGTGTCCCTGGGTGCAGTACCTACCACGGAGAGGGAAAGGCATCCGTTTATATAACATGAATGTGATTATAAATGTATAATTAAAATGTTCGTAGCTTTCCTACGTTGTTTGATATAAATAATATGTAACGGGAATAAACGCAATCGTGCTTAAATGGCTAAGGCCGACACAGGTCGAAATGTCAACCTACCCAAAGGTTAAAGTACTAACAATATACTGTAAGCTGTATTAGAACTTATAACAAGCATAAGGTGACCGCTAACCATTAGGCAGGCATCATAGTTTAATACCTCCTTAGTAATACAAAACAAAATGTAACAGTTAACATAGTACTTTTTAAAAGTCTAGATACTGTACCGTCAATGCTCTAATGTCTAAACGTCACATGTATTAGGTACGGTATATTTACCTGATCAAAAGCCGCTCGATTATTGACTAGCCAATTGTAGTAAAAAAAGTCTCATAATATATTTGTCCTTATGCCTTAGTAAGTTGTTAATGCAATGTATATATATATATTATTTATAAAACAACATTTTTAAATGATTCGTTGTCATTCATTTATCTAAAGTTAGAAACAACACAGAATAAAGTAAATAAATCAACCTATTTAAAGCTAATAACCATTGTCACTGCGTTGATTGGGAGATCCAGAGAAAGGTAGCTGGGATGGATTGGATGCGGAAGGCGGAAGACCTGGTGCTAAGGCGCACATTGGGAAAGGCCTCCTCCAGCAGTGGCCTGCGATAAGTTAATTGATTGTCAATGCATACTGAATTTAAAAAAATGACTTAAGTACTTTTTTCCAATTTGTTTTGACATGTGATACGCCATCTAGACATTTTAATAATTCAAGCACAAATACGATCCAAGTTACGACATTATTTGATAATTTCTCCGAAATATTAAGAAAATAGAACATTTGAATCTTGTACAAAACATTTGAATTTTTTATATTGGAATACCTCACCCCACGTTCATCACATGTGACAATCATCCAATCAGAGCGATCACAACTCTCGACGCGTGAGAATGCTACGATAACGCATGCTGCATCCTCCGAGGGCAATGGAACCATCAATTTATTCGCTTATTACATGATGTGATTTATAAAACATAAATTAATAACAACAATACTGTGTCCGGAGCAAGGGTTATTTTTAGTTTGAATGTCATAGTTCAAAGTAATGAAGTCGCTACGAGTTACGTGAGTAATCGATTGTAATAGTGAAAGATGTGTATGTACTGGACACATTGGGCCTTCCGATGGCAAGTAGTTACCAGTGCTTATAAACATTCGCAATAATACTTTAGCCTGTATCTGTAGAACAGATTCAATAGTCTTCCTTTAATTAAATATATACATACTGTGTGTACTGTATACAAATAGACACTGTTTTGAATTTATGAACCAATAACAGTACAGCTGCATTATGCTTTTCTCCTTTCTACATTCTGCCAGGGCAAAATAAAAATATTCACTTGGACTTGGACCAATGATTAACAGTTTTCCTTAGGCTTAAACCAAGTTTTATCACATTTGTATTAACATAATTATAACATATACAACTATTCCGTTTAGGTATATTTAATTAACTAAAGTCAACTGATAACCTAACCCCTTTTAAAAGATTGATGTTATTATTCAATTTATAATAATGTTATCTTGAAA
The DNA here is from genome assembly GCA_963859945.1 of Euplagia quadripunctaria. Classification (NCBI taxonomy): domain Eukaryota; kingdom Metazoa; phylum Arthropoda; class Insecta; order Lepidoptera; family Erebidae; genus Euplagia; species Euplagia quadripunctaria. The sequence continues at coordinate 6,976,319 of OY982574.1, forward strand.
ACAAGTTTGCAAAGTGGGCGAAATTATAAAGATTCACTTTTTTACCCGACTAATAAAGCCAAAAGGAAGATTTATGATTTAAGCAGGTTAGGTATGTATCTACTTATACTGTACTATGTTTGTATTTACGTGTGTTCCACCGTAGCACCTAACTAAATGTTATGTTGAAACTAATCACTACATATTATAAAACAAAGTCCCCTCCCGCGGTCTGTCTGTCTGTTAGCTATAAACTGAAAACTACTGAACGGATTTTCATGCGGTTTTCACCAATATACAGAGTGGTTCATGAGGAAAGTTTAGGTGTATAATTTGTTAACGTTTTGTGTAAATTGGTTGAAATATGATGATAATTGTTGAAGATGTCTCTACTACCCGTGCGAAGCCGTGGCGGGTTGAATAAAGATCCAGGTGACATAGGCTATATAAATTCTCCCTAAGTGTAAAATGGACTTTACACGTAAATTTCTTACCTCGAAAATAACGTACTCGCTACGAACGCGCGTCTATACAATTAATACCTACTTTACAATAAAAATCATGATTAAAATGATACCAAAAAAGCGTTAAAACGTAAAAGTATAAAATAAAAATCATCGCGGTCGCATGACTCGAATGGTTTCATACCATGTGGGTGTCGGGTACACCTACAAAATTATAATGACATGAGACCACGGCTTTACCTTGACCACTTTTGTACCTGTCTAAAATATTTTCTTATTTTGTACTTTTTAGATCACTTTTATTTTTCCGTAGGCGGGTTACAGTTTTTTAAACTTTATTTTTCATTACCTTTTGCCTACGAAACTCTTAAAACACATTCGTATCAATATCAAGAAACTCAAAAATCCCGATTTCAATATTGCTATGAAAACAGACATTTAAGCGCATATCGCAATAAAAAAAATATTTCAATCAATCAATCGGCCTATCGTAGTCCACTGCTGGACATTGGACATAGGCCTCTCCCAATGCGCGCCACAGCAACCGGTCCTCCACCTTCTGCATCCAGTCCATCCCTGCTACCTTCCTCGGGTCGTCAGTCCATCTGGCTGACGAAATGTCAATATCATTTAAATTAAAAAAAAATTATTGAGACGCTTTGGGTAAATTATTACAGTGGTACCAAAAAGAACCTTGGCCAATGTTTATAAATACTTTTTCAGCGGCCAATAAATTATTATGTAGAAGCCTAAACACTATGTGAAGAGTTTAAACCCACGCAATCCTTTATTATAATATTACCACACGCATTTATACACAAAGAAAATCGTTCCTTCCAGCCGTTGGTTCCTCGAAACATGCCTGATAGTTATTGCAACATGTCATTCTCCAGATTGCCATTCTTAACCACAACGAACGGTCCATTTTAGTCAGAACAATGACAACAAACGTCAAGGATATATGAGTAATAACTGAGTTACTATCAAGTTTTGGATGCACAGCTTTTATCTCTATCTACATGATGGTAATGGAAAGAGAGAACACTGTATTAGTTTCATGACGGTGTTAAATTGTTGAATATGGATCCTTATAAGGCGTGGTGCGGCAACAACGAGCAGGCTGCGGCATTTTGCAACATGATATCTCGCACAGAACATAAATATTCTGGAACGAAAGCCTGTTTTATCAAACTAAAACTTGATTATTGCAGCAGTGCAGCAGCTCATTGTTAATTTATGAAACAATTAATGGCAGAGTACCCAGTCAATCAATATTTTATTATCATCATCGTATGTTTGTGTAGACAGCTTATTATGTTGATTCGAATTCTATTGCTGAATAATAGAATATTTCCTTATATAAAATCAATAATCGACATGATGTAATATCTCTGCTCTCATGTTCTATGGCGGAAGCGAGAGATCATCATCATAACAAATGTTCAATCTTACTAATATTGTAAATGTGAAAATTTTGTGGCGTTGTTTGATTTACACTACCGCTGAACGGGTTTGTAAGAAATTTCATACAAATCCTGGATTACAATATTGGCTCGGGGAAACACGATAACTGAGATCCGCTCGAGCCAATTCTAAGCTAATGTACAACCTAAATTGTACATATATTGCACCAAAATTTAAGGTTTCACCTCGCCAACTCAAGCTACGAGTTTATAAACCTGATGTTGTGTTCCTTACTCCGAGTAGTCTCTTAACTGAGCTATCAACTTGGACAGATGCACTGTCATTTTATAGATACTCCTTCAACTTTTGTACGTTCTCGTAAGTTCGACATAATATGAGTTATGATGCACCTGATGCCTGAAGGCCTCAGTTAACTGCTAACAGCTATAAATTTATACCTATTTTATAAACCCCTAAGATATAACAAAGCCATCTTTGTAGAAGTTAATTACCCACTTTATTTTCTCTCCCTTTATCCTTTCATTTCCCGTGGGTGTGCTGTGAAGCACCTGTACTGTTCTTCTCACTGTGGTCAATAATACTGTCTAGTTTAACGATTATAGCTGTGTCTTTTAGGTTTATTGGAAATCGAACAGCCTCACACAGCAGGATCTAAACAATTTTCTCTATTTTTTTTAACCCAACGAAAAGGACGTTCATGAAGTAATGTATAAACGTTCTGCTGTTCATATTAAACAGAGAGTTAAATAGTTACGACTGGGAACTTCTTTGTTATCTAGCATGCCTTCTCCTCATTTTAATAAAAAGTTTGAAGTTACTTTGCCAAACAAGAATGTAACAAGAATACGCAATACCACAACCATGTGCAAATAAATTCAGAAATAACAAAAACAAAACAACCAAAAATGTATAAGGTTTTCCCTCCTTTGTGCATGTTTAATAAGTAATAGGCGGTGGATTTTTAAGTTAAAATATTTACTGGTACCAACATTTTTACGACGCCGCGGCCCCGGTCGCCAGCTGCTCTCATGAACCTCACGTACTACACAGTACCTACTTATTTTGAAACTTGCAAAAAATCGGCAGGTGCAACAAAACAAGGCTATGAATAGTTAGTTCTTTTACTAAAGGTGTACGTTCCTAATTACCTATAAATAAAGTTTCATGAAGGCGTACACTATACCTACATAAAAAACTTCGCACTGGCATCTTGTGCAATTATCCTCAGTCATTTGTACGTAAGTGAATAAGATGGTTGGAATTTAATGGAAATATACAATACCTGTTACTGATTGCACTTGGTTTTCCCTATTATAATACCCTATCTGTCGATGTATATCTATAAATAACCGTTAATATGTGTAAATAAATAAGTCCATTCTAATCTAAGAGAACCAAAGATAATGTAAGTTGACAACAGGCGTTATTTGTTGGTTGCTTCTCCTGGTAATAATTACAATAACAAGTCTAGACAAAATCTAACCCAAGTGTTACAAAACGGCTACAAACAAAAGGTAAACCTATTTTTGCCTTAGTCGGTTCATAAAAAAATAAATTCAAAATTCAAGTATTATAATAAATGAATGAATATAATTAAAACGTGATAAAGAAGATTTGCTTGTAATGACTTCTACAAGATGCCTTGTCTCGTCTTATCTTGTCTGTTAAATTATGTACTACAAAAGCATATCATCAAGATTCTGTACGGATAAACTTTCCTAATTATTCTGAAAGCTTCAGAATATAGCTGAAGTCAACAACAGTGCGTTAAAACTGGTGTGGGTAGTCATGATATCGCATAAATTATAATAAACGAACTTCGCCGACGATGAAATAAATACTGAACATTATGCCATGTAAAAATTGTTCACATTTCATCGGATATGTTATTAAAACGAGTTGAAAGTGTAACTTTCCACCATAATTCATGCAATATATAGTGGAAACATGAGCAAGTTTTCGCCCTCAACACAAAAGTTTCGCACCACAAGCGCTACTGTAAGCAAACGTATAAGCATTGGTATGGTTGCATTACTGCATTAATTTTGTATTGTTAGATTGAAATATAAACTCTTGTGGGTTCAATGCCTTTATATGCCTCTACGTGGGTTACAAAATGTTTTCAAGATTTGTGTGGGCCGATGCCTTTATAGTTATTACGTTAATACCTCTTAGGGATTACACAGTAATCACACATCCCCATTTTATGTTGAAATTATTGAAGTGGGCGAAGTAAAATGAATTCCATCGCAGCAGTTGTAGGTGTGTGTTGATGCATGCGAAGATGACCTAATAAAATTAATTAATGCCAATTCATAGGCAAAACGTAGTCGTGTGTAGGAACTGTCTATAAGACAGATAGATGATCGTGATGTGGAACCAAAGTAAATGGTGCATGGAGTACGTTGCACTCGGATGCTAGAATACTTTCTGTTCATTACGCGTGTATCAATATGACTAACGGGTATGTTCTTAATGAAATCTGAAATAATTGAAAATCACTTAAATTCTGGATTCAAATTTTTAACAAAAATAACAATCAGACTAAAGATATTATTATCTTATTCAATCCCGAAAAACAAAAAAGATATATTATGTAATTTCATACTGCATTAAAAAAACGAAAATACTTAGATTTTAAATTTGAACTCTATAAAAGTTAGTATGTGATTTGGTTTCTAATAAAGAAACTGCGTATTCATAAAACTTACATTTATTTAAGTAAGTGATTCTATAAATAGGAGAAATGACACCCGCGCTCAAGCGTGCAGCTAAAATACACACGAGCTTGAATGGGATGACAGAATTTATTGCTCAAATCTCGCAATTGGTCGGTAACTCGTGTTAATTTAATTACGCCCTCCACTGTTGATCATGCGTGTGATCTTAATTGCAGCACGTTTTTATGACTTATACAAGTACTGTTAATTTATACATTAGATGATCAACTTAGCGCTATTACTGTACAGCAGGCATGAGGTGCATTTCAAACAGGGCATTAGCTTAATTTCTTGTTAATTGATATCCTAGGTACTTGGTTACTACTAAGTAAGGTTTGTAGGATACTTTACTAGTAAGTGAAGAACGCATGGAGCTGTACCGACTGTATTCACAAACAGAAATACAACTCTACGCTTAGCGCTGGTTTACTGCAGTCTTCTGTAGAATGGAGGTGCTTCGAGTGGAGTAGCTATAGGCAGTAACCGTTACCTATAATACTTAACAATCATGATACCAGAATACTGTATTACTCTCCCGTCGTAACACCCTCATATTCTAAGGAGCTTTGACGATCCAATTTACTTAGAGAAACACAACGAAAAGCAGGTATTTCTCTGTCCTTTTATTTACCGAAGTTGTTATACAAACGTAAATCTTAGATATACTTTTTGCTAACACTACGAAAAGTCTATTTATTATTGTTATTTTATAATAGAAATACTATTATTTGTATTAATGACAATCCCGTCCCCAACCTGAAGAGTAATCTTATCTCTTATCAGCCTATCTGTGTCCAATAACGAATAATATATTAGTCAGTTGCAGTAACAATATACTAACCTTGGCGGGTATAAAAGGAAAGAATAAAAGATCGCTTGTGTATTTTATGAGTCCGCGGCTGTTTCGTATTCGATCGACCTCCTTGCTGTATTTGGTATCGACCTATATTTTAGGTTTGTAACACACTACTGCAGGAGATAACTATAACAAAATCAAAATTAGCTTTTTACTTACAAAAGGGGGTATTTTCGATTTAAATACTATTTAAATGACATCTAAAGTTCGTGTTTTGAATCTAGAACAATTTACAGTGTGAGTTATTGAAAATGTTTTATAACACGTTTATGTATTTCTTTAAGTATAACATTTGGTATAACTTTATGACTCACTGACACTAGGAAGATTCGTTTTAAAACCTTTCTCGGAATTATTGATCTATTGACACATGTCTTTTTTACATTTTTAACTAAGATATTTTTAAACAGAGTTTCATCACTAATAATAGTCTTATTTTAGACGTCTTTGGGAGAGGTTTATGTCCAAAGACTGAGGTGATGATGATGAGGATGGTTATATACTAATAACGGTTTTTACTCGTACAAAATATAACCTGTACTTAACTATCCTTAAAATCTAAAGGCAAAACCACTAGGAACACAAGGCGAACTTTTGTAGGCAGATAATTGATATACTCCATTTACAGGAGGATTTCATTCAGACACATCATTTTAATCACAAGTTACATGTTCACTGCTATAAACATTGTCTTCCATTGTAAAAATACATTATATCATTTGTTCTTTCAAAACATTCCCTAAGCGTGATAGAGGCATCCAACCTCTGCAAATGCTTATGATGGGCGGTTAATGCTAGGAAGAGAATGATAATGGGTTCTGTCATTCGTGTGCGCAACTATTTGCAAACCTAATATAAAAAAGAACGTTTATGTTTAAATAATTTAACGGTTTTTTTTGAACACGTAATTATATAAGAGTAATAACTCATTTACTGAATATAATTGAACTAGACTCAATAAACTCCACAACTTGATAAAGAGAGTTAAAAAATAACCATGATCCTGAAACGTATTTGCAGAGAGGCGAGGTGTAGTCCAGCCTTAAATTATCCATTTAGGGCATTACATCACCTCCTACGAATCCCAAAATTATCCTGCCTGCAGAAAAAAAAACTCAACATCCACTCAAACTATGCGTCACCATATTTTAATGTGTGTGAATCACACATTAAAATTAGTGTAACGTTGAGTAGGAATTCATTTTCAGTTGATTTTTTCTTTTATTAATATTAAATTCGCTACAACTGATAAACAGTCTTCGTATCCTTTTTAGTAGGCGAGAAAGAATATAAAGAAATGGCGTGGTCATTTTACTGTTCTTGTGTTAATCTGAAAAACGCGCACTCGTATGAGTTTATCTTTGATATAAATCCAGGAGTTACGGTTTCGTCGCGTGACTGAAGGCTGAAAGTTCACCCGCCTCTCATTTTCATTATTCACGTCTCCCTACTTAACGGATAATACAGACGGCTACTATTTGTTGTCGAAGCCTCTGAACTGTTATTATTGAACCGTGTTGCATTTCATAGTAATATAATTGCGATATCTACAAAATATATGAGAAACGAAATTTTAGGTGCTAGATTGTGAGTTTGGTTATTGTATGTTAATCTCCATACAAATTTTATTTACCCAATACGTAAATGAAGCACCTGGTGCTTTTCGGTTGTTGGTGTCAATTCTGTTGTTACAAAACTCTCTAAACTAGAGTAAAAATCACTAAAATTTAGTTTAGTCCTGCCAGATGACGTTTAGTATTCTGAAAACATTGAACTAAATTTATCTTTCTCTTTTGGACTTAAAACTACCCATTATTTCTTAAATTTACTGTTGTCTTTGTCCGTCCAAAAGTTGCCTATAAGAAATTGCTTTTAACGATAAGGTTGCCCATTGTACATATTGTTTCTGTGATTTCCGTGTTATTTAATTGTAAGGAATTGGTGTACAATGAAGTTTATTTCTATGCTTTTCTATTCTCACTCCCTGGACTCAAAATACACGTTTCTTTTTTTATGGTATAGGGGGCAAACGAGCAGACGGGTCACCTGATGGTAAATGACTACCGCCGCCCATGAGCACCTGCAACTCCAAAGTTACAAGTGCATTGCCGGCCTTTAAGGTGGGAAGTAGGGAAGGGGGAATAAGGGAGAGAGGAAGAGGGAAGGGTTAGGGCCTCCGGTAGCCTCACTCACTCGGCGAAAAGTAATGCAAGCATTGCTTCACTGCCGGTTTTCTGTGAGGCCATGGTATCACTCCGGTCGAGCCGGCCCATACGCGCCGAAGCATGGCTCTCCCACTGTCCCACGTCTACAAAATACCAAGTTACCATTGGCATTTTATAAAGCTAGGCTTACATAACGGAACACTAGATTTTTAATAAGTTAAAGAAGATTTTTATTTCATAGTTCAATTCATAGTGTGCTATGGGGCTATTTCTACTTTAATTACCCTTAAAGGTATTACTTTACTTACAGTAGACATACATTAATGAAATTAAAATTAACGAAAGGAACGAAACAGGAAAATAATCTCTAAGAGCTTCTTTCTGTACCTAAAAGTTAAACTAGTTTAAGTTTCAGTGTGTTTAAAATAATGTTTTGATTTTGTTTCACAAGATTACTACAAGTAACTAATAGTCTACTAGACCACATTTTATCGCAAACAAACTTCGTAAATAATGTAACATAGTTATGTATTCAATTAATATAAAGGACATAATATGAGATACATATGAGTCAGAATCACTTTGTTGTCATTGTAATTACTATCAATCCGTATACTTATCCTTATTATTATAAACGTATACAAACAACTATTAAACATGTACCGTACATGCATAGAGTAAAACTAGCGAAGCTAGAGTACGAAAGTGAAATTCAGATAAGCCAATGAGAGTGGGTCGCTTAGGAAACGGGAACCGAGAGCAAGTGATAAAATAATCGGAACACTCTGTTGGCCGCTCCCGTACCCAATAAACGTTCGATGTAGTCTAATCAGTTGAATATGATCATTTCCTGACATTGTTTTAAAACGTTCCTAGCGGCCTCCGGTTTCACTAAACAAGTTGTGTTACATCAAATCAAATCCCCATTTGCGGCGGATATTAATAAATAACATGATCTATACCTGTAAAGTTGTATTTTGAACGGGTGACAGATAGGCACATCCTCAACCGGTGGTCTAGAGATTTGTAATCGAAAAAACTTGTTCCTTGACTGCGTGGAAGGTCCGCTGAGGACAGATGTCTTGAATCAAAAAAGCTAATAAGAAAAGAGGTTTGAAACTTTGATTAAAAAAGGTACCTAATGCCTACATATTTATGAAAGAAAATAGGTAATTTATATCCAGGTTTACTTAAGATTTCATATGTATGCTCTATGGTTAGGGCTGCCATCCGTCCGGGTTTCCCCGGATTTGTCCTAGTTCAGGCAGAGGGCGTCCAGGGAGCGTCCGGAACGGGGTTTTCAAAAGGTGTCCGGGTTAAACCCGGATACTATATGTCCGGAGAAAATTATATTTGTTAGATGAATCGAAAAGCTGTTAAAATTTATACAAAAATGTAAATGGAAACTGCGTTTTTATAAAAAAAAATTAGGGTATCCGTGATTTTTGCGATCGCGATTTCACATATGTGTCCGGGGTTTTTGAAGTTTTTGTCCGGCGTCGGTAATTTAAGTGATGGCAGGCCTATCTATGGTACAACGATTAAAAAACGTATTTTCGCGTTTGTGCTATAGTTTGTAGTACCTGGGAGACCGAGTTTCGCTCGGTAGCTTTTAAATTTTAAATACAACTATGCAGTTGAACCTAAAATGCAAAACTGTATCTGTATACAAAATTTCATCACAATCGTTAGAGCTGTTTCCGAGATACCCGAAATATAAATACATTCATACAAAAATTGCTCGTTTAAAGTAATAAGATAATATATGCAGTAATATTGTTATGGCCAGATTTGTTTGAATGTCTTAATGCACATTGACAAAGTTTTTTTTTTTCGGTGATAGATAAACTGTACAGATAACGTTATATGAAGATAATAGTAGATACATATATGAATTTGATTAAAATTTAAAAACGGTGCAGATGTGACGTACCTATACCTCAATCTGATTTATTACCGTATCTGAGTTTAGTGACCAAAAGATAAAGTTACAAATAACTTTATCTTTTGTTCTATATCGCCAAAAATCTAGATGGTCAATCGACTTCATTGTTGTCCGCTTTAAAAGAAAGTTTTTAAATGTTCTCAAAGAGTTAAAAGTTATTGTAAATGTACTCTAAAATTACTTATTCAATTTGACTGACATTATATTTACAGATTATGAACCAATGTTAATATTTATATTTTATTTAAGTCTTTAACCACAAAACCTTTCAAATTGTAATATTAACTGCATTTTTCTACTCCTTGTCCTGACACCAAGCATGTAATTTATGCTTGAACTTCAAAGATTTCGCACTATTCAATTACATATTACAATTTAAACAGTGGCAGTGCGAACAATAGTAATTGTTATTTATGTATATATCAATTGTTACATTCTTTACCATTCGATAATTAATTAAACTGGGTGATAGCATTATATGACCTAATTAATCGATTCAGTAGAGCGAGAGATATAAGAACGGCTACTTACTTATTATGGTGTCGTAACTTTAAATTAGATCACACTAGCAGCGCCCCGCGGTTTCACCCGCGTAAGTCCCGATCCTGTGGGAATGCCGGGATAAAAAGCCTATGCGTTAATCCAGGTCTCCAACTATCTACGTACCAAGTTTCATCGCAATCGGTTCAGTGGTTAGAGAAGAGTAACAAACATCCATCCATCCATCCATCCAAACTTTCACATTTATAATATTAGTGGGATGATTAGTGTTTTTTCGTTATTTTATAGTTAGTTCTAAGCTCAAGAATTATTATCCAGAAGACTTCGTTGGAATACGTTTCGCCCGTTTTATCCTCTTAACATTTTTCACCCACATTTTTAGATTGAAATCTTAGAACAGAATATTATTAAAACACAGTTCCTTACGTATTTTTAGTATTTGGGACAAAAATAATACATATTTACCATGTACATATTGTATTGTAAAACTGTTTAATAATATTATTTATTTTACATAGCCAATACAAGGTTGCAATACATTGGAACTCTGCCTCCTGTGGTAGGTCATAACCTGTGGTACAGGAGACAGTGTCTTCACCCATTTTGTTTTATAAGCTGTACAATAAAAATACAGTTAAGAGTATTGCACAAGAGTATTACAGTTATGTGTGTGTGTGCACAGTTTTCTGTTTGTGTGTAGTCTACTGTTAGTAGCCATGATTTAATGTTTATCTTTTTATTACGAATACAATGAGTGTTCTTGCTGTGATATCGTTGTTATTGAAAGGAAAACTATAACTAATAAGCTCAAAACTTCAGTGATAGATAAGACAATATTGAAAATCATAATTTTTAGAGCAAATTGTTAGCAAATATTTTATCCGCCTGTGCCATTACTGCAAATATTCAATCAACTAAATACCAACATGAGCTTCGGATTATGTTGACCGAAGAGCCCGTAGACTTGTAAACGACGACATGCTCACGAATAGGAAATTACATACTCTTGAGCATCGTCGTAAAGTTACCTACTTATCGGTTTTTATAGGATTCACTTTGGTGAATGTGCGAAAGCTCTCTTCGAATTAATTGAACCCTCACTATTCCTTCATCGGACTACTAAACGGAGACAGAAGTTTCATCCTTTATTGTGTCGTCTATCCTTTAGTATTAAAAAGTTAAAAATAAACACTTTGACTGCTTCTTTTCAGTTCCAGACAAAGTCTGGAATAAACTGCCTGCGTCTATTTTTCCAGACGTTCAAGAGTAGAGTAAATAGGTTTCTGTTAGATAGGCGTGTCCCACCTTGTTCCTTCCTCGTCTTCTCATCGTCATCTCCATCAGGAGAGATGGAAGACAAACGCCTATTCCAATTTATCAATAAAAAAATACCTCGCAAAAGTATGGAAAAGTCCGTTAAATCTCAAAAGTTAACATTTCACCCTCACCACGCTAGTAAAGCAAATTCTAAAGTTAGAATCGCTACTGACATAAAAACAGAAGTTTTATATAGTAATTACCTCTCAACGATGCTCATATCTTACATCCATAATATTATATATAATGCAATGTTATTTACATTCGGTTAATTTGACATAACATAAACTCTGTAGGGTCTGAAGCTGGTCAGGCTACATACACAATATATTAACCGTAGTAAGATTGAACACTATAAGTACCACTTACTTATAGTGTTCAATCTTAGTTATGATTGTTCAAGTTTTAAATATAAAACCACACGTGTATTGCGATCTCTTAATAATCCGATAGTTAAAGTAGGCTTTGTAACCTTGATGATAATTCTACTTCGTCTTTCAACACACTTTAATTTGGTCATCAAAACTGACATAATGTGTTATTGTTCTCTTAGTTATGGATCTATGGGACATAAAACTGCATGTATAGCTATTAACTATTTCTTACTGCCTACAATCCAAGTGTCGCACTTCCTAGTTTATACCTCTACGACGACGGCACTCAAGAGTACTGCAATCAAAACAAAAGAAGCTTTGACGAGATAACGAGATATGTTTTGCATTCCCATTCACACAATACACAAATTACAAAGATGTTAGAGTTGCTATTTACTTAAGTGTTTTCTGCTGCCTGTATACAGAAAATCACAGCAAAATATAACTCAGCGTCATCTAGCGAAGATAAGTTGAACTATTTACTAACTTCCGATCCTAAACACGCAATGAAAGTTCTCAATTAGTACATACATATATGTACAACTTCAAAACTCAACTGGAGAATCGCGGCCTTCCAGGTGTAATTATCTAGCCTAGTTGGAGGATTCCTCTTTGTTAAAGGGACTACGCACCCGTTCCACCACACACATACAAGAATTACTTCACGCTAGTTGTTTTAAGCAGTTTTAGTAAATATTGGAATATTTTTATATACCAACTTGAAACGCACTCTATGAACAATTATGTTCTGTTTTTCTTGCTAATTAACCTTTGTTTCTATTGCCATAGGTGGTGCCACGACTGTTGGGGTCACTAGTAGGCGGCACCATGAGTCCCACGCAGCACCTCGAACAACAACAGGCCCTGGTCAAACAGTTCGCAGAAATACTAGAGTTCGTTCTCAAATTTGACGAATACAAAGTAAGTATACAGTGACAGTACATAAGTTAACCTTAATGTATGTAGTGTATTCGTGCAAATAACAACTGTCCTTACATTACCTACTAATATTATAAACGTGAAAGCTTGTGAGGATGTATGGATGTTGGTTGCTCTTTCACGCAAAATCTACTTAACCGATTGCGATGAAACTTGGTATGCAGATAGCTGGACACCTGGGTTAACACATAGGCTTTTTATCCCGGTATTCTCACGGCATCGGGACTTACGCGGGTGCAACCGCGGGGCGCAGCTAGTGTAATATAAAAAAACCCTTTTCTGACTCTTCAAAAAAGTAGGATTTATCTGAAAGTTTGAAATTACACTAGTAGCAAAATGTTTTCGTTCGTTAACCCCACTCAGCCAGTCATACCTTTTAAAACTAAATACCATTCTAAGGCCTAACTCGTCTTAAATTGGCTGACTTGTCTAACTTTAGCATTTCTCACCTAGGAGCTTCCTTGCCTTCCTATCGTTCCTTGTGGTAATTATACCGACCCCAATTTACTTCACCTCTATTATTCAGTCGCAGTTGCATGCGGTATTCCTCGTAATCCCCTCACCTCTTAATTCTGCTAAACTTGATTTGCGTTGTATTTCTGTTTATAAAATTTTACATTTTTGATATGTGACATTACCCTCTTAGGTACGCCATTAAAGTTACTCAACATTGCTATTTTTGGATAATCTGCGATCGAATCGTCGCGAGATCTATTCCAATGTTTATTTGTAATTTGAATTTTTACTTAATACCATACTTATCTAAAGATTTTCAAATGACAAATATACCCACCAAATTTCATAAAGATCAGACTAGTAGTTTTCGCACAAAAATTCTGCAATCTAAAGGTTTGAAACAAAATAGGTAATTTTCAAATCGTTGTCGAGACTAATCTTTGTCATCTAAGGACTAGAAAATTGTTAGACTGTCCAAATTTTCATACCCATTTTACAAAACCAAAATCCGTTCATTAGAAGAGCCTTGTTAATTTAGCTGATAGTATTTTTTTTGGCTTTTTTTGTTTATAAACGTGGAATAACTTCTAAAGAATACAACGGATTTTTATTACTTTACAAACATGTATTGAAAGAACTCCGAAAGATCTTTAATTTAGAGCAAAATCACCTCAATTCGGTTATAAGTTAGGTAAATTATGTATAGGTATATTTATATAATTACATATTCTATGTGAGTACACATTTTCGTTCGTAAAGAGTATTCTAGAGTTTACGCAATTCTATGAATACGAATTGATTGCAAAATCCTCAACAATCCCTCAAAAAGGCAAAAAGTGACATATTTTACCTGAAATATTCTAACTTCATTAATGCCGAGCCGAATGTTGTATTTTTCATACTCCTAAAGGTGACAAACGCGCATACCGCCTCCCTTATGGTAATAAGTAAGCTGGCAACGTTTGCACCACCAGTGGTGACACACCTTCTATGCCCTCTTTGTAGTAGGACTGTGTTAACGTATGGGAGATAAATCATGTTGAAATTGCCGGAATCGATTTAATAGTACTGTACAATGTAATAATCATTCAATCATTCATTACTGAAAAAAAACTGGTAAATTTAAATTAATGATGATGTTTTACTTTACCTCTAAATTACTTATTGAACCCTTTTCCAATTGTAACAGTTAATGTAAAGTTTGAATTTAGTATTAAATTATAATATCACGACAGTTTTGACTAGTCAACGTAGTAGGCACTGTTGCAATTAATTAATATTTATAATTTTTTAAGCTTTAGAAATATAAAGAATCATAAATAAAAGTGGAGATTTATCACTTAGACTATATGGTTTCTCGTCAAAGTTCTTTGAAATTCAAATTACTAAATAATGTTTACTTTTAACGTAACCTTTGTTCGTTTTACAAATAAATAAAACCTTTACATTACATTGAACACCTAATAATATAATACTTAAACAATCCTCTATTCAATGTTCAATAACAAACAATCAGTTACAATTGTATAAATAGAGTATATATTCACTTCGAGTCAGTTAAAGCTATATAGTTAAATAAAAGAGCTTAACGTTAAAGTATGTAATTCAATTGGAGCCCTTTTGACCCCAACCTTGCGATGTCGTTGCTCTTAGTTCATCAACTGCTATAAATCTCATGAAACACAAGCTCATCTGGGTACTCAGCAGGTCAGGACTTGTCTAGACAGCTTGGCGAAATTTATTGCACAAATTTATTACATAATCCATCTCATTTTGCACTCAAAATCGGGACACTTAAGTATGAAACTTTGTGATGTCGTTCGTTCGTCGTCTATATGTCTTGTGAAACACAAACCAGTCTGGACCCTAGACAGATCAGGAGCTGACTGCGCAACGTTATTGTAAACTTGGCTATGAAATTCGTTTCATAATCTATTGTTATCCTGTCTTAATTTGCACCTCAATAACCAATTACATCATAAGTTTGAAGAACCAAGTACATCTTAATATGTCATCATTATGTCAATGTCAGTCCCATAAAAACTGTCCCACTACTTGTTACGGGCTTCCTCTCATTAAAATAAAGGTTATACCGCAGTCCAACCCTGGCCTTGTGTGGGTCTGTAGACTTCAGACACATTCGAAAACATTATAGGGAACTCTCAAGTATGCAGGATTCCTCTCAATGCATTTTTAGTGTTACTTTATGTACGTACTAGCAGCGCCCCGCGGTTTCACCCGCGTAAGTCCCGTCCCGTGGGAATATCGGGTTAAAAAGTAGCCTATGCGTTAATCCAGGTCTCCAGCTATGTAAATTACAAGTTTCAACGCAATCGGGTCAGTGGTTTTTGCGTGAAAGAGTAACAAACATCCATCCATCCATCCATCCATCTATCTATCCATCCAAACTTTCACATTTATAATATTAGTGGGATTAGAAATGGACTATCACACATAGTCCATTTCTAATACGTACATAAAGTTATAAAAGTCAAAGGTGTCACCGGGGTCTGTATTCGAACTGGTCACGTCGCGTCGGCGTTAGAGGTCATTGGTTATTCCAGTCGGTTATCATCACTTGGTAATTATTTATCATTATTTTTAGAGTAGGTATATAAACGTTATTTGCAAAATAATTGGACACGTGTCTTGTGATATTACCTACAAATTAAATAAGAAGATTCTTTGTATTTTCTACCCCATAAATTCTCATTATTAAAACACGAACTTGACTGACTTGGCTGGACTTCAAAGCAGACACATCTACCTACAGTCTAAGCGGGATAATTATGAATAGATCAAAATAATGTTTTTTTTCTGCATTTATCTGAAGGAGGTTTAAATATAGGTGTCTTTCTCTGTATACGATTAAATATTTCCTAAGAGATTCACAATTTAAACAAGTATAATCTACCAAATTGTTATGAATTAAGAGAGACTAAAACATGTGTGTGTGTTGATGTGACTAAGAATAGTTTAAGCAGTAGTGGGTGGGAGTGGGACATTTAAGAATCATTAATTCAGAGACACAGGATTGGATTACTACGTAATGAATATCTAAAGACATGAATATATTATGCGGTGTGGCCAATTATCTACTTAGCCGATTTTAACCCTGTCACTACATAATATACACAGAAGAACACAAGAATATAGACAAGTCCTTTTGATTAGCGGAAGGGAAGAGCAATATTTTTTTACATACTTTTATTTAACTTGCAATGTTTGTATGTGTTCGGCACGAATCTTGGAATCTAAATTAGAACCACTTCCCGATGTCTGATTGGGTTCAAATTTGGTGTACATATGTATCTTCGGTGACAATACGATAATCAAACTTAGTGTACATAAATATCTTCAGTGACAAAAATATAGTACCATGGAGATGTTCTGAAGATGGAGCCGTGACGGCCATAGGAACTTCTTAACTAAACAAGATAAACCAATCGAGTTTGGGCTCGTTCGATTCGTTTTGAGGAGTACTCTTTTAAACATCAAATCTATACTAAAATAAAACTTAGTTTGTATAAAAGATTGTTTTAAAAACAAAATTACAATTACTTTATTATGTTGAACACGTAAACATAAGCTTTGCTTCATTCCAGAGTCCTAGAAAGCATACTAGTAAAATGGATAACACATTACTAGTCGGTAGTAGTGTCACTATTTTAGCGGGTGGGATTCGACCCATGGAATCGTCGAACCCATCGCAGGTTCGTCGCCTTACCCATTACGCTACTGCCGCTTTCCCATACAGCAATATCCACTATCACACTCAACTGAATTATAATTATGTATTTATAAGGGAATTAACGCGATCACGAAATACATACCTCTTAATTGCCTGACGTTTTGATCAGGTTGATCATCGTGATCGCGTTAATTCTCGTATAAATACATAAATTATATCATGGAACGCGAAAGTTTTAAAGTTAGTTCAACTGAATTATGATTAATTTTATCACTACATATTATAAAACAAAGTCTCCTGCCTCGTCTGTCTGTCTGTCTGTTCGCGATAAACTCAAATGCTACTGAACGGATTTTCTTTCGGTTTTCACCAATAGATAAAGGGATTCATGGGGAAGGTTTAGGTATATAATTTGTTAAGATTTTGTGTAAATTGGTTGAAATATGATGATGATTGTTGAAGATGTCTCTGCTACCCGTGCTAAGCCGGGGCGGGTTGCTAGTATCCTTTCCTTATAAATTTTCATTATATCGATATTTGTAAATAAATACACAAGAAGTCGTGGATGTTATTTTCGCTATCTTTCTGAGCTAATAGTTAGTCGTACTTATGCAATAATAGCAGCCAATCAAACGCGAAGCTATCTGATCGTTAGTCATCAGTAGTCAACTATGAGACTCAGGGCGTTTTGAAGGCATTGTTGTAGAAAGCGAGGCTTGGCTTGACCTCGACCACATTGAGTCACGGTGCATTACATGGTTTTTATTTGCATTAATTGTAATTGGATTCAGATTCAATTCGGTAACCTTTGACTTTGTTAAACTTACCGCTTCGTGTTTCAAATAGTAGCTGTATATGGAAAATGCGCATTGTGTTTTTTGTCTTTGTTTAAGATTAACTTCATATGTTGAGGGTTTCATACAGTCGGATGTTTTGACATGTCTACATACAAACAGGACTTCCGTACAAAATCAAGCACGATTCACCGATTTCTCATAGGCATTAAATCGGATTTAGATAACGAATTTACGTTTTTAACGGTACTTGCAAACCCAAACCTTATTTCTCACATTATTTTGCTTGGTATATATTACAATTTTTAACCTGGTAACATCAATTTAAATTTAAAAAATCAACTCCAATCAAAGAAAATAATACAATGAAGTTCGTACTTATGCTTCATTCGTGTTTTTTTATATAAAACATGGCAAAGTTATAAAAACATGGTTGAGAATTTGAGATTTCCCAATCTTCTAAATAACACTTTCGTAAAATTAAGAATTTTCAAAAAAAAATGACTAGCGAGGATAATCTTGACGGCTATTTATGTACCTAATTGGATTAACGTGGTAGCTTTGTAATATTACCAAAATAGAATAATTATATTATCTGCACAACTCGGAAGCGCCTTATTGCTTTAAAGAAGCGATAAGGTTAAGAAGTTAAGTTTTGCTAATGTCTTTAACATTAGCACAACTTAACTTTTAGAGTAGACCGGTGTTTTGTATATAATTTACAATATCTTTATTTTATGTGATAAAATTATTCTGTACTAGCTGCGCCCCGCGGTTTCACCTGCGTAAGTCCCGATCTCGTAGAAATATCGGAATAAAAAGTAGCCTATACGCTAATCCAGGTCTCCAGCTATCTACATACCAAGTTTCATCGCAATCGGTTCAGTAGTTTTTGCGTGAAATAGTAACAAACATCCATACATCCTCACAAACTTTCACGTTTATAATATTAGTAGGATTATTTAACATACCATCCTTGTTAGCAACTGAATTGATAGAAATAGACGCTGAAAACGTACTAAACATAAATCATTAATGAACATACATATTATTTTTGCCAGACAGATAAACTAGATTTGAAAAGAGATGTGCTGTGTTGTAAGCATATTGAATCATTTCATTAATAGGCAATGCTTTCGTTTTGTTTATTTTATTCTTTTCTTAGTTGTTGTGTTAAAATACCCATCTTTGTTTTTAAGTTTACAGTACAAGGTTTATATTAGCTTGACCTGAATCCATCTAGGTAGCAGAATCTTTTACCATAGTTGTCACCTACTTCAAGACGTCCTATTAACTTTAAAATTTGCACACGTATCAAGGACCGATGACAATGCAAGACAAAAAGTAATAAAAAAAATTTGAAAAAACTACTACCACTAGAAAATAGAACGTAATTTTTGATTGTAAAATGGGGTGCTTGACATCAAATGTTGTAAATATTTCGTTGGTAGCTATTTATAAAAGTAGAGTTTATCTATATGTTGTGTTTGTTTGGTTGAACGCGCTAATCTCAGGAACTACTGGTTCGAATTGAAAAAATATTTTGTTATTGGATAGCCCATTTATCGAGGAAGGCTATAGGCTATATAACATCACGCTACGACCAATAGGAGCGGAGCAGTGTCTATAAACGCAGATGAAACTGCGGAGACGGCTAGTCTATGATAAAAATATAGTAAAAAGCGCCCCCATACTTTTTTACAATAAAAACATATTTTCTGCTTTTTAGTTCTGGTTGATTTAGACGTACTATACAGGCTGTATTTGAAAAAGGAACACTTACTTAAATCTCTAACATGCAGTTGAACAAAAAATGATTTTTTTTTTAAAACTCCGTTTACAAGTTAAACATACCTGGAAATTCAAACGGTCATCGTTTGAATTTCCAGGTATGTTTACCTCGATTTCTCATAAAAGCAGGTGAAACGTTAAAGATTTACAATCGTACTTATTTTTTTATTTTGGAACTATTCACTCAGTTTTTGAGATAGTCCATAAAAAGTAACTTAAAAAAAATCGAAGTTAGTTTTAATTAATTTTCTTAGTAATGCTATGAAAATATCCAAAATAAAAAAATATGTACCATTTTCACCAAAACTTTAACTTTACACATTCTACCTACTTTTATGAAAAACGGTGGCAAAAATACCTGGAAATTCAAACGGTCATAACTTGTAAAAGGATATTTTTTTTTAATTGTTTGCCCCAAAACATGATTAATCTCTTCTTATTAATTACTCCGGTTCGCAATTAATACTTGTTTTTATAGTCTTTTTTAAACTATGTTTTCATTAATAAAACTAGTGCCTAATAAAATCATAAATCGAATTGTTTAGAAGGTTCCGGTGAACAAATTCTCTAAAAGTATTAAGTTAGACTAAAATTATTAAAACTATTTAATAATTAATTTAACTAAGCAAGCAAATACACAAAAAATAGTATTAATATAACCCAAATTCCCGTCAAGTTGTTGGTTCGAATAAGGTCTTTGGCCCCTTACATTTTTTTATTTACTTTTTGTTTTCTTATTCTGCTTACATATATTATTATGTACATACAGGGTGTTAGTGAAACGGTCCCGAAAACGAAGACAGACAATAGTACTAATGGTGCCTTTGATGATGGGTCAGAAAAAAAATCGATCCCGATGAAAAACATTTTTTTTTTCGATCGTTGCATTTAGCTGTACTAACATGATGGAGCATGAAAAATGCTAATAATAACTGTAAAAAGAATGTTTTTACAGTATAGCAAACCAGGAAAGATTCGGGATTTCGTAATCAGGTTTTTTTAAAAATAATTTGATTACTTTAATTAATAATGAACACGTGTCTTATCCATACAGATGAAGACACCGGCGATACAGAACGACTTTAGTTACTACAGACGAAGCGTATCCAGAGGTGGACTGATCAACGCTGAACTGCCTCCGGGTGAAGACCCTCACATAACAGCTGAGGTTGCTAACAGAATGTCGCTGTTCTACGCACAAGCCACCCCCATGCTCAAAGTTTTGTCTGAAGCCACAAGCCAGTTTGTGAGTGACAATCAACAAGACTTGGAAAATACGACGGAAACACTAAGTACGATGGCCAAAGTTTGTCTTCGGATGTTGGAAAACCCGTAAGTAAAACATTGTTTTATGAACCACTTAATTACAGTCTTATTAAAAAAAACAATAAATGTTTTTTTATATACTAAAGAAACTTGGTTCTCTATCATGTCTATAATCTAGTTCTGTAACAGTCATGTTACGACAAATGGAAACTTGATGAAAAAAAAATCATGCATATTCGGTAACATTCAATTCCAAAATAATTAATTACCTTTTCAAAAAACGCTTTCCGACTTCATCAAATTTAAATACTGCCACTACGAAAATACCCATTTATTAGAAGTTAGGTAATAAATATATCCAGGTCATATTAGTCTTGTACTTGCCTTGCTTTATGTAAATGTACCATTTATCCAAATGTTGCTGAACTGACAATTTCGATTTCGATACAGTTAAAATTCATCCATGATTATATTTTTCAAATCAAAAAACTTTACTTCCAAAGCACATACGCAGGTAGGAAAAGTAAATTCGGGGAGTTATTGACACAATTTTCGATGCTGTTTTGTTCCTAGCGTTCACAATTTGCCAGTTTCAGCACAAAATGAACGGTGCCGTGATCAAAAGCGGCCACAATGTGTACTAGTTCTGAAACTAGACCATCGCAACACACCAATCTGAAATTACACGTACTAACGATTCTAACTCTGCGTGTTACAAATATACCTGTGTACCTGTAAAATCAGTTCAGTCAAACATCAAAATTCTATTTTCGCTCCTGCTTCGTGTAACAGACTACATTCGAATAGGTTTAGTAAATTAAAGTTGAACAAAGGTTATCTTGAAAGTTCACTTGCGTCTCTCAGGCTTTAGAGTTTGTACAGCAACAAGCTTTTTGAACTTAAACTGAAAACTCTAATTTAACAAGCGTATAAGTAAAACTGAAAGCCAATCTGTAATCTGTTAATAGACTGTAAATGTTTGTATAAACTAAATTCCCCTTAGATTTACACAGTTATTCGGCTTAGTTTCACCTGTCCATTTATCTAAAAGCTGTAATCTTCACTTGTTTAATCTTCAATTGAACAGAAGCCCTTAACGTGTAGGAAATCTAAACCAGTGTACACATACATATATCCGCGGTTAGTCCGCTCCCTATCCTTGCAACAATGAGAGCGTATCCATTACAAGGATCGTATGTCAGCGTCGCACTCGAGATCTCAAATAATAGAGATAAATCAACTGTCACTTGTACAGACACGTGCCTCTTGAAGGCTAAGGACAAGTCGCACCAATGTTCAACAATCATTTCAACGCCATTACCGATATGTTTCTTTACACAGCTCAGTCTTTTACCTTAAATACAGTATGGTGTGATTCTGTTTGAAGTGAATAAACAACAGACTTATATATGAGTGGACCCCGGCCCTAGAGTTACCCTGCTGGTCAGAAGAAGACTTAAACAGGCCCCAGACCGGTTGAACCCTTTTCTGAGATGTGTCCTATACTTAACTGTGGCTAGAAGCAGAAGCTAGGTTGCCTAGCGTTTACAGATAGCTAAGGCCATCCTGGTTCAAGTTCAGTTATGTGTACGTGTTATGACTTATCTGTTATGCACTATATTTTTAATATTAGCAACATGCATTTGGTAACAACCTCTTCTGTGGGAGAGCCATGCTTCGGCACGTATGGGCCGGCTCGACTCCGCTCGTTACCACGGCTTCACAGAAAACCGGCCGTGAAGCGCCGGTTTTCTGTGAAGCCGCATTTCGCCGCGTGAGTGAGGTTACCGGAGGCCCTAACCCTTCCCTTATTCCCGTCCTTCCCCTCTCCCCCCTCTTCCCACTCTTCCTACCCTCCCCCTCTTCTTCTACTCCCATCTTGAAAGGCGGCAACGCACTTGTGACTCTCGAGTTGCAGGTGCCCATGGGCGGCGGTAGTCATTTACCATCAGGTGACCCGTCTGCTCGTTTGCCCCTATACAAAAAAAAAAAAAACAATAATAACAACACACATAATTTTAGTATTTAATTCATGGAGTACCGTACTAAAAGTTTCATTCTATAGTTTATGTAAGTAAGTACAACACTGCATTAACCGTATCGTTTGTCGTCCCCGACATGTTAATTAACAGATTTTATCATGAAAAAAAGCTTCCTTCCCCCTGTCTGTTTAGGGTGAAAATGCAATATTAACTGCCAAACAGATAGCAACTCGGCAAATTGCTTCCGAGAATTCGCATTCCACTATAGGAACTGCATTGAAATAGCTCGGACAATAAATCTCTTGTCATTATATTTCCACCACATGTCTTTTGATAATAGAACATCTGTTTTGTTTATTACGATGAAATCATTTTATTCATTGCACATGGCTATTGTACCATTCCGTAATCATCGTAATCCTCAATATAGATGAGAAGGATTAATGTGTCATGGTGTTGCTCAATTCCATAGCTTGTCGGTAAGGTGTTGCCATAACAAGCTCGTACGCTATTTTATTGTCCTTTGTAGTGTTTACCACCTACGGATCTAACAAAATGGAAATGTGAACAGAGTATAACCCCTCAAATGGACTGCAGCACTTATTTTGTCACTTTAATCCATCGTTTTACTTCTGATTATGAAAATTTTATTTACACAAAATTACAACGTTTTTAAACGTCAGCTATCCACTCAACAAAGAACTTTATTTATTCAAAAGATAACAATTTCCTCCCTGAATTTCCTTATCAATAAATTTAATAATGTTACTGATGTAAGCCAAACAAACGCGTATGATTTGGTCTACCTCGCCTGATTGAACTGCCAAGTGACTGTTTCCGTGCCATAGAGATTCGACTCGGCCTTCCCAATCGGCTACTAGTAGTCCAGGACTAATAATATAATATTCCACTGAATATTTTTTGCAAAATACTATACAAGTACTATTTACATTTATAAGCGTATACTATATAGGTATTAAGGAAAGACAAATTCTTAAAAATCCTCTTCCGAGGGAACCTTAGGTATTTGATGGAAATCCAACACTTGTTTAATAAATACTCATATCTCTTCGTCTGTCAAGTCTTTAATAAAACGTGTGATTTATTTATTTCTCCTGACACATTTAATTACTGTAATATCGCAGTATTAAACGAGATATTTGTTGATTAATGTGTTAATATTTTCAACTGCCTTATGAATGGTTGAAATAAATTTCTAAGCCTTTATATAAAATGCAATTAATAAACAGATTAGATTTCGTCAAAATGTCTAGTAATATATCATTTTATTTTCTCTCTCGTTAACTGGTAAGATTATTTAGGGGCGGATTATTGATCAAAATATGAATTCAGTAAATATTTTGTTATTGACCGGAGATAGCAAACCAACACCATTGTATGTGTGACTCCTGTAAAACTGTTAACTCCATTTCTGATTTGTCCGTTATCTTTATGTACATGTGTATACTCCTCTAAAGTTATTACTTTACACCTTTTCCTGACGTCACGTACTATTCGGGTAACATGATTTGCAGTGAATTGATTCCCCAAGCAGGGAAGTTTTGCTGCTGCGTTATTTACTGAGTAATGTTAATCATATTTGGTAGTAACAATAAATACTCGATTGTAGATAAGGTTTATGCAAAAAATGCAAAAGCAATTGAAAAGGGGTTAAGGTTACCAACTAATTTTGAAATAACAACAAATACTAAATTCTAAATAAAGATCTGAAAAAAACTAGTAAAAGAAGAAAAAATGCGTAAAGAAGAGGGAAGGTTGCTGCGGCGTTATTTACTGACCTACGTGTATATTGCTCAAATTATCTATATATTATATTAATATATAAATATGTGTATATAGAAATATTAGTTACCCATCTTCAAAGTGGTTTAGTGCTCTGAACGCTGGCTGGTTACGATGACGATTTTCCTATTCACTTTAACTGTTTTTTAAAGAGCCACCTCATTCCAATGGACAAATAAAGAAAACTTTACGTTTACTTTGTGAAGCATTCATTAAAGTACAGTTTAGTCCACACACTTGGGTGCATGAACTGTACTTCATACGGAACAGAGGCAAGGCGTGGGCGAAGTGAGCGCGACCCGAATCCCGCGCGGTGCAAGCAGTCCCACATAGATTTATTACGTCGTAAATTCTATAAACATAACACATGTGACCCAAAACAAACTTTACTTATTTATTATAAAACATGTACATAACATGTTACACTATACAGGGTGTTACTAAAAGGTGTGGTCATATTTAAGAGCCGTATAGCAGATCCCGTGAATGACTTGAAGCAGTAACAATTTTGGGAAAATTTTTAATTTTTAATGTAGAAATCGTATTTTGAAACTGACAAACTGAACTTGAAACTTGACCGATAATGCTAATATTTTGTGAGAGGACTAACATGAATGAAACTATTGGTATTTAATACTAAGGATGTTGATGGAATGTCCGGGTTTTAAATATCCACATAAAAAAAATATTCATGGAAATTGACATGAAAATAAACAACATGTTGTTTAGAAATGTGCAGCTACAACAGGAAAAGCATTACCAAAAAAAAATTCAAGTTCAATCAAACACTTTTCGGCCACATAAAACGCTCCAAAAATGACAACACCGTTTTGTAACATCCTGTATATAAGCGCTACACAACATTGTGTAACTGCAAAATTAGGACACCATAATCGCTCAACCAAATCCAGGTTTTGAAGGATGTTAACTACCCGGCATTTTACTCTAAATTTAAAATACATAATTGTCCTTTTTCAGGAAACTCGTTGCACAATTCAGTCGCGAGGAGACGTCCCTTCTAGTCCTGCGTGTAATGGTCGGATTGATCATACTTTACGACTGGGTCCATCCTTCAGGTGCCTTCTGCCGCTCGTCGTCTGTTGACGTCAAAGGATGCGTAAAGTTTTTGCAACAACAACCGCCAACAAAGGCAGAACCTCTCCTCAACGCGCTCAGGTATACGACGAAGCATTTAAACCACCAGTCGACACCAAAGAATATCAGGACATTGTTGGCAGCGTGAGGACAGCACTCAAGCCTTGCATGTTGCTGTGGGGAATGATGCGACAATAATTACCTGTGGGGATATCTCGTAAATGCCTTTAATTTGCTCCTTAGTGATACCAAACACATGTAACACACCAATTTCTCATCAACCACTTATTTCGAATATCGAATTTTCATAGACCATGGCTAACGATTCCACTAAACATAGAGTATATTAAAATTAGGTACGGTCTATTGCTAAAAATACAATAAATATCAATTTTATGACATGACGTCCTTATGCGTCGTTTATATGAGAGAATATTATGAAGTGTTGCCTATGAATGTCTCAATTACATTTTAATTCCTGCGGGTTATCTAAGTCTACGAAAAAAACAAACATTTTTAATAAAAAATATTATAAGTCATTATTTTACGAATTCATGAAATTCGATGAATATTATGTAAGAGAAAATAAATGCATTATTTCTAATTCTTTTATGTTAATGTGCAAGCTTGAAAAGCAAAATATATATATATATAATTAATAAACAGCAAATATCCCTACAATCCCACATTCGTGCAAGGTTTCATTAGATCCTTTCGACACAAATAAATTAGCTGTCAGTCGCAATCGTATCGATAACTTTTACAACTATGTTAAGAAAGCTTAGACACCTCTAATGTATAACGTAACTCAAAAAAAGTATTATTTACATTGTATTTCTACTATATAAAACTGCCTTGGATCATATAATTGGTTACCACATAATTTATTGTGCAATTTATTCAAGAGTACGAATTGTTATTGTTTTGATGAGTATGAAATGTTATATCCTTTGCAACGACCTAGTAACATTGAAAGTTATTTATAGACAATGAGACGCCCTTTCTCTTGCTTGAAGTTAATACTTTAGTGCGCATTTTGCATCTAAAATACTGCAGGTGGAGGGTATAATTATGTTGACTACTCATCAAATAAAGCCAGTGTTGGATGCTATGAATAGTTATTAGAAATTTTATATTATAGATCAAATTTTATTAGTCCGCTTACCCCTCTCACCGGGGTTTGGTAAATGTATTTGGTTCCAAAGATTTAAAAAAACATTAATTAGTATTCCACGTAAGTACATTACTTGTTTGATTTTTTAAGACTGAGTTAACGACACACACAAATATTTCCTTGCATTATTTGTTCACACAGTTCCAGAATCCTAGTTAAGAAATCTAATGCCTTACCTACTGAATAAGAAAAGGCGTACCTAGAGCAAATTATTGTGTAATTGCAATGCCTTTTCTAAAATTATTATAAATCGTTAAGTATGTCGTGTTAACAATGTTGAATTTATTCGTGTACCCACTGCCTTGATGTTGATTAACATAATAATTTTAAACTGAATTTATAAGTATGATATGTTTCACTATAGTGTATGTATAAACTCAAATGTAAGTATAACGGTTAAGGATGTATGGTTTATTTACAACTTTATAAGAATATACAAGCCGATTGCTCGCAGTACCCAACTTTGTATTTGTAAGTGCAAAGGTTCAGAAATATGAAATGCTATATTTTATGATTATATTTAAAAGCCGTAAAAGGTGTTACGGTTACAACATACATACGTTTATTTTATTCCACTTCGTTACATACATACCTATAAAATCTCAACCTATTTGATGGGATTGATATTAGTGTTTCACTAGATACCCCTCTCCTTAAGTAAGTCAAACTGATCAGTTTTGATGTATGTAGTCATGGATGCGCCCATCCACTTTTTATCGCTGGTGCTGGGTGCCAGAGCCCTCGAGCACCCACGCATAGTTACAATAGCACAATAATATAAAGAAATGCTCACTTTAATACCAACAGGTTGATATTGATTCATAATTTAAGGTACCTACAATATATCGCTTATAATCTTAGTCTTGTATTTTTAGTCGACGAAAGCCAGATTCTGTAAATGCTCTATAAATGTCATATTCTTTTAGTAACGATATGCGAGAACTAAGAAATTGTTACAAACATTTATTGTTGTGGTTTTCTCTAAAGTGATTTACATTCGCAGCGAATAGTTTGACTCGTCTACCAGCGCGCATGAGTATGATACTGCAATTACTACTAGAACTTAATAGATTTAACATTTCTAGCATCTGACTTTAATCGAGTAAACCGACTTACGATAAAATACAAATTTATTTTGTTACACGATAAATCGTTTTGTTATATAACCCTTTCACTAAATATATGTATCTATAAAATAGCTGTCATAAATTCACTCATGCACAAACACTTATCTTTTGTGTATAGTATCTTAGTATTATAAATAATCTTATTACAATTAGGATAATTAGTTACATTACATGCACAGTCAGCACAACAATTTGTTATAGTTGATATATTATAATATAGTATTGTTGTTGAGATTTGTCTTGTAATTGCGACTGTTGCTTGCGAGGTTCGTCTCAGTGCGCACTATGAATTGCATTTATTGTGAGGAATTGAATGTTTGAACTATGAATATCGTACCCTAATCGACACTGCCCAAATTAAATAAATTTGATACCATATTTTTTTATAAATTATAAGTTTTAAGATTACTAATTTATTCAGTGTAATTCCAATCACTCCATGTTGAGTCTAAGCGTATCTCTAGCAGTTAGTAGTATCTAGTTGGGCGATACAAAGGTATTGATTGCTTATGATCGTAGAAGATAAATTGATAGTAAGGGCATCTATAGAGCTATTGAATATGCCTATAGGAAAGACATGAGGAAGCCGTACTATATGAACACTTTATTTACTTGTTATAGATTCAACATTTATTACAGCACTGGTAATTTCGTTGCAATTTAGTCAATTCTTTAGTAAATTCTTCTAGGAAAAACTAATAAGTAAATGTAATATGTAATAGTTATGAAAATCGTTGTATGTAATTATTTTATCTGCAATTTTATTGTTATTGTTTAAGGTGGTTTTGTATGATAGACCTATTTTTTTTAGTTATCATTTATTTATTGTATATAATAAACACACCAAAGTTATAAGTAATAAATAAACTTGGATAGATTCTTGTAACCTGTAGTTTTATTAAATGAAAATTATTGAACAATCAAACAAATTTATTCTTAACTTAAAAATAAAAAATATGTACATCAGGTTCTAGGTGTTGGCAGGTCGTGGCTTGAGGATCAGCTTGCCTGTGTCGTCACACGACATGTTGAAATCGTTCAGCACGGAGCGCGTTCGCGCCGTGATGATACTGGGCGCTACCACCTTTCTGTGTACTCCCATCATGAACAGTAACACTAAAAATAATAACACTCCCGGTAAATAAATACATATCAAAAAAAGGATAAATTGAAACGATAAAACCTGAACAAGTGATAGATTTTCATATATGTGTAATACCAATATTTATTCACATATAATATTTAAAAGTTTGTATTTTTGCTAATCTCAGGAGCATCATCTCCATCAAATTTAAAAAAAATAATTTCCGTTACATAGTTTATTGTTACTGCTAAGTTATCAATAAGTAGCTACCAGCAGCAACATCAGCAATAACCAGATGATTATGGATTTAATGAGAAGTAAAATAAAGGTATAGGCAGTATCAAATATAATTCTTTAGTATTTTGTGTCAATCTGTCCGAGATTGATTTCAAAACGACTAGGCGTTTTTGAATGTACGAGGCATGCCTTTTAAGTTTTGTCGTTTGAGGAAAAAAACCAAACTAGTACCTTATAGTACTTTTTATTGTTTTTCAAAGTATTCACCACGTAGTTTAATACACTTTTCCATTCGCTCAAACCAGTTCTTAAAACATTTACTCCACTCCAAAGTAGGCGTGATCAATACGGCTGACTTGAAAGCGTCGCCTGCTTCTTCACCGGACTGAAACCTTTGACTACGAAATTTTTTCTTAATTTTAGGAAATGTACAGGAATCGTTAGGGTTTAGGTCAGGACTATACGGAGGATGGTCAAGAATTTCTACGTTTTCCTGCATCAAATATTGAATTGTTTGACGAGCGCTGTGTGAGCTTGCGTTGTCATGGTGAAGGTTTGGGTTACATTTGCGAAGTTCGGCGTATACCATTCTCCATTAACCTTACGATCTTCAAGTGCAATTGTCGCAACATGACCGTTTATTGCAACGAACGTGGCCACCATCTTCTTTGAAGTGCTTCGAGAGCGAACGACTTTAGTCGGTTTTGGCTCACCTTGGAAGACCCAGATTGTAGACTGTTGTTTAGAATCAGGATCGTAGGCATGGATCCAAGATTCGTCACCACTGATGATGTCGTAGACGTGATTTGACTCTCCTCTTCAAAGGTATAAAGAGACACCATCTGACGCGGGCCCCCTTTTGATCGTCGGAAAGCAAATGCGGTATCGAACGGCTTACAAGCTTTCTTACACCAAGCGCCTCGTGCAAGATCTTTTGAATGGTCGTCCCCGAGATGCGCAATAACGCCTCTATCTCCCGATTTGTCACATGACGATCTTCGAGAATTAATTGTCTCACAGCAATGGTGTTATCTTCAGTAAAGGCAGATTTTGGACGTCCTTCACGTGATTTGTCACTAAAACTGGTATGTCCTCGCTGGAATTCTAAATACCAGCGTTCGACAGTCCGCAAACATGGAGTTTCATCATGAAACACAGATGTTAGCTCTTCGAAACACTGAAGCGGAGTTAGGCCTCTCCAAAAGTTATTTGCACGAATATTTTCCTTACAAATAGAAAGATGCATTTTCGTATGTGAGCTTACAGATTCGAAACAACGCTGTGACTAAATAAAAGCATTAATCCTAATGCTTTCACTTGTTTTAAGATTCCGAATTGAAACAAATTCGAATATGGGAGCGTCCATTAATTACGTAAGGCGTATAGGGGGGGAGGGGGTCGAGCCAAATCTCACCCAATGCGAAAGTAAGTGTAAAATTGCGAGAAAACTGGGTTAAAATAAATAAGAAATGTTTCTCTACTAAAATAGTATATAATGTAAAATAGTAATACTTTACATGGTTGAGTAAACGGTACTACAACCGCAGTTGCTCCTACAACAATTTATTTTCCGTGCACGTATGTATTTTAGAAACCTCACGTGAGATCAGGGGAGGGGGGAAGGGGCCGAGCAAAATCTCACCTGGGAGAGGGGGGGCGGGAGTCGAAAAATAGCCTAAATCACCTCACGTAATTAATGGATGCCCCCTATTAAACAGTCCCAAATTCAAAATTGGCAGTAAAGATGTAAACAACAATTTAAAAGGCATGCCTGGTAATTAATTGGTTGTCTTTCCTCATTTCCAAAACATTTAACCAAGCATAAAATTAGCTCTTCCTTTATCTCTTATTAGGTAAATACGTACATTATAATAAAAATATAAAAGACGCAAAGTCGCTGATATCATTAAAAAAAACTATTAAAAGAACACATTTTCAAAGGTTCCACCTAAAATGTATTTTAAAACCTATAACTATTATTATTATTATATTTTTCTTTCTTTTTTGACAGCAGTAAAGCAGCAGTTTGTGGAAGCGAAAGGAAAAGGAAAAAAAAAAACAAAATTTTGTTTTTGTTTCATAGAGTAAATTACTGCATGTAAACCGTCCCTTATGTTTGCCCCACTACTAACCAGCACTATAATGGACAACTTAATTTTAGAAGTACCTACATTGCAAAAAAGAAATATTTGCGATAATCTACCTGTCAACGCATTTAAAATTTGTTTTTGTAATTTATATTTTATTTCTCCTTGTAAGTGATTTGTGTAATCTTGAGAAATAAAGTGATATTTTAAACCGTATTATTACGTTAATTATAGATTGTTAAGAATTGTTGAGATTGTTGAGAATAAATATTTTGTGATATAGCAATCAATTTATGAACTAATAAATCATGGTCACCGCTTTAAATTTTTATTTAGGTAGGTTTTTTTGCATGTCAGTATGTATTTTGCAAGCTCCTACATTGTCTTAATTATTAATTTATCATTATCAATGCAAAGATATTTTATTATCATAGAGTTGATTGAGTCCATAATATATCTTTATTAACTGTTTTTATAAAAATGCCAATTTGTTGATGCTTACAAAAGATTGTCTTCAAATTAACAAAACACTTACCTAGAAAAGTAGAAATGAAAGCAAAGAAGGGATGATTCCATAGAGACTGCGTCAATGAGACTACCGGAGTGAGTGGATCCATTAGCCAGTGATATGCAGCAATAGCCGTGCATACTGACACTACTGTCAATACAACTGAAATGTGAAATTAACTTTATAAAGTGGGTTTATGTATTCTCTAACCTAGATAACATCAGTAGACTTAGTTTCAATAAAAAAAAATCGGGATATGGGCTTTATGGCATGCGTTTTGAGAACCAACCTTCATATATTAAAACTTCCAAAGTCCTCATAGAAATGTTCTCTGCCCAATCAAAGTCAAAAATTATGAAATTATTATTCTAAAAAAGATAGATAACTAAATTACAATCACATACTTCTCCATCTCATAGTAGCTGGTTGTAAACATCCTATTACTTCAGTCAGGCGACGCTCGAAAGCCTTTAGATCTGGAATAATTAAAAAAAATCAAGAAAATCAAACATTAACTATAATACATATACATATTAAATGTGTAACTCGGGACTTAAACGAGCAATCATACAAACAGTTCATAAAACATGGAATCGCAAAACAGGCAAAGTATTTTACAGCTATAACAAAACAAAATGATATATTAAAATGCTTCAATTTCAAGTGTACACCAACCATCACAAGCAGTTTGTTCCAACGACATTTTATTTTCAGGAGAACGAATGATAAACATGAATCTTGATTTATTATCAGCCTACATATTTAAATAAACTATACATTGGTTATTTTAGACAAAATATTTGGAACTATGTTGATAACAATAGATTATAGAATGACGTTTTTTTTTTTTCTCAAACTTCACATTTGAGATCAGGGCTGCCACTACAATTTCAACTAGGTATAAACAACACGCTGTCATGTGTAAGCATAATTATTGGAGTCTCGCCTAACCAGGACAATAAACAACCTGGTCTAAGGCGCCAATTAGCAAACCAATTAACTAATACATTACATACTTTACAATTCAAATAAGAATAGGAATGACTTTGCGCCATATTGTGATGTCATTGCTGTCAATAACCATGTAGGATGAGCAAAACAGATATTTTTTAATAATCAATTAATTTAAAACTTGTGAAAACGACTACAAAAAGCTTAAGGGGTCTAGTATATATGTTGACCTGTCATCTTTTTTTTTTATTGTATGGAAACCCCCACGGGTCATGACCTCACCGGAGCTAACGGTAAAATGGTATGTCGGAATCGAACCGACTAAAACCACACGGTGTTCCGTCACAAGTGGGTCTATTGCTGGGGGACCCGGGTATACCCTAGGAAGGAGTCCTCCGGGAACCCCTGCAGACCTTGGCCGCCTTCAGCAGGTGACCACATCATAGAGTACGGGGGGCCTTACCGGGGTGTACTAAGAGTAAGTTCCAGATCAGAGAGGTGCGCGTGGCCCGGCACACGTTGCGCCACCGTCTCGGGCCTGCTTTTGCAAGGGTAACGGTCAGCCCGACCCGTTACCCCCAGGCCAGCGCTCATGGAGGCCGGAGATCATTTTTGCGCTCTGCAGCGCCTGGTGCGTCTGGCATGGGAGAGTGACCTGTCATCTACGGAAAGTCTATACAATGACTGTTCAACTTATACTGGTCAATGAAATAAACCAAAACTTATTAAATTAAACCCTATAAATTATGGTTAAATATCGACCACCAGACGATCTCTTGTTATTTTTTAAATTTTGAATTCAATAGATTCGTTAAATACTAGAGCTAAAAAAAGTAAAGAAAAAATGTTCAACTTCAACTTTGATTAACTAATTGGCTTTGTGAAAAAAAAAAATGTTACACAAAATTAGTCTTCTGTGCAAACCGTACTTTAGAAGTGACAGTTGACAAATTATGGCCATTAGCGTTCCTATTCCTTCAAACTTATTTATTTGTGTCATTTTAGGTACAGTAGTCTAAAGCGCTTATTACACTTGACTGAATTCAGTCGTCTGAATTCAGTCGCTATTGAATTCAGTTATGTGTAATCGCATTTAGCAAGTTAGCATCCTGAATTCAGAAGCCAGGATGGTTTCTGACTGACTAAATCATTCAGAAGACTGAATTTAGGAGGGTGTAATCGCATTGTTACTGATTTCAGTCTTCAGTCGCCGCGTGGGTCTCCGTGCGTAAATTCACGGATAAATAAATACATTTTTTATTATTTTTATTTTATTTATTTAGTTTATTCAACTAATTGTAAATAATTGTATGGTTTTACCAAAACAAAAAAAATCAAATGGCGATTTTCAAGGGTGAAAAATCAATTCACTGCATCGATTTATTCGATTTTGGGCTTAAATTGAATGAACCTTATTCAATTAATCGATCTCAGATCGCTATCCCTAGGAACCATCCTCGTACACGCACCACAGGTCCAACTTCGTCGCGCTATAGTCGGTAACTGATTCAGTAACTGAATTTAGGACAGTGTGATCAGAAGCTTCTAACTTCTGAATTCAGTAACTACTGAATTCAGCTAAGTGTAATAAGCATTTACGATGTCAATAGTTCTTAGAATATTACAATATTTTGTGAATCTGCAAAATCTGCCTGGCGGCATAGACATTTTTTATTACAAATTATATAGGTAGCATTTCTTACAATAATAATTAACATATACATTCAAATTACATTCACAAGAATATGATTAATAATCCAGAATAAGTTAATTATATATATAACTTCATGGTAACTTTTATCAATGAGCATTTTTCTTAGCTTAAATTTAAATTCAACTATGTCCATGTCCTTTATGTGATCAGGTATTTTATTATATATTTTTGGTCCCATACAAAATATGCTTTTATGCATTAAAGCTGTTTTTGATTCCCTCAAGCGTAGCCTATGTTTGTAAATTCGCCTCGCCGATCTCGTTTGTTCATCAGATAACTTTTGAAATAAGTTTATATAAATTTTCACAAATAAAGCTACCTACTTCATAAATATATAGTGATGGTACTGTTAAAATTTTTAATTCAGTAAAGTGATATTTGCAATTATCGGTCTGTTGAAGTTGACATATGGCTCTGATGCACCTTTTTGGGTCTTAAAGCCCAGAATATGATTCCATAGCGTAGCAAAGAACCTACATAGCCATAGTAAGCAATTAATACCGCTTCACGGTTTACTTTTGAAGTGATAACTTCTTATGGGAGGGTAAACCGCTTCGATACGTAACGCGTTACGGCGCCAGTCTGTCTGACTTCCCTTTCTCTACGCATACGGCAGCGGTAGGCAGGCTCCTCCTCTCTCACTCTAACCCACAGCGCTAGCCGTATTTCGGACAGACGCTTCCCCCTCTCTCTACTCAGTGTTTAGTTTGCGATAGACATATACTGTAGACAGTGAGCATATAACATACACAAAATTCTAATGTATATATTCAAGAATTGTAACTAAGAATAACATATATTTTATAATCAATAAAAGACTTTATTAAAAGTAATAACCTAAACTTTTCTCAAGTTAAACAATTTCAATATTTAATCGGGCGTCCCGAGACACACACGTATTTTTTTTTACAAAGTGAGTATAATGCGAACGCAAATCTACTTAGCTTTTTACTTACTAAATCTATATGTTGTTTCCACGTTAATTTATTGTCGATCGTTAAGCCTAAAAACTTTGGGTACGTTCCGTTATACACTGAGAGCACTGTTCACCCGTAGGGTATAAGTGTTCTGTGACTGTTCAGTGCTCGTACTGGCAGGTCATGCCCACTCCACTAAGTAGGTATGAAGCTACAGGTACCTAGCAGCGTCGATGAGTCGTGCGAAATTAAATTGCTCTCACAAATTGATCTCAAATTGTTAGGATAGGCGATTATACCAGTGAGGAATTATCCATAGAGTACGGCGTACCACAGGGTAGTATTCTAGGTCCAACTTTGTTCCTTATCTATATTAACGACCTCTGTGACCTAGATATAGCAATTGCAAAAATTGTATCATTTGCCGATGACACTGCGCTTACCTTTGCTTTCAACTCCTGGGCAGAGGTTAAAGGCATAGCTCAAGCCGGCTTCAATTTTGTCCAAAATTGGCTACAAACACACACTAACCCTGAATCCATCAAAGACAAAATTTATGACATTCTCTATTTCATTTGCCTCACAACCTAAAACGCACATTACGTTAAAAGCTCATTCTTGTCAGTCACACTTATACACATCTTGTCAATGTCCTCAAATAACCCCGGTAGATTCCATTAAGTATTTAGGCGTAACCCTAGACAATACATTAAATTTTGCAACTTACATTAACCTACTCACAGCTAGGGTCAGAAAATTAATATACATCTTTAAAACACTACGTCACGTTGCCAACTTATCAGTTATTCGTAATGTCTATTACACCTTATGTCAGTCCATCGTGACTTATTGTAATATTCCGCTGGGGCGACACTTCAAAATCTACGCTGATGTCACTAGTGATAGCCCACAGGGCTATTCTTAAAGTTGCGACTTTTCGACCGCTCCAATGTGCAACCGAGAAATTGTACCAAGAATGGAACGTTCTAAATGTTAGGCAGCATTTCATTTTAAAATGTATCTTACTAATACACTTGAAGACGCCCTACGCCACAACACATAAGCGACGGAAGGATAAGATATCCACAATCCCCCATCCTTACTTCACACTGACCAAAAGGTTCTTTTACTACTTAGGACGTTACCTGTATAATAAAATAAATAAAAACTTATCTATCTATCATCTACCATACATAAAATGTAAAACTGCAGTTTGAACATTCCTTGCTGGCTGGACATACAATAAAACTGAAGATTTCCTCGTTACTATTTCTTAATTCTCAATGTCATACCACACAAATGTATTGCACACACACACACACACACATTATGTATATATTTATATATATAATATATGTGTAATATTAGATCTAATTATTTGCTTAATTCAATGTTTTGTTTTACTAGTTTCTTCTTGTTGCTGTTATCGGTGGGTGATATGTAATGTATACTGTAATATTTACCTAAGTCATAGTAAAGCTGCACATAATGACCTGCTTCATTAAACGCCTGGGGGTTGACACTGTTTCTCCTGAATACAGACTACTTCGTAGTCTAGGCAGGAGAACAGCGGTGCAACCGCAACTTTGGATGTTTGTATGTGTTACGTTCTACCTACTCAAATTGTATAAAGTTGAAAGTTATTGTAAACATTTTGGAAATAAATTATAATAATTATTATTAAAATTCAGTGGGCTGCCAAACGCCGGCCAGGTAGCACGTTACTTCGATACTCACTCACGCGCTACCCTACGTCGCTTCGTCCGTTCGTCTCTTACGAATTACGATAGTTATATTACATTACACAATGCATAATACTAAAAATTACTTAACTAAAATGAAGGCAAATGCATATTGCATGGTATTTGGCTGTTATAATAATAACAAGGATCCGAAACTCAATGTAAAGTAAAGAAATTCACGTCTACCTATAGGTAATTTGTAGGTACCTACCAAATGCCGACTTTTATTGTCTTAAATTATGTTTCCCGTATTTTCGGGGTTAGATTATATTATTAATTATAAAGAAATGCACGTCTACCTATACGTAATTAGTAGGTACCTACCAAATGCTGACTTTTGTCACAGTATATGTATATACAGTATTGTATCTTCATACAAACGGTCGGATCGCGAGACATACCTACACGCGCGTAAACAGTCGCGAATGCTCCGCAGTGACGAACGAACGGCGTGATCGTTTTTTAAGCAGAAAGCGTGCGATTTGTGTATTTCATTGAAATAAATACAAATACTTAAGTACTTAATATGGCAAATTTAATAGAAATAATAGACTACATTGTGTTGTTTTTGATTGCTGGAATTCTTTAAAAACGCACCCAGAGATAACATTTTTTAATTACCGGGAAACTCCTGGAAATGTAAGACAATAAAATATTTTTTATGTACCTACTTACTAGTACGTAATTTGTTTTTTTTTTAATCGGTAAGTATTTCACTTTTTCCACCTAGTAAAATACCTGGATTATTAAATAAATAAGCAGATAAGGTGACAAAAGTGATACACGAGTGACTTACCCACATTCGCATTAAAAAAACTACTAGGTAGTTTCCTAGGCTAAGCTATCTATTTACTTATGTATTTAGCTACTTACATATATTATTGAATTAGAAAAATTTTTTAACAAACAATTTTGAACAAACTTTTTTAATAGTACCCTGTGATGATTTCGTGGATTATATAGAAAAAATGGAGGAAATATTCCGAATGTCATTTAAAACAAAACTTATCAATTGTAAAGTAGCTGCAGGTATCTATAACCAAGTGAAAGATATTCCTTTTTCTTCTCCTTGTCCATGTTTCCCAAAAGTACTTTTAATTAAACTTTTATCCGAATGCGGATTTTTAATATTAAATTTAACAATAAAGCTTTTCGTACGTCACAGTCTAGACGCAAATAATTTTCAGTTTCAAATTTATAAGGGATTTTTTATTAAATCTACTAATCAAAAAACACATGTATTTTTATTGAACACCACTCATTTCATTCACAACGAATTTCATATTTTTCAAAAAACTAGAAAGAAACTCAGGTAGGTAGATGAAATTATGGGCAGCCCTACCGGGTGTTTACGTACTGTCCTAGGAGTAACTTAGTCAAGTTTAGCTTTGATAAGTATGTTTATTCATCACGACCACAACAACTGATATACATCTTCTGTATTTAAAGTGTCCGTATGTAATATCATAATGGCAGTTTTTACTAAATGCATCTGAATGTTTACACGGTACATTTGGTATACAAAAAATATTTTTCACATTTTTGTCTGTCTATCTGTTTGTTCCGGCTAATCTCCGGAACGGGTGGGCTGATTTTTACGGGACTTTCACTGGCAGATAGCTGGTGTTATAAGGAGTAAGTTACTTAGGACACTTTTATTTTGAAAAAAAGAATTCGGATTCTGCGATTTGATTCGCATATACCTACCTAGCTAAACACCTAAAAGAGATAGTTTCATTCCAAGGTACACACTAACGTATGCCAAATGCCTATCTTCTTAGAGATTAAAGTATCTATGCAGAGATTGTGAGTCCCGCCTGTCCACTGGGACTGCAGTGAGGACTCGGCCTGGCGGTTTGCTTCGCCTGGGTAACGCAGTGTCGAGCTTCACTGCAGTTATCGGAGGTGATCTCTCGCTACCGGCCGTTATACGCTCCATGGCCAGTAGCGACAAAGTTTTGCCGCAGTCGCATCCTTTTGCGAAGATGTCATCTAGCAGAAAGAGGCGGCGGAACGGGCCCGGGAGGACTATCTCCACTCGGACCTAATCCACCGCCGGCGACCCTCTACTCCCTTTGCCTATATTGGCCAGCCCCGAGGAGGCGGCGTCCGGGTGTGCCCGGACGTCGCCTAATTAAAAAGTGTTATTCGAAGGTGGTGCCCGCGCTTTGCGAGCAGGCGCTGAGAGGGGTCCAGATGTCTTAATAAAAGCTGTGCCCGGATCCCTCCTATTTTAGGCGCAATATGGCACACCGTGTGGTTTTAGTCGGTTCGATTCCAACACGCCGCCCCGCCGAAACCCCGGTGGTTTGACAGCCCGAGGGGGTTTAAACACGAACAAAAAATAGATGAAAATATTAGACTCTGGCACCTGCGATTATATTGTGACACTTAACATAATAGAATACATTGATTACATTTAATTAGCTGCCTTGCTTTTCAGGAACTGAATATACATTTCTAGTGCTTGCTGAACTTTAGGATTTTTGAGTAAACCTAAAAACTCTTGTGTATCTTGTGTGCGGTTTTTCTGCATCCATACTAGGGGTGCTTCCCTAATCTTCTGTTTGGTAATGGCTCGGGCTAGAGGTGGGATTGCGTCGAACTTCTCAATGAAGTCCTTGCACTTCGCAATTGAATCTACCTTGTCTGTTGCTGATTCATCGATAAGGCCCACCTGTGAGGTTTAATAAATAACATATTTAATTTGTAACAAACAGAATATACACGAAATTACTTTTAATATCCACTTGAAAATTGTATTATTAATGTCAGTTTGATTGAGGTGTTCTATAGAGACAGATAATAGTGAATTTAATATCAGTCATTTCGGCGCCACATACTTCAAATGTATTCTGCGAATAACAATTTGACCACTTTTGAGCAACATGCATGTGCCACCTTTTTGTTTATCTCGGCAATAGCTAACAGCCAGGTTATAATCATGAACATTAATATATCTTTCACATCCGTTCCTTACAAAAGTTTTAGAGAGACATAATGCATCTGGTTCGATTTGTAGCCCCTTTATTGTTATTTCAAGTAGTTCCTACTTTGATAAACTGGCGATATTTTGGTGCATTACTTTAAAATGGTGTGGTGTAGACATATTCGCTTAAGGCTCGGAAAAAATTGTCAGTTTTGTTGATTTTTGGGCAATAATACGATATGGTTTACAAAGCCTAGGGCAAACTTGCGACCAATTAATGATAAAGGTCAACTTATAACATTTAAAACAAATTTTTATGCTTCGATCGTTTTTATGTTTTCTGCTCTACTACGGCATTTAAAACTAAAAAACAAAACGGTGTCACGCTTAACTAACTCTGGACGTACGGTCTCATGAAGCAAGTAAAGTCAATATCCGTAAGGGGTCGTCCATTAATCAGGTAATGTTTTTAGCATCTTTTTGGACCCCCCTACCACCTGGTAATAAGAGGTGAGGTTTCAGAGTAACAAAATCACGTATTTTTTTAGTACAAAGTATATTAATGTTTTTTTATATTATCTTTCGATAAAGATATAATCTAATCTTGGGAAATTAAGCACCGTGATAAAAATGTCCAGAAAAATATAAAGGAAAGGTGTAATCAGCTGAAAATCACAGACTTACTGGCGACTGACGGAGAAATCATAACCTGGCAACTGAGAGTCGTGGTCACGCGCCGCTTATCGGATTAGAAATCACGCGTCGTTTAACGAAAAAATAAATACCCGTGATATCTCTCTAAGCACTCCCTCCCCCTTGTGATATTTCGCGATTTTTTCCGAACCGCTTCCCTTTCGAGCCTCACGTAATTAATGGACTACCCATAATATGTATATATTATATATAGAAAACAATTTCGACTAGCCTTCTTAGGTCGCAAATCTTGGTAAAAAAAATTAATATTAGTTTTCCACATTACCTATTACGTAGAAACGACACGTTACTCATATTATAGAACCAGGTACTTAAAACATAATAATCACTACATATTATAAAACAAAGTCCCCCGCCGCGTCTGTCTGTCTGTCTGTTCGCGATAAACGGAAAAACTACTGAATGGATTTTCATGCGGTTTTCACCAGTGGACAAAGTGATTCAAAAGGAATGTTTATATGTAGTATACATGCATATTATTTTAGAGAAAAGTCGAAAAATTCAAAGATTTGTAATGTCATGTCGTAACAAACATATTTTTGTGCGCTTACATTGCCAACGCTGGCTAAACCTTACGAGATAGATCAAATTAATGTACTACGGAATTGTATATCTTAAAAAGATCAAT
Source organism: Euplagia quadripunctaria (assembly GCA_963859945.1). Taxonomy (NCBI): domain Eukaryota; kingdom Metazoa; phylum Arthropoda; class Insecta; order Lepidoptera; family Erebidae; genus Euplagia; species Euplagia quadripunctaria. The sequence goes on from OY982574.1 coordinate 7,017,694, forward strand.
AAAAAAGTCCGCGATGATATATGTTTATCTCCTAAGGATAACCCACAGTAACCATTTTTATCTTTTATTTTTATTTATTTATTTAAAAACTTCCTGCAGTTTACAATGCACGAGGCGGACTTAATGCCACATGGCATTATCTACCAGTCAACCTTTGGATGATTATTATGGGTTATTTATCAAACTATTTTAAACAATACAATATTATTTCTTATCCAATTAAATACATTAGATACGTTTTGCATTTCATGTAAATCAAAATTGCCCTTTCCAGCATATTATTAAAATGAATATCTTAGAAGATATCAGAGATTTAAAAGCGGGGGCAGAGCGGCTGGCGGGCCGAACCGATTTTGATTATTCATTTTTGTTAGATAGGGTACCTCAAGGGTCCCATTTCAAGGAAGTCAGGATCTGATTATGGGATCCTGATAAAATTGAGAGAAACCCTCGAAAATTGTAGGAACGAATAGTGTTTCTGTTTACTTTTCATTACTTTATGAGGTTTTTGCGTTTAGAATCATCATCATATCATGTAGCTGAGCTAATGATGAAAAAAAATCATATTGTAAAAATCTTCACTACATATTATAAAACAAAGTCCCCCGCCGCGTCTGTCTGTCTGTTCGCGATAAACTGAAAAACTACTGAATGGATTTTCATGCGGTTTTCACTAATAGACAGAGTGATTAATGAGGAAGGTTTAGGTGTATAATTTGTACCCGTGCGAAGCCGGGGCGGGTGGCTAGTTTGTAACAAAAAGTACATTACCTTCAGAGCTTCATCTACACTGAACATTCTCGCAGTGGTTAGAGCGAATTCAGCTTCTCTCTTGGGGATTGTGTTTATGATAGTGTCCATGCACCATTTTGGCGCGACAACGCCCAAGGCTGCCTCATTAAGCCCAATTTTAAACTTGCCGCCGACCATTACTCGATACTCACAGGACATAGCCAATAGACAGCCTCCAGCAGGAACATGACCCTGGGGATGAACGTAGTATTATTTGGTTAGGTTGGATAACTTTTGGCGGAGTCTAAATGTAACATTTTTTAATATATTTTGGTATTACATAGTTGTTAACAAGTCATTTTATTCATATAAAACATTTGAAGCATAATTTATGTAATACTAGCAACCCGCCCCGGCTTCGCGCGGGTAGCAGAGACATCTTCAACAATCATCAACATATTTCAATTAATTTACATAAAATCTTTACAAATTTTACCTTCTTCTAAACCTTCCTCATGAATCACTCTGTCTATTAGTGAAAACCGCATGAAAATCCGTTTAGTAGTTTTTCAGTTTATCGCGAACAGACAGACGCGGCGAGAGACTATGTTTTACAACTAGCAACCAGTGGCGGCCCTAGCTACAATTTTACGTGGTGCGAGACCTCAAAGTGGCGCCCCTAAACTTTCAAAACCTTAGTATTCCTTTACTATATGCAGCTTTGATTATAAGTAGTATTAAATTTACCTACCTAAAAAATAAATAATTAAGGTGTATCTGCGGGGTAGGCAGTCTTTCGCGGTTGACATAGCAGTTGTTCTGGCATTAAAAAATGTTGTCCATCCCGCTTTCATTACTCTGTCGCGTTCGGTAACGCCAAATAGGTGTGAAATAATAACAGTCTATAACCATTTACACTTTTATGCTGCACAAAACCTTAAGAAAGATAAAAGAACTACCATCAATCAATTAAATGAAAAACCTAGATGGCCTTCTGACCTTGTCTTTCTAGCTTTTCAGCTTGTTCTGACAATGCCATCCATGAGAAAACCATATATGTCTTTTATGGAATAGTTTTTTTGTTGAAGTCGGCTTTTTTTTTAAAGAATTATTTAAATACTAGTATTTGAAATGCAAAATACTAAATACAAAATACCCATTTCCATTTTGTATTTAAATACTTTATTTAGAAAAGCATTTTCTATTTTATTTGAAATACCTTTTAGGACAAATTTTGTATTAACAAAATGCAAAATACTTTTTAGCGACAAGGAGCGGCACACTGAAACGAGACTAGCTCGAAACTAGTGACGCCTTTAAAGTAACTAGTTGCGTTACGTTTCGTAAAATTCAGGTAACGACCCACACATAGTAAAGATGGTCTTTTTAAAGTATACCTAATACCTGCCTGCTTATCTCTGCGCCGCTAGAAAGATTTTTTTCTTATGGTGGCATGATTATGAGACCACACCTAATATGCAACAAATTTAAAATTAATCACTTTTACTCTCTTAATCATAAGCCGGCTTTGTCTTATTTTGTTTTTAAATGGCTAGAGCAACAAAACCAGGTTTGCTGTTGGTACAACAAATTAGCAACAAAAAAGCAACAAATTTTTACCAATTATTCTAAATTTGATTCCGCTATGTTGACAATGCCAGATTAATGGACACAACTAAGCACAACTGATTTACTATGAGCATTCCTTTTAGCACAACTACAGCCGAACGTTAAATGGGAAATAAATAGGATTATCGGATGTCTAATCTCTTCAGATATTGATAATGATGTTGGCCACTTCTGTCATATCTTTGTATATTAATAAATAGAATAATTTATAAAGGCTATTTCATGTCATTTATTCTGTTCTGAGAAACTGGCAATTATAATTAGATAAAAATTATTGGTATGTTATGTTTATATTCCAGTATATTCTGACTGTAAACATTTTATTGACGTAGGTATTTCAAAGTATTGTAAGGCTTACTAAATAATTTGGTATTTTTCACATTTTTTATTATAAATTCCCGCAAACTCCTCGGCGCATAGTCTTCTGGCTTATGTGGGGATATTTGGACACCCTCGAAGGGGGTGTCCGGACACCCTGGACACCCCCCCCCTTGTTGCGCCCCTGCTCAAAGCCTATATTTGTAAAAAGGCGGGCTTAAGCTAGTTAATAGAAATAAAGTACTTCTATGAGGACATACATTGATTGCAGCAGCTGTGATAAAGTTGGAGCCAAAAAGCTTGATCCATACTTCTTGTAGAGTTGTCCAGAATGCTTCGGCTCTCTTTATGTCTGGTTTATACATCTCCATTATATCTAGACCCGTGGAGAACACTGTAGGGGAGGACTGTAAATAACAAATTTACATGTTAAGTGCTATCCCCATGGCAAAGTGGAACATTAAATAAAAAACAATAGAAATTCTAGAAAAAATAGGATCAGGGTTTAGGTCTAAATGTTAAAAATCAACATAAAAATGTCAAGATACATAAATTTGATATCCATATCATGAAAGCTCAAGAGTTTGTTTGTGTAAAGTCGCCTACGTCTTAGCTCACATACCATACATGCTTGTTTATTATTATTGCGGGAGGCTTCCACTTAATACATAATTATCAAGTAGAGTTTTAATATACTTACTGATGTTAAAATGAGAGCTTTGCATTTGTTTTTTGATACTTCATCAAATGCTTTGTTTAAATCTTGTAACAGATCTAGATTAAGGCTATTTACTGGCGGTCTCTGCATAGTAACAGTTGCTATGCCCTCATCATCTACTTCCACTCCGGCAAGTGGCCCAGAGCTTGACATAGCTCTAAAACCAGGTACTACTCTTCTAACACCTGACACCAATTGCCTTAAAGGAAACATCCTGCAAAAGAAAGGAATCATATTATTATCTTCTTCTTCTATTTAAATAAAATGTAATATTTGTTTGTTTGTCCTCTATGTGTTCCGAAACCATTTTTCAGGATATGATGAAACTTTCGTAGGGTGTTCTGGGGAAGTCCCCGAGGGTACCTGGCCCAAAAAATTGAAAAAAAAATATGGCATTGCAACGCATGCCGAGTGCAGCTCGTATATAAATAAAACGCAACAACTGTTAAGTGGAAGAGAAATAAATTTTAAGATTTTAATAGAAAAATTCAGAAATCGGGTGTTCCATTTTCTTTATTTTCCTTTAGATATAAAACTAAAACTACAAGACACACTTTCTTTTAATATTTAATTAATTTGGTCGTTGTGAATGAACCTTGAACTTTGCGACTTTAACAAAGATAGGAAACTGATTAGACACAATGCGAATTGTGATATAGGATATTTTATTCCGCCAGGTGGCGGCCACAATTAAACATTGCTTCTGTCAGTATTCTCGTTAAATTCCTGTTTAAAATAAGTTAAAGTAATAGTTGAATCATAAAAAGTGTATTAAAGTGTTAACTGATCCAAGTGACATCAGTGACAATGTTAGTAACGAGACATAATCATTATTAAATAGAATACAGTGTAAATAACATAAACCTGACCAGTGACTTGTAACTTTAAAGCTAAGAGACAATACTTAACTGTAGACGAATAACAATACAAAACATTTTTAAGCCAAATAGACTACACAGTGGTTTCAGTTCGGTTTAAAGATCTTTATTTCTCATTAAGACTATTGTCACTTACATGAGAACAATATATAAAAAAATAAGTTATATTACAATAATCCGGTGCAGTTCATGAGTTATTTCAAGTGAACTCAAGTTTACAACAAAAAATTTTAAACTAATAAAAAAAAAACTAAGGTCGAACAAATAAAAATTTTGATCGAACAATGACGAACAGTTGAAAGAGCAAAAAAAATATAAAATAACGACTTCTCCCTACCAACTTAAGACAGCCCTTAAGACGGCTGTAGTTTTTCGACTTTAGTTTTTTTTTTTAATAAAATAAAAATTTACCCTCAAGCGGCTAGGTTTAGGTTAGGTTAGAACTGTGACCATTACGCGGGCTGTCTTAAGTTGGCGGGGAGAATTCGTTTTTTTATATTTTTTATTTTACTCTTTCAACTGTTCGTTAACTGTTCGATCAAAATTTTTATTTGTTCGACTTTAGTTTTTTTTTAAATAAAAAAATAACGACGTCAAAAATAACGCCTTCTTCCCGCCAACTTAAGACAGCCCTTAAGACGGCTGTCTTAATTGGCGGGGAGAAGTAGTTTTCTCCGAATTTTTTTTTGCTCTTTCAACTGTTCGTTAACTGTTCGATCAAAATTTTTATTTGTCCGACTTTAGTTTTTTTTTAAATAAAATAAAAATTTACACTCAAGCGGCTAGGTTTAGGTTAGGTTAGAACTGTGACCATTACGCGGGCTGTCTTACGATGGCGGGGAGAAATCGTTTTTTTTAATTTTTTTTTACTCTTTCAACTCTTCGTTAACTGTTCTTAACTGTTCGATCAAAACTTTTAATTGTTCGACCTTAGTTTTTTTTTAATTTTATTTCTTATTTAAAAAAATTAAGATCGAACAAATAAAAATTTTGATCGAACAATGACAAACAGTTAACGAACAATTGAAATAGCAAAAGAAAAATGTAAAAAAACGACTTCTCCCCGCCAACTTGAGGGTAATTTTTTTTAATTTTTTTTTTAAAAACTAAGATCGAACAAATAAAAATTTTGATCGAACAATGAAGAACAGTTAAGGCACAGTTGAAAGAGCAAAAAAAATGACAAAAAACGACTTCTCCCCGCCAACTTGAGAGTAACTTTTTTTTTTTTTTTTAAACTAAAATCGAACAAATAAAAATTTTGATCGAACAATGACGAACAGTTAACGAACAATTGAAATAGCAAAAAAAAATGTAAAAAAACGACTTCTCCCCGCCAACTTGAGGGTAATTTTTTTTTTTATTAAAAAAAACTAAGATCGAATAAATAAAAATTTTGATCGAACGATGAAGAACAGTTAACGAACAGTTAAAATAGCAAAAAAAATTATGGTCAAACAATGACGAACAGTTATCGAACAGTTGAAATAGCAAAAAAAATGTAAAAAAACGACTTCTCCCCGCCAACTTAAGACAGCCGGAAAATTAACAACTTGGTCTAAGGGCGCTACTCATAGCAAACCAATTAACCAATACATACAACGAAGTACTTACTTCGTTTGTCATAAAATTCAGTACTGGCACTCGCCGGCCGCTGCCGCGGCACGCTCGCTTCGCTCGCTCGTTATGGGCTGTCTTAAGTTGGCCGGGGAGAAGTCGCTTACTTTGCAATTCAAATAAGAGTAGGAATGACTTTGCGCCATATTCTGATGTCATTGCTGTCAATAACCAGGTAGGATGAGCAAAACATATATTTTTTAAACAATCAATCATATTAAATGTAAATTTTGTGAAAATGACTACAAAAAACTTAAGGCGTCCAGAAAATGTACCTGTCATCTACGGAAAGCCTATACAATGACTGTTCAAGTTATACTAGTCAATAAAATAAACCAAAACATAATAAATAAAACTTAATAAATTATGGTTAAATGTCGACCACCAGGCGATCTCTTTTTATTTTCAAAACTTTGAATTCAATAGATTCGTTAAATACTAGAGCTTAAAAGGTAAAGAAAAAAAATGTTCAACTTTTGATTAACTAATTGGGTTTGTGGAAAAAAATTAATGTTACACAAAATTAGTTTTCTGTGCAAACCGTACTTTCCAAGTGACAGTTGACAGATTAAGGTCATTGACGTTCCTATTCCTATATCGCAATTCGCATTGTGTCTAACCAGTTTCTTGTCGTTGTAAAAGACGCAAAGTCCAAGGTTCATTCACAACGACCAAATTAATTAAATATTAAAGTAAGTGTGTCTTGTAGTTTTAGTTTTATATCTAAAGGAAAATAAAGAAAATGGAACACCTGATTTCTGAATTTGTGTTACCACTTAACAGTTGTTGCGTTTTATTTATATACTAGCTGCACCCGGCATGCGTTGCAATGCCATATATTTTTTTCAATTTTTTGGGCCAGGTATCCTCGCGGACTTCCTCAGAACATCCTACGAAAGTTTCATCACAACCTGAACAATGGTTTCGGAACACATAGAGGACAAACAAACAAATATTAAATTTTATTTAAATAGAAGAAGAAGATAATAATATGATTCCTTTCTTTTGCAGGATGTTTCCTTTAAGGCAATTGGTGTCAGGTGTTAGAAGAGTAGTACCTGGTTTTAGAGCTATGTCAAGCTCTGGGCCACTTGCCGGAGTGGAAGTAGATGATGAGGGCATAGCAACTGTTACTATGCAGAGACCGCCAGTAAATAGCCTTAATCTAGATCTGCTACAAGATTTAAACAAAGCATTTGATGAAGTATCAAAAAACAAATGCAAAGCTCTCATTTTAACATCAGTAAGTATATGAAAACTCTACTTCATAATTATGTATTAAGTGGGAGCCTCCCGCAATAATAATAAACAAGCGTGTATGGTATGTAAGCTAAGACGTAGGTGCATTGAAATATTCAAATCTTTTGGAAGCTGGCTGGTAATATAATATTTGAATCGCTAGTTACAGTATATATTTTTGGAATATATAATTGTCATAATGGAAGTAGGAACAGGTGAAGGGAGTGCGTCGAGCAGTCAGAGTGAACTGCTATCAAGTCCAATATAATTAATTTGATTTACAGCCTCTCTCAATTGAAATCCTCATAAACTAAAACCCCTATCCCGAAAAAAAAGTATGTAAGCTGATTTGATATCATATCATACTAAAAACTAAATATTTAGTTTACCACCGCAGTTCATCAAAGATTTTTTTTTACAAATTCATGTTATTTTTATGGATAGTAGACCCAGCAGATTTATACTCGAATTGGGAAGGCCAAACCTCCACCATACTAAGGCCCACTTAGCTTGTCAGTTGTACTGGTTATTAGTTTCTGTTAGTGTATAGAAGAGGTTTTGCAAAATTATTGGTGCATTTTTCTTACTCTTAATCTCTTCATATTTAATTATTAAAGTAAATACCTGGGAGATAGAGCTTCGTTCTGTAGCTTTTTGTAAAATAGTCATGATTATTTATTTTGTAATTTTTTTTTTTACAAGAAATACAACTATGCAGTTGAACTAAAAATGCAAAATTGTATCTGTATACAAAATTTCATCAAAATCGTTTGAGCCGTTAAAGATTCTTACCTTGCGGCTTATCATTTAGTCAAAACAGATTGCCATGATACAGAACAAAAAATTTTAATAGATATGTCAAAATAGTTTTAGGTATTATTTAAAAATTTGAATCTTATTACTTTAAATGAGCAATTTTTGTATGTATGTATTTATTTATGTATGTACATATTTATATTTCGGGTATCTCAGAGTCACAGTTTAATAAATTACGAATTACGCTTCCTGTGGCAGTTAAAAAGTGAGCCCTAATTTATGTTCAAAATAAACATGTTCTGTATTTTCTGCAGATGGTATATAATTATTGAATATATCACTGAGATTAGTGCATTTAAATACACAAACAAACTCTTTTATGATATGGATATCAAATTTATGTATTTTGAAATTTTTAATGTTGATTTTTAACATTAAGACCTAAACCCTGATTCAATTTATTCTATAATTTCTATTATTTGTTATTTAATGTTCTACTTTGTCATGAGGATAGCACTTAAAATGTAAATTTATTAATTACAGTCCTCCCCTACAGTGTTCTCTGCGGGTCTAGATATAATGGAGATGTATAAACCAGACATAAAGAGAGCCGAAGCATTCTGGACAACTCTACAAGAAGTATGGATCAAGCTTTTTGGCTCCAACTTTATCACAGCTGCTGCAATCAATGTACGTCCTCATAGAAGTACTTTATTTCTATTAACTAGTTTAAATCTGCGTTTGTACAAATATGGGTCTTGAGGATTTTTGAGGGTCCTCTCAGTGGCGGATTTACCAGTAGGCTGAAGCCTAGGGCGGCAAATTTGGGGCCTACATAATTTTTTATGGCTTGTCCTGGGATATCGAATTAGATAGACCGACCGGTAGGGGCGGCAAAATTTTAATAGCCTACTGGCGGCAAATGTGTAATTCCGCCGCTGGGTCCTCCTCTTATGTGATTTCAACCCAGTAATAAGCAATGTAGGCCTTATTTGTCAATTGTACTAAACTAAGTTTAGTAATGAGTCCAGGCTTGACTTTCTGCCTAATTAAAAGCAGTGGCGGCCCTAGCTACATTTTTAGGTGGTGCGAGACCCCAAAGTGGCGCCCCTATATGTATATATGAATCAAAATGTAATTAAAATGTTCTTCGGCGTAAAAAAAATTTGATGACCTTTTTTTAGTCCTTATAGTCCCCAAAAATTTTGGACTCCCCCTAATTTATGAGGATTGTTGCGCCCCCGATCTATTGATTTCGGCGCCCCCCACATGACGGCGCCCGGTGCGGCCGCACCGCTCGCACCGCCCTAGGGCCGCCTCTGAGTATGAGTATATTACTATCAAGTTCTCATAAAGAAATAAAACAGCCTTTCCTGGACATAACATGCGACAAAGACGATGAAAACATATGCATACACAGTGTTTAATACCCGTTTAATACGATTTGGTGCATAGTGCGCTATTTTACGCCAGTCCCTGCAATTTGAAGCATTTTTTTAATACATTTTCTTACGCTTAATACGATTCGTCATGCCGTTTAATACGCAATCTGCACGGGTGTTTCTCTCGCTGTATCTAGGTAGCTTAATAGTATATCAATTTGTGATTATGTTTTCATGCTGATATTAGGATGTGAAATAGGTGAGTGGACCTATTCTAAACCTAACTATAATATACAGCCTATTATATATATACTATATTATGCAAAACGGATGGCTATGGGGCCAACCTATCGTGTTAGTCCCATGGTGGTGAGCGCTTGTATTTAAGTGCGATCAGGTCCAAGGTTAGACTTCCAAGTAGGGCAAATTGTTATTGGATTTTGCAGATAATGACAGCGAAATCCGAACTCTATGAGTCACTTTTGAACACCAAGTACTGTTTCGCAGTTAGCAGTGCGAAAGTGAGTTTGTTGATTTGTTTGTTAGGTAGTTTTAATGCCTTAACCAGTCAACCGATCGTCAACTTTACGCTAACGAAGCCGCGGGCAATGGCACGGGCAAGCTACTCCTATATATTTTTTTTTAAACATTAACTTTAAGGCGATTTGCCCACGGCGAATTTTTGCAGCGATGCAGTAGCAATGCAATCGCAAACTGCCACGATACAGTTGCGACGCTGTCGCTGGCAGTCGACCTTCGCCCACACCCACGATTCTGTATCGGGCTTTAGTAGCGATACAAGCGCGTGCAATTGTCGCGTCGCGTCGCAACTTTTATAATGGAATCAACGTGAACATGTTGTGTCTGTGTTCCAAAATGGACTCCGTCGAGACAACACTCATCACGTTGTCTTTATTACTGCTTTTACAGAAGTATATTCACAACGTAAACTGATTTTGTCAGGAAAAGTACACGTACTACGCTACGATTTAGTATGATGCGATGCTAAATCAATAATGTCGCACGTTTGCCAATGCGACGAACGGCCAAAAGTAGCGATGCAGACGCGCTCGAAACGCGCTACTGTATCGTTGCAAAATGTCGCCGTGAGCGACCTCCCACTGAGGTTCGAATTCGAACTGTCTATGTGGGAAGCAAATGGTTAAACAACTCGGCTTCAGATTACATAAGTTATGCTTCAAATGTTTTATATGCATAAAATTACTTGTTAACAACTATGTAATTCCAAAATATATTAAAAAATGTTACATTAGACTCCGCCAAAAGTTATCTAACCTAACCAAATAATACTACGTTCATCCCCAGGGTCATGCTCCTGCTGGTGGCTGTCTATTGGCTATGTCCTGTGAGTATCGAGTAATGGTCGGCGGCAAGTTTAAAATTGGGCTTAATGAGACAGCCTTGGGCATCGTCGCGCCAAAATGGTTTATGGACACTATGACTAACACAATCCCCAAGAGAGAAGCTGAATTCGCTCTAACCACTGCAAGAATGTTCAGTGTTGATGAAGCTCTGAAGGTAACGTAGTTTTTATTATAAAGCATTATAAGTACCTGGTTCTATATAGTAACGTGTCGTTTTTAGGTGATAGGTAATGTGGAAAACTAATATTACGTTTTTTTTTACCAAGATTTGTTACCTAAGAATGCTAGTCGATATTTTTTCCATACATATTTAATAACGCAACACTGTACTAAAGAGAGTTTCTTGCATATTAATATTTTTCATTCGAATTTTACATTGAGACATCGTGTAATCTATATACTCTCAGTGATAAGTTCTACGCATCGACCAGCGTACCTACTCTTAACAATGTATCACTCGCTTCTAGGACAATCGATTGTTTGTATTATTTTTAAGTGGATATTAAAAGTATTTTCTTGTATATTCTGTTTGTTACAAATTAAATATGTTATTATTAAACCTCACAGGTGGGCCTTATCGATAAATCCGCAACAGACAAGGCAGATTCAATTGCGAAGTGCAAGGACTTCATTGAGAAGTTCGACGCAATCCCACCTCTAGCCCGAGCCATTACCAAACAGAAGATTAGGGAAGCACCCCTAGCATGGATGCAGAAAAACCGCACACAAGATACACAAGAATTCTTAGGTTTCCTCAAAAATCCTAAAGTTCAGCAAGCACTAGAAATGTATATTCAGTTCCTGAAAAGCAAGTCAGCTAATTAAATGTAATCAATGTTTGCACGTATATTGAAGTGCTAGTGTTTTTCAAGTCTATTATATTGTTATATATTTATGTATATAATCGCAGGCGCCAGTGTCTAATAAATATGTTATAGGTACATATGAGCGTTGATTAATTTTACAAAACTTACCTACCTAAAAATTAAAATTGTTTTTTTTCTTACCGTAGCCTGCCCCGCTATAACTTGCACGGGAGAAAGTTTGCGTTCGGTCGCATAATTAATTTTATTTATTGGTCTTGATATTGATTCCCGACTCGTTAATTGCGTTTGATGGAAAATTAGAGAACCATAAATTTAATTCAGAGACTTATACAGTCCCCTAGAATTTGACCACACTTTTCTGTAACACCTGTATATATCGCCACCCGGCAAAAAAGTGTCATAATACAAAAACAGCTATTTGGAGAACTTTTATGCCTGTGAATTGAACAAAACAGCTAATAACGATATTTTTACAGTTGACCAAATGCAACATTTGCTATTCAATGCTATAAAAATGTCAAAACGTACCTAACATGTAAAATATCACTTTTTTTTGATATGACACTTTTTTTGCCGAGTGGCGATATAATTAAATGAAAGTGAAGGAAAACGATAAGGGACTATAATCGCTAATGCCGTCTACGTAATAGTCACAAATAGTCAGGTTTAGAAGTTGAAGCAGCAATATTTTAATATTTCGATCACTAAGGGGAAATTATTTATAGGCTGGGCGACCTGCAGGTATGTTGATAATATTGAAGACTACCTCACCCATTTTAAGCAAGATACGATTGAAAGACTGCAAAGTATAAGCTGTTAGAATGAATTGGGTTAAAGTAATAAAATAAAAACAGTAATAGCCGTTTCAGGTTTATTTTCAGAGATACAGGAACAGGGTATTTAGGTACACTTTTAAACACTCAAGAAGGTCTTGATAGTATAAATATTGCATCATGTTTCAATCTATGTTCCAATCTCTATAAAAAATCCAATGTTCCAATATCTATTCAAAAGTCCAATGTTCCAATATCTATTCAAAAATCCAATGTTCCAATTTCAAAAATCCAATGTTCCAATTTCAAAAATCCAATGTTCCAATTTCAAAAATCCAATGTTCCAATTTCAAAAATCCAATGTTCCAATGTCTGTTCAAAAATCTAATGTTATAATTTCTATTCAGAAATCCAATGTTCCAATTTCTATTCAGAAATCGTCGCCTAACAAAGCTGCCGTTTCCGGATCAACAGATTCGTTCAGTGCCATCTGCAAATCAGTCCACTCCTCGCGCTGATTGTCTATGTAGTAGTTTATCTCTAGTATCCTATCCCTATTGCGCTTAACCTCGTTACTGTAAAAAAGTGTGTAATTTTAATGAATTATGAATATTGGTTGACTTGTACCTATTTATTAAGGTAGCAGATTATATCGCCTCCCAGCAAAAAGTGTCATAATACAAAAACAGCTATTTCGAGAAAACACGATTTTTATGCCTGTGAATTGAACAAAACAGCTCAGTGAAAAAGGGAACAAAGCACTGAATGACGTTTCTTCAGTGAAATACCGATGGTGGAGCACTGTAGCTGCCTGATTCATTGATGGACACCCACCCTACCTAAATACATGACCTAAGCACCGTTAGCCAATAGACCAGAATAGGAAGTTGGCAAGAATCATGTTATTCGAACCCTTCCGGATAAGAAGGTTTCTTTGAACACTAAAGTTTCTGTTTAAAAATAATTGAATAAATGGTTCGTTACTCGGTAGTCCCCTGCACCAGTTCATCTCGCCAACGGTTCGCCCTCGTCATCAGTAGATCTTCACGCTCATCAATAAATCTCATGTGGTTATCTGATGATTGCGCCACCAAGTTCATCATATGGTCACGGTCCATCATTGCCTATAAAAACCGACATCAAAACTCCTAAATATATTGACACTGTAATGTAAATAAATGATACAAGTTCTCTAGCAAAAGCATAAATCGTTTTCAATGTCAGTAAAAACTTTCATTAGCTACAAAAAAATATATAGAGAGCTATCCTTGATTATTATCAGCACACGTCAATGCTTCGTAAAGTTATCAGATTTTCAGTAGGTAGTACCTACTTAAAATCAAGGTATTACGTAAAAATAGCTCTTCGTTGCTGTAACTTAATCGATTTCATCAAGCCTATCAAAAAAAGCAATTCTTAAAAAATATGGCACTTTTTTGAAATAAACCAAAAAAGTGAAATTTACAACGGAATGAAATAGGTATACGTGATGACAAAACTGCAGATCAAAGAATTTGGACATAATAGACCCAAGTAGAAAGATAACAAGCGTAAAATAAGTTGGCCAATTATCTAGGGTCAACGGATCGTGTCGGTGCTCAAGGGTCGGTTGGAAATTTGGAAAACACTTAACAATTTTGTTAGCTCATTGACTGGTATTTTCCACTTTCTTCAGACTGTACAAGGTGTAAGAAACACCGTACCGAATACTGAAATAGTGTTTTCAGACCATCATTCCGAGTCGAAAATCATTGGAATTTTCTGCCGGAAAATCATTGGAATTTTCTGCCGAAAAATTCATTTATATACTTTTTTTGGTTAAAAGTGATATCACTATGAGTAAACAGAACATTTCACCGAAAAAAGTACTCAATACAGCCAAAACTGCAATGTAATCAATTAAACAACATTTATGCAATCAGCAGCTTCGACAGCGCCGAACGTTTAACGTCATTCACCGTACTGCACAAAATGAATACCGCGTACATTGCGTAGCGCCAAATGAAACTAATGACTATAAATCCTTAATCTCGCATTTTTATGATGAACTGACTTTTGTATTGCGATAAGTATAAACAGAAAAAGGTTTTTGTAAGTTTTTCGCGTAGCTCAATCTTACACGCATTTTGTGATCTAGCTTTTGCCGAAAGAAGATTTTATCAGGTATATCGAGAGCGAAAATAGTACTTTTTTTCTTGATAAAAGCTACTTTTGTTCTTTTCTGTACCCCTGGCAAGGTGTATGCAAGATTTCATGATGATATATTGAGCAGTTAAGGCGTGGAAGCGTAACAAACAAACTCACTTTCGCATTAGTATAAACATGAGATCACTCAAAGCTTTTGAAAGGTATTTAATTTACGCACAAGTTGCGTCAGTTTGAAATGTCAGGCGTTGAAATACTCAATGTTCTCATTTACGAACCAAGACCTCTACAAGTCTTCTTAAAACAAAAGCTACGATAAACAAAATACTATTCACCTCGTACAATTCAGGCGATGCGTCAATAAGCATGTTCTTAATGCCCAAATGTTTGGACAATGTTTCAAACTGTCTCATCGACCAAATACCGTCGTGTTCACGCCATGCACCGAAAGAGTTTCGTGAGATTTCTAGTAGCTTCGTTATCTTGTCTGTCATGTTCACTGCAAATTGCACGCGCGACTCCTGTCACAAAAGTACTTTTGTTAGTTGGTAATGGTTACTTAACCTGAACAAGGAATTTTATAACTATGATTTTATAATAATTTTCTCTGTGCAATCTCTGATAATGAAATATGTGCCAATTGTAGTGGTATTGTTGTGGCAATTAAGTATTGTAATGTAAGTAGCGATTTTGCGTATTGCCCCAAGCAGTCGTCATAATTCAAATATATTTTAAGTGATATCAGTATGTATTTGAAATATATATTTTATATCAAGAAGTCCGCATATAATTCAACCCAACAAAAACCCACGTAAGCAACCTTCACATTCGCATGCAAATTCCACACCAAGACATCCCGGAACGATGAATTTCTTTATAAAACTAGGCCAGGCTCAGTCCGCACTGTGTGTATGAAGCTACAACTACGTAACGGCCTCGACGAGTCGGACTCACTCATGTGGGTTGCCGCGGGCCCTGCGATCACGTTAGTTCGATACTCGCTCACGCTCCGCGTCGCATCCTCCGATAGATATTACTTAGGGCGGACTGGACCAGACTAGTAGTCAGGCCGCTCTATAAAATTTTGTTCGTCGCAGCCCCGAAGAGCTATTGCTCTCGTCCATTGTCAGTGAAGCTTACGATTTGAGTCCAAAGAAGGAACAGTAGACAGCGGACCCCGAAAACTGCCCAAAACTATCTTAAATTTAATCTGGTTTATTAGACAAGGTCTTACATATTTCAAATTTGCTGAATACTAATTACCAATTAACCGTAGTCATAACTAACATCAACAAGAAAATCGTTTGACAACCAGTGATTTTCAAGTATTGGGGCAATATTACAAAAGTTTCCGTTAATTTTCTTCTACCACCCAATTGCCCAACGTACCTCGCATTGTTCAAATAACTGCATCTCAATTGTCATAAGACTTTTCCATAGATCATACAATAGGTCATTGTATCGTTCACCGAGGTCTACTATAATTGGCTCTAACTGCTCCATCGTGATCTGCTTCGCTTTGTACTTCACCATATGCTCATTCATTTTGTCAATAAAAGGTTTTTTTTTGACCTCGTAATCAAGTACCACACTGAAATTTTTTTTGTTTATTAATATCAAAAAAAGTTAAATACTTTTAATGAACACGCTTGTGTACCCCTAGCCATGAGGTTGTAAGAGCTCATACAAAAATCAAAGGAAATAAGTGTTGGTTGCTATGACAAACATTTTTCAGCGATTTGTAAAATCAAAGTAATAATGGAATCAAAGCCAAATATGGATAGGTACGTGTGGTTATGTGTTTGCAGGAAAATTCATTCATTTGTGCCTGGGTGTGGAAAAATAGACCAATGTAAGGCATGATAGTTGTATGAGTACATCATCTATGTCTTCTTCTCGTTGAGGCATCTTTTACATTCAGATATTCCTAGAAAGAGTAGATATTATGTTCTAAGAACTGTTCACTTGTTCAATTGATTAAGGAGTTTATCAATAGTTCACAAATTACTATATTCTTTTTGCCGTGTTTGTCTTGAACTGGCTGGAGGTTAGTGTGGTTTAAGTTGGTTCAAGATAGATATGGTTACTTTGTCTTAGAGTCAGGTGGTACCCGATGGTTTACACAATATAAGAAAAGTTTAGTTATTATTTAGTTGATGGGATCAACTTTTTATATATTTGTTTTCCCTATTGTGTACTATTGAAAGAACTCCTAAGGGCAAAATGCTAGAGACTCCTGTGCAGAAAATTTGGATTTGTGAGCGTTTACTGGTACCGGTGACAACTTATCGTCAGGTGGGTCTTGATTCTGTTTATTCCTTAACCAAATTAATCCCATCAACTGAAGAATTTTCCTGTTGTCACTCTTTAAACTGTTAAAACTTTATAAAATACCAGCTAAATCATAGTTACTCTTTACTCTTTTGTACACTGGCATCCAAAGCGTTGACGACAAGTTCTTTAAAAAGTTTAATTTCTTCCTGTCTATCTGTGGTGGCCTGCTCTGCAAACTCCACTAAATCGGCCATGACTTCCACGTATAGGTCTTGGTATCTGAAAGATAATATTAATTGTTATTGTTATAGCGCAGTTGTTCGTTATTCATCCCACTATCCCACTAATATTATAAATGTGAAAGTTTTGATGGATGGATGGATTGATGTTTCTTACTCTTTCACGCAAAAACCACTGAACCGATTGATAGCTGGAGACCTGGATTAACGCATAGGCTACTTTTTATCCCGATATTCCCACGGGATCGGGACTTACGCGGGTGAAACCGCGGGGTGCTGCTAGTTTGTTATAGGTCGGCTCGAGTATTTAGTTTTGAAGAAAGGAGACTAGGTACTTCATTACGGATCATTTGTTCTGTCATCTGTTTCAAGTTTTTGCTCGAGATTGTCTATCTTCTCATTTATATGCATAATTACTAGTATAGTATTATGTTAGTTGTGGCATAATAAACTTACTTTTTTTTAGCACAGGAGTCTTTTATCAAAGGTGCAGGTCGCTTCACGCTTTGATTAAGGACTGCTGTCGGGCTCGAAGCTAGTCGGGCATTCCCGAAATTAATAAAAAATCACCTCTCACCTGTGACTGTACCTGTAATCATACTACGCAAATAATAATGTATTCTGTTTCGTATCCCCTTGGTTCATGTTCTGCCCGTAAAGGACTAAACAAGGACAAGAATAGATTTTTTGGCTTTTCGGGGGTTTCTGTGAAACAATTTAGAATATAGGAGGATTCCAAAAATAAGATTAAATGGTATGTAAATCTGTAATATGGGCTACATATTTTTATTGGCAATTGAACATGATATGAGAGAATAAAACCGTTAAAATGTTCCTCCTCAACTAAGTTGGTACTATTATGTATTAAATTCTGTGGTTGGGGTCAGCTTTCAGTCTAACGACGAGACGGCCGTCGATATTGTAGGTGAAGCGACTGCTATCAGACCTCCACAATCCAAGTACTAAGCGATATCGAAGTTCTATAGTTAGACCAGGTTTTCGGACTTTTGATTAGGGCTCCAACTACCCGTAACGAATGCCGCAGATGTTCGTATGGCAACCGAGACCGACGCGACGGCTTACCACTTAGCCACGAGCCTATATAATTTTATCTTAATTTTTATTTATTTATTTTTATTTAGAAAAAGACAACTCCCGCATTAGGAATTACTCCTGTGTCGCGGGGTACTTTACAAACATAGAAACAACGGACACAAAGAACACCCAGACTAAGGTGGGAATCGAACCCACGACCTATAAGCATAGCGGTCAGGGTCACTAACCACTAGACCAACAGGCCAGTCGAGTTAAATAAATATTTGTTATTTAGGTACACAAATTGAATGCTAGGTTAAGACTGATGTTGCATATTATATTTCCATTATTTTATTATAGCTATTATTTATATATTTATAGGCGCATATTATATGCCCTTAAAGTAATCAGATAAAGAATAGTTTTGGTAATTAGCCGATAGTAAAAAGTTTTCCGATAATAGGTAAACCATTTCTCTATTACTTTTAGTTATTTGTGGCAATAGGTACATTAATTTTTGAAAATCAAATGCGTTATATAAATTGATTTCCGTTTATATTTTATACATTACTTACTGTTCATAAAAGGGTATTAGTTCGCCTCCGAAGGTCATCAATATGGTTCCATCAGCATCTTTCTCAAACATTTTCACTAACAGCTCGGGACCGCTAAGGTATTCGACAAAGGACATAGCATAAAACTTGACTTGTTCATCGTATTCTTCCTTTGCAAGCCTTTGTTTTTCTGATATTTCATCAGCTTCATCCAGCTTTCGGAGCACACCCCTAGCAAACGGAAAGGAAAACTCATACTTAATAACATCATTTTAATTAAAGTGTAGGCACAAAATACATAATGGTATAGGTCTAAATTAGGTAGGTACTCGTATCTCTCGTTACATATAATTGATGCAATGCAAATGATGCAACTTGATTAAAACTATATCACACAGTCAACGTTATTTGTATAGGTACGTAAACGAAACCTTTGATTCTAATGTATATTTACTTAATTGTGTTCATGCATAATATTGATAACAATGATGCGTCCACGTTAACTCTACTTACCTACCATAATTATATTTATAAGTGTCATTGTAACTAAAGTTATGGAAATATTCCCGAAATATGATAGGTAGGTATATTATTATATTACACAATTTTTCAAATTGTTCTATGTGCTTCTGTATAATATCTATGTATTTACAAAAACAAAAGTGTCCAAATGTGTTTAGTATGTATTCTAGGACGTTTACGCTAGGTATAGTTTGGGTCTATAATTATGCCGATGAACAATATGGTGCAATATTGGTGGTTGGCAACTGTACTAACAGGCTGCCTACTTCGAGAGGTCCCAAGTTATATTTACAAAATAACTATTATCTTATCTATGGTTATACGAATACCTACGCGAAAGTAAGAAGTGGTATATGTATTTGCGGCATGGTTGAAACCAAATCCAAACCAAATATTAGAATAATAACAGTATAATAGCAGGTGTTCCCAATCAATAACGCTCTTTCGCTATTCACGGAAAATAAAACGCTCAATAAAACCAAGTGGTTTTTTCTACTAGTCAATAACAGGGATTAATCCTTGTATTGAATAGTAATTCCTTATGATACCCTGAGTGTACATGCAGAAACGTAGACAAAGATTGTTGCATGCGGTTGCAATCTTCTGCTTTTAGAATTTTCCCAGATCTACTTGAGCCAGATGTTCCTCGGTGTCGTGATGAATCTATTTTAACAATAACGTTACCTAAATGGATGAGGAAGGCGGAGGACCGGGAGAGGCCTATGTCCAGCAGCGGACTAGAATAGGCTAATTGCTTGATTTGATTGTTACCTAAATAGTGCTCTTCCATCTTCCCTCTGTTCGTCAGTGATAATCTTGTAGTCGAGGTACGTGACCCGAGGTAGACCTGCATAGAGAAACTGATACGCCATCGGGTCATCGCAGCAGGGATTGCCTTTAAAGCTGACCGAACGCAATTTTCGGAATCTCCGTAGATACGCCATCTAGTTATAAACGAACGTGAAGCAAGTTATATTCTTATACTTATTAACTTTTTAAATGAAATGTAAAAACTTTGAGACTTCAACAAAAAACATTTGTTAAGACCATTAAAAATACAGTAGAAATACACTACCATGGCGGTCACAAGATGTTGCTTATAAAGGCTAAAACGTACATTTATGGATACGGGACGAAATTGAGTTGAAATATAAATAACAACCTAGTAGGTATATGATATCGTCTTCGCCATTCACTTTAATTAATTGAGGCCTAAAACATACATTCTCTCTGGGAGGGGTTTAGGGGTATACTCTCGCTGAAAAGACATATTAAAAAGACATCAAAAGAATCCAGACCTCCTTAAAATCTTCTATTAAATTGTCCCCAATACTGAACACGAGCAAGTTCTCTAAAGTTTCCAAATTTTCCAACTTTCTTATTTTGTTATGGAACAAAGTTAAGATTTCCAAGTTAACTAAAGTTTCCAAATTTTCTATCTTTTCAATTTTGTTAAAAGACAAATCCAATTCATTCAGACCGGTTAGTAGTTCCAATTTCTCAATTTTCTCAATAAGGTTGTGAGCCAAAGTTAGTTTGGTTAGTGAAGTCAGCATCCAGAGATGGTCAATTCGGAGGATATTCTGAAACTCGAGACGTACTATCGTTGCCTCGTCTAAATGTACACCTTCCTCGGCAAATAATCTCCCAGCTTCTTCAGTAGGACCTGAATATAAAGATCAATACAATTTATTTTTTAGTCGGACTCGTATGCGAATGGTTTGAAAACTTCGCAAAAAAATACATTTCTTGTATTGAGGATAATTTTTTTATTTTTATTATATTGTTGTTGAAGCGACAATAGAAATACACACACTGCAAAAATTTTTGAAAATCGGAGTCGGACTTTTTAGGGGCAAATGTTCATGCGATATAAGTGGAAAAAAGTTTCAAGGTTTTGTGGATACTCCATAAAAGTTTACTGCTATTATCGGACAGTGGTAGCAAAATGAAGTCCAAAACTTAGCAACACTGGCAACAATGAAACATTAGGGGTTATACTGCACAGACGTAGGGCTGAACATGCAAATCCTTCTACTGTATGTAGGTACCTACTTGGTTAGAGATATAGTTACCATAGTCCAGAATACAACGTATAAGCATAGCATTATCTATAACGCCTGGCTCTATATCCGGATGAATTATGAGGGTATTCAGTGATTTCTTTTCGGTTTTTTTCTCCTCCATTATCTGTTTTATTGAAAAATAAAACACTTTACAACAATGTTAACAATTTTAATATTAACTTTGAGTTAAAACTTAGATTTCAAAATCTTAATGATCGATTAACGCAATCACGTCAATAAGCCGTTTCCATAGTTACGTTTGTTTGTATATGTATACTCTTTGGTTACGTTTAGGCAAAGAGTATCCAAACCATAAACTTAAGTACCTTACTCACCATCGTGTCTGACGTACGTCCCGCCAAGGACACGCACGATACACGATGAAAAACGATCGTGAATAGTCTTGACGTACGTCATAATTATTATTAATTGCTTGCTGGACTTGCACGACCTGTTTTGCATCCAGCGAGTACCCCCACCACATGCTTGATCATGTATATTGCCAATTTATGCGGTATTCCCCAAAATGCGGGGAATTTCAAACCGATTGACAACACCATTTTAACAGTGCTGACTGCAAAATAATACATGATTTGATTTGATTGGGGAATTTATGGGGAGACCATCAATGCGAGGAAAATGCGGGGAATCGGGAGTTTTTAGCCTTATTAATTACATTACGACTTAGAAATTTGACGATTATTTTGGGGTAATTTAGGAAAATGGCACTTGGGGGTTTTCTCCCTAAATTTAGGGAGAAAAAAATCTATACAGGGGGTTTTTTAGGAGAAACAACTTTTTGGGGGTATTTTTAGGGATAAAATTTTAATTGTTTTTTTTTAATTGCACTACGCTCCATACTCCATACTTGTATTCAATAAAAGTTTATAAAAAATTTTGAATTGATCAAATGATACTACTGTCATTGATGGTTACTAGATAGTGCTGATGCATATGTCTATATACTAGTCGTAACAGCTGACAGCTATATTTATAAATGATCAAGATGGACAACGTTAAATCCAAAATTTATTATTCTTCTACATAGAATCACCAGCGCCATCGAATTACGAACAAAACCTTTAATAAAACTCAGAAGAATATTTTATTTAGCTAGATTATTTCGAATGCAAGTTACTTGTAAATTCGGTACTGAAAAAAGAAATACATATGTCATTTAAGTTTTTTTATAGTTTTCCTGAGTTACATTTTTTAGGGAGTTTTCTAGTAATTGTGGCTTGACAGTGACTTTAGTTTAGGGGTAAATAGTTTTTGGAGTTGGCAACACTGAGGTGAGTAGGGCCTTTAAAAAGCCCTACTCAGGTATAGGGAAACCAAAATGTATGTAGGTCGTACTAAATAATTTTACTAATATTATAAAGGTGAAAGTTTG
Organism: Euplagia quadripunctaria; assembly: GCA_963859945.1. Lineage (NCBI taxonomy): Eukaryota > Metazoa > Arthropoda > Insecta > Lepidoptera > Erebidae > Euplagia > Euplagia quadripunctaria. The sequence goes on from OY982574.1 coordinate 7,040,176, forward strand.
TGAGTATGGATGGATGTTTGTTACTCTTTCACGCAAAATCTACTGAACCGATTGCGATGAAACTTGGTATGTAGATAGCTGGACACCTGGACGCATAGGCTAATTTTTATCCCGATATTCCCACGGGATCGGGACTTACGCGGGTGAAACCGTGGGGTGCAGCTAGTATGTAATAAAGGAAACATACTTTATAAATATTGTACTGAATTAACTTTCCAAACGTACATTTAATAATATATTCCTTATGGATTTAAGGTCTCGATTTATCTATGAAGCGCTGCAGGTAGATGTTTCATCCTTGTTAAACCCTATAAGTTCAGAACATTCCATTAAAGTTAAGAAACTAAAATGAATTTAAACATGTTTTAGCCACATTAACTATAGAGGTATTATAGCTAGAGGTATACACATACAGGGAATCCAATACCTTCCGTATTGGATTCCCTGTATGTGTATATCTCTCTCGCACCTATACGCTGATTGGTTGGCTCAAAGTATACCTATGAGTAAATGTCATCAGAGGTGCAAAAACATATGCACCTGTATACAGCAGCATTACCATGTTGTAGTTATTAATAGTTTTTAAATAATTTTCAAACATGACAGAAAAGCTGTTTTTCTTAATCAAACGGTTACTCATAAATACAGAGATATTATAGATAAATCAGGGAAGAGATGCGAGAGAGATGCATGTAAACTGCTGTCTTCTTTCTCTTTCTACCGGCCTTGCCAGTTCGTGGCTTGCTCGTCGGCTCTAGCTATAATACCTCTATGGCATTAACAGTATTAAAATAATCTAATTTCTGAACGTGTAACATTTGAATGACTTTATTTGACAGCTGAGCTTGTTTTTATCTGTGTTGAATTACTTTTTGGTGACAAGAGAAATCGGTGAAATCATTTTGATAAATACTTGATTATTTTCGTAAGATGTCTTTCTTTGGTGTAGGAAATCCTTTTTCTACGCCGGTAGGCCAAAAAATAGGTAAGAATAGGATATAATGAATTTTTTACCATTATTCGTTTTAAGAGTGATGTGGAGCCTGTTCACTGTCCTATATTATTTCTATAAGTTGCGCATTCGAAATTCATAATTTTCCTTTGTAGTTTTGTCATCGTTACTTAAACTTAGGCAATTCTTTTTGCGAGTACGGAATATTTCACTGTAGATTTTACCTTATAACTTTGTTGTGAAATGTTAATTACTTTGACCCTTACATTATGTGATATGCGTAATTAATTATTATTCCAGAGCAAGCTACAGATGGGTCTCTACCGTCGGAAAACTGGGCTCTTAATATGGAAATATGTGATATTGTGAACAGTAGCACAGATGGACCAAAAGATGCTATAAAAGCGATCAGGAAAAGGTTGACACAGAGCGCTGGCAAGAACTACACAGTAGTGATGTACACACTCACTGTGTTGGAGACCTGTGTTAAAAATTGTGGAAAATCTTTTCATGTTTTGGCTTGTAACAAGGAGTTCATATCAGAATTGGTAAGTAGCTTTACTATCTTTTGATATTCTTGCTTCCATTTACACATAGGTATTGATAATCTTGATGTTTTCAATTTGTCATTGAAGTTCATAAGTCAGTGTTGTGGATTTAATTTCATTTACTGGACATATGGTATTAAATATATATCTAGATTACAGATATATCTCACAACTCTAAAAAGAATTGCCTTTCAGACAACATCTGAAACTATAATTTGTAAGAGACAATTTACCAAATTACTAAATTAAAAGAGGTTTTAATGAGATAATCTCATATCAGGCAATGGAATCCTATTATGCCTAAATACTACTAATGATATTATAAAATACTTGCTAATGGTTAGTCATAAAATTTTCTTAAAGTTTTGGCTACTATATTTCATTTTACAAAGTAGTTGTGTGTGACTTCTTTTTTCTTTTAATACCAATTTGAATGTCACATTTATACAAACACGATCAACGATTAAACAATGGAAGTGTATAAGATCTTGCCTTATCATATAATCTGTTGATGTCAGTGAACTTTGAACAACACAATTGTATTTTATGTCTGATAATAATTTTTTGTACCATAGTTTGCAAGAGTTTTATGTATACATTTACCTATTAATCAATGTATGTAATTAACATGATACATAAATCATACTTTTTTCGATAATCATCAATATTAATCATATTTTTATCATAATCAATTATATGATAATTCTCATTCTTCATTCATCATTCTCATTAATTTACTGATTTCAATAGAAAACTTATTGATACCAGTACTTAAAATATTATGTATTTTGCCTTTAATTTTATAAATAGTTAAATATTGGTATATATTTGTCGATAATATTTCTCCTAGTTATAGTACTAAAATTGATCTGGTTTTGAATATGATATTTTTTATCATCTACAATTACTTCTTCAAGTTCTCAAGGTTATAAACAAATGAGATCATCGTGGGCTTAATCCACTTCATCAAACCACCCTCGTAAAACTGCAAACATACACACAACATACCCTTTGATACACACCCTCATGACTCTCTTGCTTAAAAGATTCTAATTCCAACCCTTGTAATAAAATTTGAAAAAGGCCTTGCATTTTAAATTAGTTTCTGTGTAAATGTTGAAACTTAAAATCATTTATGGAATCATGTGAGGCACTTGCATAATTAATATTGAAATAACTGTTAATTGGTACAACTGCAATTAACTTTATTATGATTAAAATGTAAAACATAAACTAATCATGGTCATTTGGTGTCCCTGTCGTAGTGGCCTCACAAATCAAAGAACAAACACAGGGATAGGCGACTTCTTCGAGTTACTGCATTCTCAGTCCCGTTTTCCCATCTGAGTCATGCGGTATCTCTTAAGATAGCTTCCTCACCCTTTCCTTACCCCATTTTACCTTCTTACTTTTACCCTGTCTCAAATCAATTACATTCCCGAAGAGGGTTGGCATCAAGCAGACGGCCAGCCATAAAAGAAACCAGCCAAAACCTTTTGCCATATTGAAATGAATTAAAGAAATTAATGCGATAAGGATAGGGCATACCCCGTAGGCGACGCGTGGCAGCAGCACCCAGCCACACAAACAGGTGGACAAGAGTTGTTGCATCACTCAGAGCGGGTGTAACGTAAGAAGCAAGTCCCGAGCAAGCAAATGCTAAGAGTAAGGTATGCAAGTTAGAATGATGGAATGATACTGCAAAGAAGCAGCTAGCGAATGTGTTGAAATAAGAAGGATAAATGTGGCATGCTTGCAAGCAACAAAATGGAAGGGCAGCAAAACCAAGAGAGGTTGGAGAGAGATACAAGTTCTATTGTAGTGGGAGTGATGGGAAGAGAAATAGAACTGGAGTAGTGTTGGATAGTGTTCTGACAGAGTTTGTAACGGATGTAAACAGAGAGAATGGTAGAATAATAGCTGCTAAAGTAGTATGGAAGACCATGGTTCTGAACGTTATTAGCGTGTATGCACCCCAAGGTGGTTGCAAGGATGAAGTGAAGACAATTTTTGGCAAGAGTCATATACGGTTATGATAGCTATTTCGGATAGTTAGAAAATTTTGATAGGACGAGATTTTATTGGCCATGTGGGAGTAGCTAATGAGGATTATGAAAGAATGCATAGAGGAAAAGGGTTCGTCAATCGAAATAATGAGGGTAAGGCCCTACTGCAATTTGCCTTGTCGTTTGACTTCGCGATTGTTCCAAAAAAGTGACGAATATCTCATCACCTATAAAAGTGGTAACCACGCGACACAGATTGACTACTTTTTTATCAGAGATGAAGTGGCTTCAGGCAACAGGAACAATATGTGATCTCAGATTCCCTATTAAACTGAAAAGTCTAATTTATAAGACGAGCATCAGACCTGCCGTCCTTCATGGATCTGAATGTTGGCCAATAAAGAGAACGGGTGAGAGATACCTGCATGTAGCTGAAATGCGAATGTTGATATGGATATGTGGTGTGACTAGGATGGACAATGCGAGGAATAAATACATTAGAGGTAGTCTTAAAATAGCGCCAGTGGATGAACAGTTAAGGTGGCGTTTATTTATTATTTGTGCGCCGACAATAAGTTTATATAAAATAAGAAAATAAGTTTATATAAAATTTGATAGTTTATGTAAATAAGCTCAAGACTTAAGAGGTTTATTTATTTTTTGCTTTTTAGTTATTTTCGTCGGTTTAATTTTGTGTTAAAAAGATTTTTATTTGATGATTTTTTTTCATCATCAGCTCAGCTACATGATGTGATGATTTCTGAACGCAAATACCTGATAAAGTAATGAAAAGTAAACAGAAACACCATTCGTTCCTACAGTTTTCGAGGGTTTCTCTCAATTTTATCAGGATCCCATCATTAGATCCTGACTTCCTTGACATGGGACCACCCTTGAGGTATACCCTATCTAACAAAAAAAGAATAAGCAAAAATCGGTTTATAAATAACGGAGAGAGATACGGTCGAATTGAGAACCACCTTTTTTCGTCGGTTAAAAAAGAAGAAAATATCTACAAAGTATAGTTATGAGCATCGAATTGCATATAACTAGACAGTTTCGGTCACACTAGGTATACGCACCTAGAGTCATGTGCTGCAAAAGGTGGCTATCGCATGAATCGTTGAATCGTATGCTATAAGCCCATAACCCGCTAATGAAGTAACAAGTGCTAGTTCATATCATACCACCGCAGTTGGCAATTGTATACGAAATTGACCATTCTGGAAGTTAATCAATTACAGCACCTTGTATCATTGCGCTCGAAGCTGATCAGTTGCAATTGCAGTTTTTATGCAATAACTCGCATGTTTGCTTAAAATTAAAATGCAAACACTTATGCATAATACGTATTACATAAATGCTAAATCCATGCGGATATGAGAAATAATGTGTGCGAGTCTACATACAAAATACATATACTCACACCTATGTGGCGGTCGCCGGCGCCACCCACTTTCTTTCTTGTTGTGACTTGCACTACATGTGCATCTGCATGAACATCCGCATTGATCATTGCGGATGCGGATACGAATATCTGCAACATCACTGGTATGTATATTAAAACCGATAGGAAGGCAGTGGAAGGTAAGGCATATTGCCTATCCGGATAGATTGGAGAGTGTAAGCCAGCTGGAGCAGGTTAGCACTCTAACAGGACATGAATCGATGCTGATAGATGTGGGTCACGCTTTATGCGTAGGTAGACAGCTCAAACTTATACCAAGAATTTGGCGCCTCAAATAATTATAACCACTTTTATCAACTGACTTAATATGACATTCCATAAGACTTAAAGATGTGTGATCAGTGTGATCACCTAGTCATGTAAATGAGTCTGCATATTAAAGAAAATTATTTGTAACATTATAGATGTTGTACATAATGACATGCCCTGATGTTGTAACATATCCTACTATTACGTAATATGTTTTTGTCACTTCGTATATTCTCTATGTACCTAAATAAAAAAAAACTAACATGGTTTCTAATAAATTGATGGAATGTGTACCTATAAGATACTTAAAATATCTCAGATCCATTTTAGATGTAAATCATCTAAATACAAAAGAATGAATGAAAAGTAGATGTTATAGCTTCATAGGCTTTGATATGTCGTCGTCCAAGGAGCCAAACAATGATTTCTTTAGTATCTATATACGTCGTGTGAATGAATTTTACTTTTACATATTATATCGATTTCGATTAGACAAGATTAGAGTCTAGACTGGGTACACTTCTGTTCTTCCCTTATTTTATTACCCGACTACGGCGAAGCAAAAGGGTTATGATTTTAATCGGTATGTACCTATGTATGTATGTTCTAATATTGAATAGTTTTGAACATAACAATTTCAGATGAGAATATTTTCTAGTTTTATACTTTTTAGAGCGCAATTTTTTAGTAGTCGGGTTTTAGTCTTTGAACTTAAGTTTTTTTTCTCTTTTACTTATCAACGCTTGGTAGCCAGCACGTAGAGAACTTGGTATTAAGCTTACAGTTTATATATACTTGACACTGAGTGTACATCAGATACTATTTGTTTTTGTATAGTAACTACCTACTTTTACAGTAATTCGTAGGTATGCACCTTTTTGTAGAATACATGGTTCGTGCTGTTGCAATAATTCTATTACTGATTGTCGAATATTATATGATTATCAAGTTAGAATAATATATATATAATAATGCTAAAAAAATAAAAGTGAACGGTAATATGCAAATGGTTCACCCATTTGCATATTAAATTTAAAACCGTTACAGAATCAGAAATTATTAAGATACCAGTCCGCTATAATACAATTTGGCTTCTGAAGAAATTTTTGATTTCTCATATAGACATTGTGTAAATATATATTTTTGGCCAGAAATATTAAAGACCGATTTAAAGCGAAGAAATCCACTTCCTATTAATACAAATAAATAAATTTGAAGTGTCTGTTTGTAATGTCAAAATAATAGTTTTTTTAAGCCCATACAGCTATTTACACGATACATGTGCCTAAAAAATCAGTTCATAAATTTGTTGTCTGTCTGTTTCTTCTAAAATCGGGAAAGGGTGGACCGATTTCCACGGGACTTTCACTGGCAGGTAGCTGGTGTTATAAGGAGTAACTTAGGCTACTTAATTTTTTTTAAAGAATTAGGGTTCCACACAAAATATATAAATATGCACACGCGAGAACTGCTAGTATGTAATAATATACATACACACAGGTGTACGAGAATTCATGACGATACTAGATAACTTGTGTGAAGCCACGAAACCTAAAACGAGTGTATGTAAGTTATGTGTCGACCACGCGTGTTAAGTGAGGCGTTTTAATACATATTTGTTAAAACGCCTTAGGTATAAATCACGCCTGCACTACAATTGATGTGACACGACTGCTATTATCACCTAACATAAGATACCTATAACCTTTACATTTTATGGTTATGACTACATACAATAATATGACTGTTACGTTTTAAAATATCATAATTAACCTATTGCGTTTCATTGGATTATTAAGTAAGGTATAACAGACGTCAACACAATTTTTTTTTTATAGTATAGGGGGCAAACGAGCAGCCTTGTCACCTGATGGTAAGTGACTACCGCCGCCAGTCTGCACTTGCAACTCAAGAGTCACAAGTGCGTTGCCGGCCTTTAAGGTTGGAGTACGGGAAGGGGGGAAGAGGAGGGGGCGAGGGAAGGATTAGGGCCTCCGGTAAACCTTACTCACTCGGCGAAAAGCAATGCAACATTGCTTCACTGTCGGTTTTCTGTGAGGTCGAGCCGGCCCATACGTGCCGAAGCATGGCTCTAATTCGGTACGGTGTATCTTACACCCTGTATATGCGTATGGGATATAGGCGTGACTATATGTATGTTACACTGGGTCGGAGCCGGATGTTCCTATCTACTATCTGTCCGCAGTGGTTCTATCCAATATTACATAATTATTTCATTTTTTTTTTTCAGGTAAAACTTATTGGGCCTAAGAATGATCCTCCAACAATCGTACAAGAAAAAGTTCTCAGTCTTATCCAGTGTTGGGCTGATGCATTCCAAAATCAAGCCGACTTACAGGTACATTATATGCATTTACTCTATTATGTACCGTCAATTTGTTTTCACAGAACTGTAAATAAGATGGCGTATTGACAAGTGATAAAGCTGGTTGGGGACTTTTAGTTAGAGTGGTAGTTTTTCTCTTAAATTACTTGGAAAGCGTGAGTTTGGTCGAGCGTAGTGCAAACCTGGTTTTCGAATGTAGAGACAGGTGGTTTTGTAAATTATGTGTTATAAACGATTGAAATAAGCAAATTGACCGGGCTGGATGAATAAAGTTGCCCATCTATTGGGCAGAGTTATAAAATATGTGTTTTATTCAATTGTTTTAATGAAATTATAAATTATTATTATTAAATCAATATGGTAAGTGAGAATAAATACTATGTATGTAAAAAAAAACCACAAAAAACAAGAATTAGTTTTAGTTAAGAAGTAGTTTTAGCGGATTCACCCGCGTAAGTCCGGGATAAAAAGTAGCCTATGCGTTAATCCAGGTCTCCAGCTGCATACCAAGTTTCATCGCAATCGGTACAGTGATTTTTGCGTGAAAGAGTAACAAACATCCATCCATCCATCCATCCAAACTTTCACATTTATAATATTAGTGGGATTATGATACACTTTACCGAACTTTCGTTTCAGTTTCCAATTCGATATAACTATAAACAACTAGCCTTTACCCACGGCTTCGCTCACGTGAATGTAGATTTTGTCAATCAAATCAGGTATTCCTTCGAAACAGTACTTTTCTCAACATGTGTGCAAATTCATGATGATCGATGGAATAAATAAGGTGTGAAAGCGTAGCAAACAAACTTTCGTATAGTATGGCGTGTTTGTAAATTATCACGATCCTTCCATGTATGTTCTTAATCTTAGCGCCCTGCCTAATGTATGTACCTCAATTGTCACATTACCCAACAGTCATGTAGCAATATTCATAATGATCAGACAATGTGGTAAATTATGAAGTTTATACAAGGGGTTACTGAAAGGTGTGCTCATATTTTAGGGTCGTATAGTAGACCCGGTAAATAACACAGTGCGCAAACAATTTTAGGAAAATTCGAGATTTTTAGAACAGAAATCTTATTTTGAAACTGACAACTTGAACTTAAAAATTAACAGACTGAGCTAATATTCCGATTGAGAGGGAGCTCACATGAATGAAACTATGTGTACTTCATACCAAGAATGTTGATGGAATGTCCAGATTTTTCTGAAAATGTCTGCACAAAAAAACAAAATCATTGAAATTGACATAAAAATTCATAATATGTTGTTTAGAAATGTGTTACACTAGGAAAAGCATTTTCTGAAAAAAAAGTGCGTGTGTGTACTTATGTACGCACGTAAGAAGTCTTAGGCGTAACAAGATAAAAATCTTTCTAAAAATTTTAATTTACTCTCATAATTTTTCCCTAACGCGCCAAAAGAAGGAATACCGAATACCTAACTTAAAAAAAATAAAACTATTTTTTTTTTCAAAATACACTAATATTTCATGCTAAATCAACTATTCAATGGTTGCCTGGAAAAGATCGCAGAGCGCGAAAGGCCGCCAATTGTCAAGTCTACTTTTAGTTTGTAAGAATATCTATACACAGTTTTGTATAATTTTCTGTTTTGTGCAATAAAGATTTTATCTACCTATCTAAATCAACTATTTGTCGGCCACACATAACGCTATTAAAATTGTGATTTGATTATTTATATTTCCATTGGGCACCATAAATAGTGCTATGTTTAATCACCTGGCCCATAAAATAATATATGGTTTACATTAAATGTGCGTTCTAAATTGTTTTTGTAATAATAAGTATGAAAGAACAGGTTTGTACTAGTTATACTATACTGGAATCCTAGGATACGCTTAGCCTACGTGACCTTTGAGAGGTATTACAGTAAGTGATTCCGATTGTGTGAAAGCATTTCTGTGTAAATTGGATTTGACACCGAATGGGTAGGCATGATAGAATATTTATCTATTTTATTGCTAGAATATTGAAATTATTTTATTGACAAGCTTGGTAAATATAACTTGTTTTAGTCTAGTCTAACTAGTCAAGTGTAAGTTTATCTGAGTAACGATTAACTGAATTTAATTATCTCGAAGAGTCAATGCCCTGTCGAATATTTACTTTAGAAAAAAATACATAAAAATGTTATATGCATATTGAATGCACCATAAGTATGCAGTCCTACAAGACTGTTTAATACTCGTTATGCACACCGGTTTCACCCGTGTTTTTAGGTATTCCCCCGCTCCTATGAGCAAAAGCATCATGGCATGCTATGAGCCCAACACTTGTAACAAACTTTTTTTATAGTTTTTGTGTACTTTAGTACTTGATCCTTTTTCTCCATAACTTCCGCAAGGGTTCCGTGAAATCGCAAATGCCAAAAAAGGAACCCTTATAGGATCACTTTGTTGTCCGTCTGTCACGACCATTTTTCTCTGGAACCCTTGAAGTTAATTTTTTTTTAATTTAATTTAATTTTGTTAATTTCAAGTGGTCACCCACTTGAAATTAACATGAAATACTTATGTCTGCGGTTCCGTATAAAAATCAAGGTACACTCACTACACTCAAAGATACGGCCATTATATTTTAACAAATTCAAACATTTCACAGGTAAGTCAAAACCTATAGGGTACTTCCCATTAACCTAGAATCATGAAATTTCTTTTGCTCTGAGGTCAGTCCTCGGAAAAAACCGGCAAAATATTCCAGAATCGATTCCCGAGATGGACGTAGGTACTATCTACATACAAATTCGTTTGCTTACGGTGCGCGAATCAGACTCGCACTTGTCCGGCTTTTTTTATACACCTACTATTTTTTTATAACCGATCTGATACTTTCTGAGCTTCGTGCCATCAATTATTATACTTAAGTATACATAAACAATTACTTATATGCGTGAACTGTAACTATTAACGCCTTCCGATATTTAATATGGCAGACGCCTCGTCTAATCTCATTAAGTCAAACACACCATCACAACAGATTAAAACGTAATCCAATTAATGGCAGCCCTTATGCTTGATAGTTGAAATGAGGTATTACTATGCATTTTTTTTTAAAATCATTATTGAAACAGATTAATTCTTAATAATAATTATAAACATATTTTCATTTATACTCGTAAGTCTACTACTACGCGTTTATAATATTAGTTAGGATTAGAATAGAACATACATTCTTAAGGAAATATTAAGTGACATTTAATCTATGCCCTTTCACCTTTCATCGATTTATGTAAACTAGAGACCGCCTGGTAAAAATGTAATTAATTATGGTCGAATTTCCGACCATAATTAATTTAATTTTGATTTTTTTGTTTTATTTCATTGATCTATTTGTAACATAAATCAAGCTATTAATTTCAAGTATAACTGTATCTGTCATACGTGTACACGAAGTGTGTCTAGGTGTAATTTTTATTTATAACAATACATACATGTATTTAGTAATATATAAGTATGTTTATCAGCAGTCTGGTTACCATAGTACAGGCTCGACCTAGTTTGGGATCAGACGGCCGCGTGTAAGATGTGTGAAATGATTAAAAAAATATATATATGATCTTACCGTACCATGACAGGTCCACCCACATAGTGGACTCGTCGATATTTTGATGTAGCCGTTTTCACATAACTTTTAAGTTAATAACACATATTTTAATTAAAATTTAGCTTTCGGCACTTTTTCTACACATAAACTTTAAGTATTCATAAATTCACATTCCTCCGTACCCGATTTTTTTTTAAATGGGTACAAACAATTCTCTTTAGGTATAATAGCAAGACACTCATTTTCATGGGTTGAACTTTAATGTTCTTCTCCCTCATAATTAAGTTCATTATTAAAAAAAAGTCGAAATCACTTTATTTTCCGTAAAACTTTAAACCTGCGAATAAGCAACATTTCTCATGCGGTGTCGTTTGTAAAACGGAACCCTCTTGCTCTAAATTTTATGTTCCTAGCACAAATAGTTTCGGCATTGATAAATTAGACATAAAGTGTGTATAAATGTAAAAGAGAATACGTAATTAAGTGAAAAGAATTCGTAGGTAATTTAAATTATACCAAAAGAGCCAGGTACAAAAATACCTACAATATCATCACAAAAAATATAAACAAGCTCAACGTCTTGGCAATAGTTTTAAAGAAGCCTTCTTTAGTTGTATAGTGAAGATTTGGTATATTTATTACAAAACTATGTAAAGAAATAGGATGTCAAGGTTTTTGTAGTATAATAAACAAGATGTTTTATAATCGTTTATTTGATGAACTAAATTCTTTATGATTTTTAAATCTGTCGTTTTAATAATCTAAAGATGCAATGTAATCATCTGCCTACCCTTTTCGCAATTTTATTTTGGGGTTGCCTGTAAACATCTTACATAGTGATCATCTTACATACATGATCATATAGTAAAGAACAATTTAATCTACAACAAAGCGAATTTATTTTGATTACATAAAATTTTAAATATCGAATTTTGATAGACTTTTTTTTAATTTTATATTTTTATGTTTCAGGGAGTGGTGCAAGTGTACAATGAACTAAGAACTAAAGGCGTTGAGTTTCCGATGACTGATTTAGATGCTATGGCACCCATATTTACACCACAAAGGGTAAGTATATAAAATTTATATCTACTATTTATTGTTGTTTATACTCGTCCATTCGTTTATTTTCTTTTTGACAGTTGCTTGAAACGTAACTGTGCCAGAGTTTTAAAATTAACCTTTAAAACGTGCTCTTAGAATAATATAACCATTGGTAGGCATTATGATCTTGTATATGTAGTATTTCTTTTAATATGAATATTCTTTGTTATACCACAGAATACATAATAGTACCAGTAGTTATACGCAATAAAGTGTTACGGTCCGATGTGAACAAATATTTCTACTGCATATTTAAAAATCGATATTAATTATTTCTAAATCAGTATAAAAAGCCTTTCGTGTAGTAGTAGCCCAGCCAAGTTATAGTACTTTTTAATATCATCACAAGCTACAATTTCAAAAAGTTTCAGACTTCTATATTTGTTCCTTTCCACATTATTAAATGTTATAAAAAACGCTCTTTTTTAACTTTGACCTTCATTTGGTGTTAAACAAAAGCACTTAGCGACTTTAAACAGGTCTCATTTTGTACGTAATTTAATGGAGAACAAAAAATCTTCCTAGACTGCGGGTATCGAAATTCTTAATTAGCTCATTTTTTCTCTATTTATCCAAAAATAAAAATGAGTAGTAATGGTAATGTCCATTTTTGATCATAAAACAGCTAGGTTGACTGGGCTATAGTATGAATAGTTTTATTTAGTTATATTCGAAATAAGAAACTTCAAAATTATTAAAATTCAAGTTTAAACTTAGACTAATGATCAAATTAATGATGATAAACATTAAATTCGTCACGTATGTCCTTTGTAATATTAATAATCGCTTCTTATGTATATAATATATTAAACGTGGGTAATATAAAAATTAATAGAATAGAAATAAACTTTATTGTACACCGATTACAAATATATAACAAGGAAATCGCAGAAACAATATGTACTACACTGAGCGGCCTTATCGTTATAACTTATTCAAAGGTATGTAATACCTATTACGGGATCGCATTAATTCCCGAATACATAATTAAATATATATCAGATTTAGTACACACTTAACATCTCCTTTTTTGCTTATTTGGTTAATTAAACCCCGAAACAGACGAGCCTTGAGAGAAGGTTGTCTTCATTTCGCCGATCGTTATCAGAAATTTTATCATTGTAACCCTTAATAAAGATGCGAGTAGTTTTGTTACTATTAAATACAATATCGGTCGGTAAAAATTTACAGAGCAAAGCCAAATCGGTTAGATCTGCAATGAATGCTGAATGCTACCCAATTGAAATCATTAGCAATTGAAGTCCATCGCAACAAATTGATAGATAGCAGAACTTGAGAGTACCTAATTCAAATTGCATGACTATATGGTATACTAGCTGCGCCCCGCGGTTTCACCCGCGTAAGTCCCGGTGCTGTGGAAATATCGGGATAAAAAGTATATGTGTTAATCCAAGTCTCCAGTTATCTACATATCAAGTTTCATCGCAATCGGTTCAGTAGGTACTTTTTGCGTGAAAGAGTAACAAACATCCAATTTACACAAAATTTTTAATAAATTATACACCTAAACCTTCCTCATGAATCGCTCTATCTATTGGTGAAAACTGCATGAAAATCCGTTCAGTAGTTTTGAGTTTATCGCGAACAGACAGATAGATGCGGCGGGGGATTTTGTTTTATAATATGTAGTGATAAAATATCGCCTCCCGGCAAAATAAGTGTCATATCACATGTTAGGTACGTTTAACATTTTTATAGCATTGAATAGCAAATGTTGCATTTGGTCAGCTGTAAAACATCGTTATTAGTTAAGTGAAAAGTGAACAAGTTCCCTTTTTCACTGAGCTGTTTTGTTCAATTCACAGGCATAAAACTCGTGTCTTCTCGAAATAGCTGTTTTTGTATTATGACACTTTTTTGCCGGAAGGCGATATGATAATTATATGTTTATAAGTCCATTTAGGTTACATATTATTTTGTTCATAAGTTTAGTAATAACGATTGATGCTGTTTCTCTTCTAGAGTTCAAGTATTATGTCTAATTAAGACGTCTTATGGCCATTGACTGCAACTTTAATCACTGACCTGAAAATATGTTACAGAGTGTGCCGGATGGTGGTGAACCCATTGTGGGCTCTCCGCAACCTACCGCTATTCCGCAAAACTCGCCCAGTCGTCCTCCTTTGGAACAAATATCTACAACGGTGAGTAAACCGCCTCAAAAACCAACTTTAAAATTTAATTGCATGTGATTTTTTTTCCTTTTGTCAACAAAAAGCAAAATGTATTGTGGTTTTAAAATAAAAAGCCTTAATTTATTGTTTTTTTTATTAAGTTAGTAACAAAAAACATAAAAACCAACATCTTAAAATAGTTTTGAAACAATTTTTATCTTATCGGGAGATATTTTGAAATAATCTAAACGTTCAAGAGAATGTTAACAATGACTTCGCAATAATCTAAGTAATCGAAGGTGTCCCCAAGATTAGTTTTAAAATAATCTAAGCTTGCTATATCTTTAAGGTATAGACGCAGGTTCTATGTAATTTTATAATATTACGGAGAAATTAATCTTGTACACTTCGCTTTTTTTTTTCAGGTAACACTGTCTGAAAGTCAAACAAACAAGCTCCGTGCAGACTTGTCTGTAGTGGATGGCAATATGACTGTTATGAACGACATGCTCAACGAGCTCACTACTCAGCCGCATAGCGCACATCACGATAGCGATATTGAATTACTTAATGTAAGTTTTTTTTTAAATTAAGTATATTAATTGTTTTTTTTCGGCACGTCTATTACAATTTTTTCGACATCAAATGTTCAGTAGGTAACAGGTGTTATGACCTGTAAAGTACGATTCAAACCGAACGGGCTGCGCCGGAGCGAGTGGTGTGAGTTCACCGACGTGAACTCACACCTAACATAAGCTTATCTTATAACATAAGTTAATTTTTGGAGGGTTTAAAACAAAAAAGAGTAATGCGTGACCGATGTTTATAGTATTCTTTATATAAAAAATAAATATATTTCTTAATATGAGATTTTTTTAGTGCGTATTGCGTAAATATGATATATTTCCCTTGTGCGCAGGAGCTGGCGGACACGCTGCGCGCCATGCAGAGCCGCGTGGCGGAGCTCACGGCGCGCGTGGCGGGCGGCGCCGCGCTCACGGCCGAGCTGCTGCACGCCAACGACCGCCTCAACAACCTGCTGCTCAGGCACACCCGCTTTCTGAACAATAGGTAAACTTATTACAATCCCTCTTTACCGGTAGTCATGACCCGCCATGTGGTATTGTGATAAGATTGGACCCTAGACGATCATGCGGCACGATATGTTGAATTATCATACTGCATGAAAGACGTACTTATTACGCAGCATGATAATTCACAAAAGTCTATGTATATACACACACACACACATATATATATATATATATGTGTATGGGTGTGTGAATGTATATATGTTTGGTATAATCATTTTATTCAGTCAATAGAGTGTACAGTCAAGAGGTCTTGTATCATGATTTTTGATATTAACTTGTATCATACAATCCATGTCCTTCGTTGACGCAATTCCGAAACGAACTGAGCTGTTGCATGACACGCCGATCTGAAGACGATCACGCGCGCATGTCAGTCATAGCTTGCAGAATGAAAAATAAAAGGAATTGTCGATCGACTGCCAGCACGTAGTTTTGCTTGTCATTCCCATCAATCGATGTCATGCATGCGTGATAGCACGTAACGCATGTCATACCGCAAGATCATCTATGGTCCGCTTTACGTTTTCACGCTTTGAATACTCAAACGATCATAATGAAATTTTGCAAAAACGTTATGAAGCGTACAGAAAAGACATAGAATACCTTTCATCCTGAAACGCAAGCGAAATAGGGGGCCAAAAAATCGTCTTTAAATACTGATTCACAGTCAATGCTTATAATACTTAAAAGACAGGATAGTTCGTTGCTTCTAAATTTACAAGTTCACTGTGATACCTGAAGATTTTTTTTTTTTCATTTTGACTATTTTTTTGTTCTGTCGCGAAGAAATGTAGCTGTGATTCTATTTTTTTTATGTTAAAATTTAAACTTACTTATTTTTGTTATTCCTCTGTGCGTGCAGGAACGCTGCGACCGGAGGGGCGACTCCGTCTGCCATTTTGGGAGCTGCTATGGGAGTGCCCGGGACTAACGCGAATATCTCACGTTAGTATAGTTTATACCGTCTCCGTCATAAACCTATGTATATTAAGTTCCCGTAACTTTGTAACATATAAAAAAAAAACAAAAACGTATCCGCGAATTAAATTCATAATCAGCCATTAAAGTGTAAATGAATATAAAAATTAAAGCATCTATTAGAGGCAGCCCACAATAGTACTGATACAATATATGAAAAATATCGACACATGGGAATGAATATTAAGATTCCAGCTCTGCTCAAACATCTTATTTTTTTTTAATTGAAATAATGAAATATAGTGAAAATAATTTATATAATGTATCTAACATTGCAGCCCAGAAGAATGACGACGACGCTTTGATTGATCTTAGCGATGATGTACCCGATATTGCCAAACTGAGTAAGTGTGATTTCATTTTATGAACGAACTAGCAACCCGCCCCAGCTTCGCACGGGTGCAGAGATATCTTCAACAATCATCGACATATTTCAATCAATTTACACACAATTTTAACAAATTATACACCTAAACCTTCCATCTACTAGCGAAAACCGCATGAAAATCCGTTCAGTAGAGTTTCAGTTTATAGCGAACAGACCAGACATACGGCGGGGGACTTTGTTTTATAATATGTAGTGATAATATTTTAAGGTGTTAGTGAGAGACTTTAGTATGTTACTGGGCGGAACACCCGAATGATAGAAATACAGTTTTTGTTTACACAGGATGTTACAAAAAGGAGTAGTCATATTTTAGGGTGACATGCATGAAACTATGTGTATAGGATATTGATGAAATGTCCATATTTAATAAAAAATATATCATTGAAATTTACATGAAAATTCATAATGTACTGTTTAGAAATGTGCACCTAAACTAGGAATATTATTAGGTATGTGTGCTTGACTCTATTTATTAACATTATTATGTTATCAAGTTTCTATGTAAGGTAAAAGTATATTTAATTATTGTGTATTATTTTCCTCTTAGATTCATATAATTTAAATAATTTACTTAGCTGAACTCGTGCACCTGTTAACTGCCCTATACAGAAATCCATTACCTCTATCCCATCTAAAGGTTGTCTCTAAGAAATCGCAACTAGCGAATAAGACCGCCCATTGTTTTATTGTGTACAATACAGAACATTGTAATGTATTGTATAATTTTCCAAAGAAAAAAAAAAAATTACCCATATCAGTTATTTATCGGTTGCACATAACGCTCGTAAAATTTGACATCACATTTCTGTAACACCCTGTACTAATACTAGCGATCCGGCTTCGCACGTGTGCAATTTATTCTTGTATTTTTATCGTGAAACATAGTTAAGTCTATGACTCGCAGATTTCACAAATTTAGTTTTCACTGTCAAAGTGAGTTCCTGTCAAGTGTGTCAAAGTTTTATCATGATGCCACAGATAAACACGTTAAACTTATAACACTTCTTGTGTCGGGGGTTAAAAATAGAAATGGATAAGAACAAAAATGTATGGCAGATGGGGGCAGTATTTAGACAACTACTTATTAGCTTGCTCCCACCTGTTCTACATTTTCGGGTTTTATATTACTTTTTATTAAATTTATTGAAATTTTATTCGAGTAGGATACTAGTTAATAGGGATATATAGTCGTTATATCGCATATCGATTGAAACGCATGCATGAGATATGGCTACGATACGATATAATCGCGATATTATCGCGTATCAATCGACAAACGCATACGATACTCCTATCATTAAAATAAATTATTTTAAACGTAAGGGCAGTTCTCGAAATACCGCGATACTATCATAGTTGTGAGATGTGTGGTGTAAATATTCCAGGTGTGAAAGCTGCGCACCCCGACAAGTCCCCGAGCAGCTCCAAAGATGAGTTTGACATGTTCGCACAGTCGCGAAACGTTACTTATGAAAATTCCAAAAATGGGTAAGTGCTAAAATATAAAATTTTGAGAAAAAGTTTCATACATTATCTAGCATTATTTAAGCTTTTCTTCAGAAATTTTTATTTTTTATATGTTTATAAGACAATTTATAGTTTAAGAATTACAAATAAACAATTGTGTTGCTCTAAAAAAAAAACAAAGTTTATTTTAAAATTACACACAATTATAGTTAATCTGTTTTATTATACAGCCACACACAACCATTATTATATTTTACCACGCCGTCTATAGGGCGTGCATAAAACATGCTCCACAGATAAAAAATAACGAAAATTAAAGGATTAATTTTCTTTATATGTTTATTACTTCTGTATCAATACAAATATAATATGTAGTTCGGATAACGATGCTATAATTTGGCATCTTGGAGCTGATCTGATGATGGACTAGGAGGTGGTTAGTGGAACTGTTCAGCTAATTAGTAAATCCTT
Organism: Euplagia quadripunctaria; assembly: GCA_963859945.1. NCBI lineage: Eukaryota > Metazoa > Arthropoda > Insecta > Lepidoptera > Erebidae > Euplagia > Euplagia quadripunctaria. Next base: position 7,058,958 of record OY982574.1, read on the forward strand.
CAAATTTTGGGAGCATGTGCTTCATTTTGACAAGTCTAACAGATTGGGCTTGGTATAAATGGTCGTAAAAGAGTTCCACTAAGCTATTAAGATGATTACATCAGCCAGGAAGAGGAAGGACTGAGTGCCTATGAAGCTAGCGTAGCCAAGTCATAGGGCAAATAATTAGCAAAAAAAATATGCCACAAAGCCTGTTTTGATAAGTATAACAGATCCGGAGATATAGGGTTGGCTACGCTGGCTTAAGTTTCAAGTCAGCAGTACCATTGTTTTTCGGAAATGGCTATGGCAAAAAAATAAATTGTTTGCCAAAAAAATAGCAAATAATTAGCAAAAAAATATAGTGTAAGTTTTATTACGGCCCCATACACTATATTTTTTAGACTGAGTGGCTACGCTAGCTTCATAGACATTCGGTTCCCTACTAAAGCCTGTTATTTTTTAGTTTTATAAAACTAAATAGGTTTTCTATTGAAACCCGAATCTTCGTTGAAACTTATACATTGTACATTACCATTGGTTCTTAATGTTGACAAATCCACTGAAAGAAGTCGAGCTAGTCATAGTCAGCGTGTTGATCAGATAAGCAGCAGTTTCATCTAGGAGAAGTCCATCGCCACACTAATTGGTGTGCTGCAAGTTAAGGTGTGGGAACGCTCTAGCCTACCTGTCCCACAAAAATGATGATTGCTGTTAAAATATCTAGTGGTAGCAGTTACGCAGACAACATGGAGGAGCAGAGCTCGAGCCTGGCCGCTGCAGCCAACCAACGCCCCACTCAAGCGCAGGTGCCTTTGGTATGATATCTTATAACTCCATCGTTAAACATATTTGAATGCTAAATGTTGAATTTGTGCTGTTAATGTAATGCGTATTTTTAATTTCATTATATTATAATAATTTTGTTTTGGAAAATCATTTTATATTTATAATTACTTCTTTTGTTTTAAAATTTATCTGTGGATGATTTTGTAGGCTGCATCAAGCGTGGAACCGCGGATGTCATCATTAAAAGATCGACAATATAGTATGCCTACGGTTGTATTTGTCTATTTCACCCAGTTTGTCGTGAATGTTGAATGTGACAACCTCATCTGTTCAGTAATGACGATCAAAGCAAAATGAGCTCTTGCATTTAGAGATAAGACATCTAATAGATTGCGTGTTATAATCGTAATTGTTGTAAATATGATTCAATTTTGACAATGGTTAACCGCATCTGCACTTTACTATATACTATCAAAAATCCAGAACACATACGACTCGATTCGGTCGTAGTTTTATCTTCTACAAACACATGCAATCAATACAAATAAATAAAATTGAAGTGTCTATTTGTAATGTCAAAATAATAGTTTATTTTTAAGCTCATACAGTTATTTGCAATACCTATGCCTAAAAATCAGTTTTTAAATTTTTTGTCTGTCTGTGTGTACCGTATAATCTCCGGACGGGTGGACTGATTTCCACGCGACTTTCATGATAGACAACTAGTGTTATAGGGAGAGTAACTTAAGCTACTTTTATTTTGGAAAAAGAATAGAGTTCCGCGCAAAATATATAAATATGTACACGGGAGCAAATCCGCGCGGGAATTGCTAGTAAAAAATATATTTACAGTTATGAAATTAAAACTAGCACGGACTGTTTCGATACTTCGTTCAGCACCAGATCTTCGCTCCCCATTGATTATCCCGCAGCAGCTGCGGTCAGAGCCCTAGTTGGTAGTATCCCACAATCTTGCACCATTGTTTATATTTACCAAAACCATTCCAGTAACTATACACATTATTTATTTCGAAAGTATACACGTACTGAGACCTGTATTACACCTTCAAATGTGTGTACAAGCCATCACTCTTAATAGACCACCATACGCCCGTTAGACCACCGATGTTACAAACGTCCCACCTGGGTATGCGCTGAAGGGTGCTGTTGCTTCGACTATCGCTTGTCACGCCTTCACGATATTCTGATGTCACCGCTAAGCACTGACCTATTTATTTTAAGTCTAAATTTCAATCTTTTTATCTATTTAGGATAAACATAAAAAATACAATATAAATGTAGAATAAACTGATATAAAAAAGCATTGTGAAGTAATAAAAACTTTATGGGAGAGCCATCCTTCGGCACGTATGGGCCGGCTCGACAGGAGAGGAGTGATAACACGGCCACTCAGAAAACCGGCGTGAAGCAAAGTTTCGTTGTGTTTCGCCGAGCGAGTGAGCCTACCGGATGTCCTAACACCCCCCTCCCCCTCCTTCCCTTTTCCTATCTTTCTTTCCCCTACTCCCACCTTAAAAGCCGGTAATGAACTTGTGACTCTTGAGTTGCAAGTGTCCATGGTTGACGATGGTCACTCACCATCAGGTGACCCGTCTGCTTGTAGTCACTTACCATCAGGTGACCCGTTTACTCTTAGTCACTTACCATCAGATGACCCGTCTGTTCGTTGATCCACTATCCCATAAAAAAAAATGCACTCCTACCTCATGTCAAAGTTACGCAAACAGCCAATGTTACCCGAACTTGCAGTCACAGATTTATTTTTATTTTATTTTTCTAAAACTCTTTATGTAATAAATATATTATTTCACGTAGTTTTTACTTTAATGTTACTTTTGACAGCCAACGGGCATGGATCAGAGGGAGATCGATGAGATAGCTGCTTGGTTAGCTCAGGAGAAGGTGTGTTTATATTTATTTATTATTTTCCTTTTATTATTTTATTTAGTTATGCTTTCATTACATTATTTGTTAATTTATATAACAATATTATATACATTGTACATATTTGTGCTTGACAATATGTGTCATTATTTCATTACGATTTTTGTGTTTAACCAAATCGCGTCCAGTCTAGTCTGGGGCACAATTCTATTATGGGGTCTACAGTTTCGGTCATAATACGCTATAGAAGCCTTTATGGCAATCAAAATGAGAAGATAGTATTTATTTCTTCTGATTTTGATATGCTCAACCTCGATTTTTGGCGGAAGGTGTTTCCACACTATTTTTCCACCCCTCAAAATGACTACGGTCTCCGGGATGAGTTAATGAAAGTTATTGAAATTCGAAAACAACCGCATGCATCCAACTTTTTTAGTGTTTATCTCCTCTAGTGACATCAAAACATCTGTTCTAATTTCATATGAACCACGACAGTGAAAATGATAGCATTCTCGATAGAGATTATTAAATTATCCGCTTCAAGTAGTTTGTATGCAAACTCATAATGAAGAAAGTTGTTTACAAAGAAAACAAAACTCTTCTGTCGCTACTGGTTGTAAAACTTAAAGAAGCAAAGTTCTTCTATAGCAGTGGCGAATAAAGAAAAGTTTTCCTCTTAAAGGACGCCTTCGCAACTAGGTTTCGTAACCAGTTGGGTTACGAAAACTAGTTGCGATGGCGTCCGGAACGAATGAAACAGTATTTTTTATATGACTGATTTTACCTGGCGCCCACTTCTTCTCAGTCTTTCTACACGACGGCCCAAAAAGAAGTGTAATGTTTTTAGGGTTCATGTATGTATGTGAGTTTCTATATTCCACCATATTTTCGAAATGCCTGAAAAGATTTGTTATATTGTCGTCGTTGTTGTCGTGTTGGGTGTCATTAGAATCCTTACATCATTCCGAGTGACACTGCATATACATTAAAAAAAAACAATATGGCGGTTTTATGGTGCCATTTTCAAATGTCAAATAAAAAAAAGGCAGTGCAGTCGTGTTCTTTAATTAAGAACTTTTCCATAAAAAATCATTTTACCATTTTACCCAGTATTACAAAGTAACCACAGATAACATAATTTATAGGAACTGCACTTAGTGTATTAACTCAACTTACAGAACTGGCACTCTCATGTCATGTTGTGCACTGTTCATATGTTTCTCATGATGAGCAGTGATCGTAAATAGTGGAGCTAATTTACCTACTCTTCGAGAACAATCACAAAAAGTGGAGACTGCCTTGGGACAACATATTTTTTTGATAATAAAATTGTCCCAGATTTCCATATATCTCACTTGAGTGTGTGTAAAATAAATGTTATTAATTCAGTAAAAGGATTAAATTAATTTCAAAACACGAAAAATAGTAAACAGGATTTTATTATTTTCAAAAAATTTAAAAATCATTCTCGCTATCATAGATTGAATTCTATTATTTCAAAATATAAGAAAACTCTGGAGCATAATTTAAATACAAGCTTTAATAAATTAGCAAGGTGTAAGTTAAGATGCAAAATTTAATATCGAATTTCAAAAACAAAACGGAAACAGAAATCAAGCTCATTAATCAAGATATTGACTAACTCTAAGAACACGCACAAAAAAAAATTTGGACTGGTGTTGATGGTGTTCAATTTCATCGCGTGTTAGAATTTCGTCCGAAGAATTTAAATAAATTATCATGGGTTTCATATTTTCTATTTCCAAATGAATTCTTTTTGTACTTAAAATCCCTTTAAATGTAGTGAAGAACCTTTCAAAAGAAACAAAAATTTGTGGTACATATTTACATTATGATAATGACTGTTTTTCGATGTCTAATCCTTTTTTTACATCGTCACAAATGTCTTTAACACATCAAGATTGGGATTTCTACATAACATTTTCTCATTTTAGTTCGATCGGGTCAAACGAACCCCAGTTTAAAACAGTTGTTGTTAAACATAGGGAAAATTCTGAAAACAATAAATTAGATTTTTGTAAAGCTCTTATTAACGTTTAAATTATTTCATAATATTCGTCAATATGATCTAATTCAGTTTTTGTATTGTCACACACATGTTGTACAACACTAGCTGTCGACGGATGCGCAATGGCTTTAATAACTCTTGCAGTTGGCCATCGCCATCCTTGTCTAACGAATGATTCTCTAACTCTCTTTCATGCCAAACAATCTTTAACAGCTAGCAATCCCTATTTGCAGCTACTTTTACATAAGCGGAGGTAGTTTATCATGTACAGAAAAAAATAACTTTAATACATAACAATTGATGAAAATACGTCATGAACCTGCTTACAAATGGAGTATAGTTTATTAATTTAATTTAAAATACTAGCGGACACATTTTAATGGCCAAAACATATTGACCCTTTTATAATTATATAGAAAAAAATGATTTTGATTAAATACCTACGCGATAAACAATGAAAAAAAGTTTTAAAAGCTGGTTGATTTACTCGTGACCAAGGTATACAAACAAAAACTCGTATACCAGCGTTATACTGAGTTTATGGATACACAATATAAGAAACTTAAAGTTTCTTATATTTTGAAAGAACTTATTGTTCTTAACCTTTATAGAATAAGTTACATTGGCTTCCTAATTTTAAAGTAAAAAGAATAGAGTTTAATCTAAGATAACGATGTTGTCTGTAATTTTTTAATGTACATATAACTAAGTATATCTTATTTTTGTCAATTTTAGAGAACAAAAACCGGAAGTGTATTTAATCGTTTTACTGTATGTATTAAATAATAATGTTATATCTACGTACTTAATTGATATCCAAAAACACGGAACAATTGTCCCAAACAAATGTTGTCATTAGGCAGTCTCCACTTATTGTCTCTGTTCCTGCTTAGGAAAATTAGTTCTACCTATTCCGATCACTGACGATGAGTACTGTCTAACCTTTGTATGCATTATTTTAGTTAGCTGGCGTATTCGCCAGTAGCTGTTAGTAAATCTATGGAGAAGACGACAATACTCTTAGTAGATGTTAAATTTAATCTAAGAGATTTGATTGCTACCAATAATATTTTAACCATGATATATTGAGCGGCAAAATACTCGAGCACTTTTAAAATGTATGGCAACTAGTGTAAATATATCGTAATATATAATAAAAAATCGTTTTCTAATCGTATAATAATAATCTAGTCCAGCGGCGTACAATTTTCAGCTCTATTTTAATATGATAAGATAAAATGTGAATAATATTTTACTCACATTTTAAAAATGCTCGAGCATTGTGTGTGTGATGTTAAAACTCTTTGAAAATGTGCTTAGGATTTAGTGAACATTCCCAAAGAATTGTGAAAGTTAGAATCAGAATTTGTGAAAGTCAAAAAAGCGAGTTATGCACATAAAATGAGGGTAAAAGAAAAATTATTGCACCCTCCCACATATACACAATAAAAAATAGTCGATTTCGGTATCTATTAAGATTTGTAGCTTTTATCGTAATTCTTATTAGTAACAAATAACATAAATTTGTTGCACAATTTTTTCTACAGAATAGGACAATTTTGTGTTTGTCTTATCTTTCACAAGGTCATAACGTTCAAACAACAAGAAGTGGTGACCTGTTCTTGCTTTCACAAATTTTCACAATTTATTTAGTAGCATATAGGATTTCAAACAGTAACAGTAATAAACTTCTACGTGTATGAAAATTGAGGGCCCATATTGAACGAAGATATACAAAGTACGACAGCGTTTTGCGATAATAGCTTGTTTTCACAAATTTTGTTTGACATTAGCTTAGATTTTAGCGTAAATACTTTTTCTGTAGTGTCCATAGTTTATGCGGTACAGATCCTCTATGTGAGAACTGAGGGCCCAACTTTACTTTACTTTACTTTTTCACACCACACACACGCCGAGCATTTTGCCACTCAATCAAAATAACTGTACCATGTCCTCAGGCCGCGTCTGAAGCTAACGGAGCCCAAGAGAGCGTGACCAGCAGTGACTTCGACAAGTTCCTCGCCGAGCGAGCTGCAGTCGCCGACACCCTGCCCCCTGCCACCACCACCCCCATCGCCCCCCTTGTCCCCACCCCGGCCCCTGCCGACCGCACCCCCCAACAAACTCCCAGACATCGACAGATCAACAAGGACGAGCAGGACTCTATGTTCGCGCTCTGATTAGCTTCGAGGTTTTTCTAAACACCCGCCGCTAAGGCAGCGATCAGAGATGTTGGGCCGAGGTAACGTTGGCTAGCTGTTAAGTTCGAAGTTGGCTAGCAGTTAATATCGTTCTACAACATATATTTTATTAGCCAGGAGCGGGATAAGATCGCGTAATAAAATAATTTGACCCATTTCCATTCGTCCCTAAAAACTCAATGTTTCTTGTGTGTTTTTAAAGGACGACGTTTTTAAAGAGAAAAAAAGGAATTATACTTCAGCTGAATTCGATATGGCATCTTTACTAACAAACCGTTTCTTAGCAACCAATGACGGACAGGTGTTAATAACCTGTTTTCAAATAATAAAAATTTTTGATTATTTGTAATCGTACATAGGACTTATGTATTTGAAATTAAATGAGTCAGATGGGTAAGATTTATATTAATGTATATCGCACCTCCGATCAAATACAGTAATAAGTTCCAGTTAAGCGTTGTCTTAAAAAAAAATACCGCTATATCGCTATTTCTCATTTTACACTGCCAAAAAGAGTAATAACTAAAACTTCACTAATTCTTTAACAGATGGCTAACTGCTTAATGTGCATGAATTCCCAAATACAAAAAATAACTAGAACATTTTTGTTTATTCTGAACAATTTAACCTCTTGAGTTGTTACACAATTTTATCGGAAGTGCGATATGTATTACAGGTTTCACTAAATCAATTAAACTATTTTGAGCATTAACGGTTGGTTAGAGCTTTCCACTTTTCAGTTTTTGCCAACCTTTTTCAGTTTTTCAACTAAACCATTGTTAGCGTTCTTCCATACCTACGTGAGTGGTATAATATTCTGGAACATATAACACAACGCCAGCTAGACCGATAGAAGCAGAGCTTGTACTCGAGAAAAATATTTAGATACCTATGTATTTTTAAATACACACATTTTATTTTTTAATTAAAATGATAAAATAGAATGAAAATGAATTTGTGTTCAAAAGACGATAAAAATAATAATATGGGTAGGTATCCCAAGAATTATAGACCAATAACGTGTCTTCCAACACTATAAACTACTAATATCCATTCTGAGTGTGAAGATATATAACCAACAACACTGGCTTACTCTCAGAATGTATGTAGAAAGAAGTGGAGCACTAAAGAGCTCCTTATGACACGGCTAATAACCAACAAGTTCCTCGTAACCGAAAGGATCTGACGACATGTTGGATAGATTATAGAAAAGCACAAAGCTTTGTGCCAGAAACATGGCTCTTGATTGTAATGGTTGTATAAGATTAATACAACTCTATGTATTTTCTTGAAGGCATGTATGTGGAGAACGATTCCTTGCTATCCAGGATGTCGGCAGATTGCGACAAGCTTAGGAGCAAATGGTTCTTAATTGTTTTGTCTTTACCTATTTTGTAGATAAAATAAAATTAACTCTACATTATCAAAATTCTTACCAATTAGTAATGAAACAAAATGATGTTGATAAATTTCGTTTTACAAAACAAATAATACCTATTGAAAATCAATTCCGTTTTCATTATTTTTACTTAAAACCATAGTGACAGTCATTTTTACTGTTATTGCATAGCTTCTTTATTTTGACGACTAATTATTTAAATAACCAAATTGTTGTTGATCTGCGAAATTTTAAGAGTTATAAGGGTTGTACAACGTATAGTTGTAATTTGAAATTTGTAAATTTTTGTTTTAAGGTATTTTTTTAAGTAGACGGAGTTATTATTATTTTTTAAGTAGAGATAGGTTAGATTGAGTTATAGCAAATGCAATGACAGTAAAATAGTAATATATAACTGGAAAATAGAGATAAAAATATAATCTTTCAGCATTCTAATCACGACAACCCTAAACAGGATGACATATATTTTGTTTACAAAGATTCCATATCGGATTTGGCTCAAGTATAGGTTGCATAGTACATTAGCCAAATAATAGTATTTGACTCAACTAACGAATGTTATTCTAATATATTTGATACATTTAGCATGTATCTTTTCAAATATTATAACACTTTATTTATTATAAACAATTAATTGTTTTCTGATTTATGGCTTTATAACCCAAAAAAATGTAGTTCAACGGAATTACTAACTTTAAGTCTCGAATTAATGTAATCTGCATAACTTTTATTTACCACACTTTTACATATTATAACTGATTTTAAAGTACAATCAATAGGCTATATAATATAACGAGCATATACAATGATAACATTCAACACTTTACCAAGCGTTTTTGTAAGATATAAAAAGTTTGGATGTGTACTAAACTATCGTGTGTGATTTAATTTTATTTCTTCGTATGGCAGCCCTTACTTGTCTATTCATTTCACAGGGGACCAAGCAACCCCTTTAAACTTTCTAATGTATTTTGGAAATTAACCTCTAAAACGTAGCAGTTACTGCGTACCGGGTGTATTATTCTCTTCCTCCTTTAATGTCTGGTCTAAAATTGTATTTTAAAATTAATGTATTTTTAAGTCAAAGCAACTGTAATGAAGGAAAACAGTTAGTCGGGATATATATCGGACTATATGTATATCTGATAAACATGTTGGCCAACTCCTCGGCCCAGGCCAGGTCCCGCTGCAGCAGTCGCCTGCAGCAAGTAGCCGTTAGACGTTCACTTATGTTTGCATCGAACCGTATATATACCGCGTCGATTTTCAAATATTATCGTGATACACACATGTACTAAATATGCCGTTTGGTGCCTGGCTTTTTATAGCGATTGAAATATTTTAAGCTGAACAATAGATTTCATCAACTTACAAATATTAATAATAAATAATTTCTAAAGTGTTATTGTTCGAATCGAGATTATTATCTTCTATAAATATTCTAGATGTTATAGTAATATTCGACTTTTCTTCAACTTAAAATACTTCAATGTAAATGTTTTGTAACAGCGCGAAAATGTATTACATTAGAATAAGGTTAAAAATAAGGAAAATTTCTTTAATATATGACTTTGTAGAATTCACTACACCACGGGAGCATTTAATACAAGACCACTGGCGTGTTATACGATTGCTTACTACTACAGGTGACTTTACAGGCGTTTAATGAAAACACATTAAAAGTGATTGCTCTATGAATAATGTTTAAATGGCCGTCTAAGGAACTTCAAAAATATGAAAAAAAAAATACACGAATGACTCTTCAAATATATGAAAAAGAAATGAACGAATTTATTCAGCAGTCTTGTTCAATAAAGTATGTATAATTAGTTCATAGAACGAATGTAAAGTCACCTGCACGTACTGTATTGAAGAGATCTAAGGGTCAAGATTGTGATATATATTGTTTTATATAGATATGTATATCGTGGTACTTTTATTTACTAGATTTAGTGTTTACTAAGAGTAAATCAAGAAAATGTATTTGTATATTAATTTAATATCTTACACCGCATTTTGTTTTTGTTGACTAATATTATGAAAGAAAGAGGAGAAAGGAGTTTGAAGAGAAACAATTTTATTTTCGAGGAATATAATTATACAAAATAAACCCGCACACCAGAATAAAATCGGTAACCATTTTGTTACTGTTTAATGTTTTGCCGTGTAAATGACAGTCATGTTTGTCTAATAATATTTAACTATGAACTCACTGAATCAATCATAATAATGTTCGCATCAGATCTCAGGGCACCGTAGTCTCGAAGGCACAGATATTATTTTTTAATATTTTTTTATGGTGGTACACGATCGTACAAACTATTTTCAGAGACTGCAAAGACATGACGAACGAGACGTGGTTCTGACGGAATGTGCAATATTCGATTAGTCGCATTATCAAAGGTATCTTGAACGTTCGTTAAATACCATCAATGATTTTTGTTCTGATCTATAACGCATATGTATAGTCTTATTATAAAGAACAAACGTTACCCTAAACTTAATCCCATGTACCAAAGTGTTATCCATTCACTAACTAAATAAGCCATTCCACATTGTCTCAATTAAATGTTCTTTTGGTATTTATGTGATAATTTAAAAGAACAAGCTTAATATTAATAATTTAAAAGAGTTATTTTATGTTGTAATCGTTGTATTTAAGATAATAAAATAATTACCACACTTTTTTGTTTTATTGACTATCGGTTTAACGAGACGATCCGCTGCCCCGCGGTAGGTTGATTCCCTCCATTGGAAAGATGTTCCACTATGCCTTTAGTATTTTTTTTATATTTATCTTATCACACTAGTTATACTAATATTTGCAAAAAAGTAGACAAAATACATAGGATTTAACTTTGTGAGAGACTAGAGCCTGGTGTAGGTTTGTGCAATTACACAACCTGTATTAAAGGTCACCAGGGCCTTTCCGCAGTTAACCTGAATAAAACTAAAAAGCTATTAACAGACAAATAAAAAGAGGTATAGTAAATCAAATTGGATACCAGAAGCCTTGAGAAAGCGTGCGTATGCGTGGCAGGAGTGTATGAACGTGCTTGTGACGTGTGTTCATTGCTCGTTTGTAAAATTTGTTTGATATGGGTATGTGTACCGTGCGATATCTGACAGTAAGGGATGGCAAATGTAACTCGGCTATGGAGAGAGGCAAGTCATAATTTGTTTAATTTATCAGACAACTAAATAAAAAACTATATGAGGACTCAAAAGTTGTTAAGTTGTCTTATAATCAAGGTGTTCAGGTGCCTGAAGTGTTAATTACCGCAATGCAAACGATATGTTAAATGTTGCATGTCTTCATCGTCATCGGTATATTGTCGGTAGCTTAAAGTTTAGTTTTATAATTATCGCCTGGTGTGTACTTTAAGCTTTGCAAGGACATTACAAGTTCAGTTCACTGCGTTGGCGCAGGGAGACGATGGGATGGGATGTCTGCACGGTTGAGCCGTGATAGTAAATTACCCTGGTGGCAGTAGTTTTTTTGGAGGCGAAGGCCAAATATTATGATTTGGCAACATTTAGGGTCATTACTTTTCGGGCAGAAGGTGAACCTGTTAAGACCAATCTGGGCGTTGCGGGAAACTTCATCCCAGTTATTACCATTAAACAGAAGGGCAGTATCAACAGCAAAGGTGACAATTTTGCCTTTATGGAGTTGACATAAGTTATTGATATCTATAGACCAAGAACAGTCTGGCCGAGTATACTGCCTTATTTTTATTCTGTAGTTAAAACAGAGGAAAACGCGAAGAAGCTTGGAAGTCCATATTCTGCCAGGATACGAGAATTCCCGGATTCTTCGAAATTTCTTTACTTTTCATTTTTGGATTTAAGAGGTATTAAATAAAAAGAGAAATAAGTTTTAATTTAGTTTATTTATCAATTTCTGTATCCACAATAGATACAAAATTGCAGATTTGGCAGATACAATTGAATATTTACATTAATATAGACAGAATGACCAAATATACGTAGAAAATTACATTTTCCAAGAATCATTTCAATTTATGAAAATAGTACTCATTAAGTGAGAACACCGTACTTAGTTGTACTAATCCAACTTAATAATTTTAAATAAAAAAAACGCTACAAAAATACAATAGAATCATAATAGATCCTGGAGTAATTCTATTATCTTGTGATGAATAAAAATGTACAAGGGTAGAATATAAAAATAACGCCAATGCCTCACTAACAAACTCTTGTTCGATGTAACTAAACTTGTACTAAGGAATGTGAAAAACATTACACCATTATGATACAGAAATTATAAATATCTTCATATTATACATAAACTAAGTTATGCTGCTGTTTATGCAAAATAAATTATGCTTTTAGAAAATAAATAATTGGTAAATGGGCATTTGTACGAGATCCGACCGCCTCACTCACTCACGATACATGCGTGGAGCGCCTCTCTTAAACGGAGTATTGCATCAATATCATACAATGCGCACTAAACATAATCAAGTACAACCCTTAACACAATTTAGAGAACAGTCAACAGTCTAGCCAACGAAATGCAAACGTGTTAGTTTAAGTATAAAAGTAAATAATTATAATCTATACAGTTATTCTATGGAAGTCTCATAGGAGTGTACTCGCCGACGAGTGCTTATAATTCGTCTCTGGCCGGCAACTCGTCTTCGTCCTCGTCTTCGCTCTGAAATTGACAATAACGCACATTATACTTTAAGTCAAACAGGATTCAGGCAAAATGCCATTCAAACTTTGAAATTATAAACAATTTCGTTATCTTCTAGATTACAAAGTGACAGTCGTGAAGGTCAGAAGTTACATTAGTGCGAAGTGTGTGTTTCACGGTGTCAAAATATCCGTGGGTATTTGATCCCGGACTGGACAATCTGGTGGAACGCGAATCATTCCTTAAGAGTGCTCATAAGGCGAAGGAAAGCCTGCCAAAAATATGCGGCTGCAAAACACCGGAGAACTCTTTCTTAGTCATCGGAACAGTTCTCACAAGATCCGGTTTGATTCATACTACTAGTAACCAGTGGCGTAATTATACCATCTGAGGCCCGTGGCTAAATTCATCGGATGTGTGTGAGACTGACTCGCACTTGGCCGTTATTTTCTAACTCGTGTATTTTATTAGCTTATATTGATTAAATACAAAATTTAATACATTTTGTAATTAGTGAATCCTGTGTTCAGGGCCTTTGGTGCCCGGAGGCCCGTGGCATTTTACTCGCTCTGCCACCCTATTGTTACGCCACTACAAAACAAAAATCTCAAAAAACGAGTATTCGACAATCTGTTACTATGTCAAATTTTAGAAGCTGTATGTGTAAGCTGTATGTATCTTGATTGATCTATGGTATTATTATGAAATTATTAATATTATAGAAGATTACGCGTTGCTTTATCTAATGTGAATAAGGTTCAACTCAATATCTACTTCTTGAGCCAACAACCGAGGAAGTTGACATACTTCAAAAGTTTGTTAGTCAGCCTATTTTTTGGTAGCAAAAAGATACTATTCAAACATTTATTAACGTTTTATATAAGTAAGTATGATTAGATTTGTTTATAAAACCAATTTGGGGTCATATTTTATCTTACAAGTCAACATAATAGATGCCTTGATTCAATTTCTAAATGACGTGGACTTGGTTACAAAATAGATACTATTTTTGATAAGAGAGTGAGTGTGGCTACGTATAAGTGGTACACGTATAATGGTGACTGATAGCAGTTATCTCATTACATGCTTTTGACATTGTTTATGCCTTTTCTTTTCCAACAACGTGGCACAAGCTTACTTAAACACGTTTATATTGCTGTCTGTGATTTGAATTGTTATCAACTAATTTCATTGTGGTTTTCATTGATGTATCGTAATTTACAAGTTTTATGAGACATAAAATCGCTTGGCAATAGAGATTTTATTTAATAACATTTCTGATGAATTCTGTTGTAAAATTAAGAATTACTATTAAACTTGCAGAGAGAGAACTTTAAAAATATTTAAAATATGCAATTATCTGTTCATTTAATTCCAGCTGGAAATTGAAACTATTGGTATTTTTGTACCCTTTATATCTGTTCATAGTACTCATACGGCCTATGTATCTTAAACATAAAAATGGGAGGACAAGAAAAAGACCATGATTTCCTGTAGTTCTGGAGACCCTACACATCACAGGAACATATTTAAAGATTTGTCTAGCGGAAGAGGTCTTTTCAACAGTCTTAGTCATATTAAAGATTTGTCTAGCAGAAGAGGTCGTTTCAGACAGTATTTTCCCCACGTTTCGGTAGATTTCATCAAAGGATGTCAATATTTTTATTCGCTATAACATACACTAAGTAAAAATATAGTGGTGCAATTATTATAACTTACCACACTAGGTACGGGTTCAGCTGCTTCACCGTCAGTCTCGACAAACTTGGTCATCGCGGCAAGCGTCCTCTCACCGTTGTAGTCACGCACCTAAACAATTAATATTTCCTTTAAACTAAATTGTAACAGATAAATATAGTTTATCTTACACTTTTAATAATAAAACTCTGTCAATTATGACCCATATATAACACGATTCCAATCGGCTTGCCCGTCTTTTTATGATTTATATGATTATGATTTTAATCGTGAACCAAATTCGAACGCGATTCAAAAAGAGTGAGCCAAGAAGAGGCATCTTTTTGCTTACTGCTATCTCGATTACCACGCCATAATTATAAGTCGTAGTTAAGTTTCCTCTATTAAGTCTAATAATTATGAGGGGAGAACGACACTGAAGGACATTTTATAATTGTTATCGATTTATTTCAGCACAATTACCTAATATTAGTAACTGTAGATTACACATTGGAGTCGAAGCATGGTATTATCCTAAAAATATCTTTTGAATTTAATATTTATGCTGTTAAACTTATAACACAGACATGATTTTGGTATATTTGAGTATTATTATCTCCGTATTCTGATAATCATGCTTTCAACAATTTTTCTTCAGGATTCACAAGAAGCAAAATTGCTTTTGCCTTTTCGTACTAACACCTTGCACATTTGCGCAACAAATTATTATTAATGCGTTTAAAGGAAGCGGGCACAAGCGAAGGTCAATATAAGGGACGACGTGAACCCATACAAAAGGCAATCATTTAACTCACTTGTGAGGGGTTGCGCCACCCATATTGCAGTATCTTTTAAGAAATAAATTAAATTTAATCAAAGACTTTCCCAGACTCAATACAGTGTTTTAAAAATGTTTTAAAAAATATACAAAGTTTAAAAAAATTACAGACCTGGTTATCCTTGGTGTAGTATTTGATGGTGGGGAATGAGGTGATCTTGGTGTGCTCGAGCTCATTGACGGTGGCGTCTATCTTAGCGATGACAACATCATCGTCCTTCTCGAAATGTTCACCAAGCTTGTCGTAGATGGGAACCAACTGTTTGCAGTGTCCGCACCTGTTCAAATATAAAACATTTCATGAGTTGATTCATAATTCGATTAGCAGCAGCATAACTGCACATGAATAGCTTAATTGGTTGACAAGATAACGAGTGAATAGCAGCAAAGTAGCAGTTAAGTAACTTTATCACGACAAGTTAATTCGATGGGAGTGCAACCTGTGCACATCGGGGAGCACGTTTAGTTAATGATAGTGTTCTAAAGCGCTCCCTAGACGACCATGCGGCATGACATGCTGAATCATCATACTGCATGAAGGACCTATTGAGAGTCCATCATGCAGCATGATGGTTCGCTTAATATAATCATTTTATTCAGTCGATATAGATAGTACAGTAAAGGGGTCTTCTGCGCTGGTATGGAAATGTCTTTGTGAAAGGCAGATTTATAAATAAATAAATTTATAAAAATAAAAGGAATTGTCAATCAACTGCCAGTACGTAGTTTGCATGTCATGCACGTAGTTTGCATGTCATTCGCAGCAATCAATGCAATTAAACGATCATGCACGAATGACAGTACGTAACGCATGTCATGCCGCATGATCGTCTAAGGAGTACTTAATAAAGACCTAATATTTTTTTCAATTAGCCTATTCTAGGTCACTGCTGAACATAGGCCTCTCCCAATGTGCGCCATAGCCAAGTAATATAACCGTATAATAATCTTTATTATACTTTTTAGTTATAAAATGATATGGATTTGTTTTATTTTGGCGTGGGGAGCCCCAATAGGTCATCATTTCGACGGTACTTACGGTGAGAAACTAATATTCAGCAGGCAACAAAGGCTAGACGCAAGCGAAAACCATTGAATAAAACAAAAGCAATAAATAGGACTAAAACATTCCCATTGCTAAAACAAATTTTGAATATATCACATATTTCATTATAATTCCCGGCAATCGTTACTATAAGTCTGGAAAAACACAAATTTTATATTCCCAATTCATAGAGCAGACTAAAAATTCTGTGCAAAAAGCAAACCCGATTACATAAGCAATTTATTCAGTAATCATCTGAAAATATGTCGCGATGTATTTACATAATGGGACAAATGATCAACTTCCAGGTCGACGCGTAAACGAATTAATAGCAGCTCAGTGAATAAGAGCTAACGAGGTTCTCAGCTATTATTTATTACACTTGTGTAAATTATACCATCATTTTAGGCACTACGGGTTGTTCTTTTTTCTCGCCAAATATATTGCTACATTATATATATTACTAGGAATCTGACCCGGCCTCGCACGAGTAGCAAAGCGAATATTGGATTTTTTTCGACATCTTCAAGAATCATCGTCATATTTTAGCCATTTTACACAGAACATTAATGAATTATGCACCTAAGCCTTCCTCATGAATCTCTTCGTCTATTGGTGAAAAAAGTATGAAAATCCGATCGGTAGTTTTTGAGTTTATCACGAACAGACAGACGCGGCGGGGGACTTTGTTTTATATGAGTAGTGATATATGTTTAAAACCTCGTAATATAGCCAGTTACTACAAGATAACTATTTAATGAAACATTAGACCCGACTGCTTTAAAAATACTAACTGAAAAGCAAAATAATATGCCCTATGTCACTCCGACAACTGACACGAATCTAATGCACATCATATGTGAAAATCCGTCAAACAGTTTAGGCTGTAGTGTGCTAAAGAGGGAGACAGACATTCATTAATCATCATCATCATGTGCCCTTTTTCCACATTTATTTGGGGTCGGTGCAGTGTTTACTTCTTCCATTCTCCTCTATCATTCTTTAGTTCACAGCTTACTTCCTTTCTAGCCATATCCTGTCACGCAGCCTATCCATATTTCCTTTGGTTGTCCTCTACTGTTGTATTATCTCTCTTTTCACAACATTTTGCTCATTCCTCCGCATCACATGTCCAATACATCCATACCACGACAATCTCCTTGCATGTTGCTCCTAAACCTATCATCCACTGGTGCTACTTTAAGACGCCCTCTAATGTATTTATTCATTGTCCATCCTAGTTACACCACACATACATCTCAACATTCGCACATTTCTCGTTCTCTTTTCAACTAGTTCAGTGCAAATAGGTTTATACGTTGATATTGTGAATGGATTTTAATGTTTTTCTTTGTTAAATTTCTAATGCTATTATATACTAAAAAGTTTACCTTTGCAAAATTAAATTTTGCAAATAAATTTAAAGGGGAGTATGGAGGGGAGACAGCTATAGTGGAGATCACGGGTGTCAACAGTTTATCCGCTTCGAAAACAGTTTAGCATCGACTTTGTGTAACCGTAGAACATTATTTTGCATATTTTTTTTAAGACTTTTATATAATTTTATTCATATATTTTTGCCGAAATGATGTATGACCAATATGATCACATAATGAACAAAAATAATCATTAAAATTCCTTCACTGTATCTGGGTTCCGTCATTTTTCATTTACGCCTAATTGCACTCGACTAAACATTTAGATCCATGCAGGACGGCAGGTCTGACCATCATCTTATAAATTTATCCTTTCAGTTTAATATTGTTCCTGTTACGTGCCACTTCATCCACCCTGTATTGATTAGATGCAGTGCAGTACTCTATTTCGCATTCCCTTTGTAGGACAGACAAAAATAATATGCTCGTAAAACGGCAGTCAGGTAAAAAGTGGAAAAATTTATGACCACTTTTGAATCAGATTTCTAACATCTTATGACGCAATCTTATAACTCCGTTAATTCTCATTACATATTTACTTGGTTTATTGAAAACCTAAAAATTATTTTTCATTGTATAAATATTTGTACAATTTGTAAATACATTACAGTAGTACAATACATTATTATTAAATTACATGTGGCCGCGCCTTATTTGTTTGTCTGTTCTTGAACTCGACCTAGAAACTGAAACAAGCGCCTTTAATAACGTTTTGTTGTCAGTAATAATGATGTTTGTAGAGCACAGCGTGGGGTGCACTTGTTAAAATAAAAAGTGTAGTATGAGGTGATTGAAGAAGACGTAGCATTAGGATTGGTCACGATAGTATTATATTAATATAACGTATTCAAAACTATTAAAACAATATGTTAATAGTCATTAGAAAGCCTCTAATGTCCAGAAAATAATAATATCAGACTAAGTACTTTGTATAACAATTTGCAGACATGCAGAAAAAGGTGGTTACAAAAACCTTTGGAACAGGTGTTCAGCGTTTTAAAACAAAGTATGATAATTAATAAATGATGAATACATTAAACTGACAAAGACGACCAACACAATGAGGTTAATTGTAAATACAGTACAATTAAATATTATTGAGAATGAATTCAAAAGTAATCAAGTGCATTTTAATTATATTTGATGTATTTAAGTGTCCCAAGACTTTTAGGTACATCTTATAAAAAAACCTTTAGAACAGGTGTTTAAAGCGTTCTTAACAAAAATAAATGTGATTTATTAATAAATGACGGATAGGTTTGACTCAAAGACCAGAATCAATAGGGTACAATGTAAATAAATTATATTCGCCTAGATCGGAGCGCAACACGGACAATATATTTTGTTCATCGATGAATCATCCATAAAAACTTTCTTAGTCACTAATTATTCATCGCTCAATAGCATTTCAGTCAAATATAATAACATTTACTTATCAATCAATCAACATACTATTGTTGGGGGTAAACCTACCTCGGCACTAGTTATTGCATTTGAGACATGATATATGTATTGAGATATTTGTTTACATTGACTTTTCTAATTAAGATAAGTCACTATAGACGACGCAGCTGTTTGAACATAAAGACAATGATTGCCGATTTGACTCCCAATTAACTTTTAAAAAAAGTCTCACTATCGACTTCAATGCACCTAAATCATGATAAACTGTAATAAGATGTATTCTTCATCCCTTAATTTTCCACCCTTAGAGGTGAAATAGTAGAACAACTAATTAAATTTAAAAAAAGAATTACTGAAATCGGCTCACAAATAGCGCAAACCTCACGTAACAAACACAAATAAAAAGAAACAGTCGAATGGAGAACCTCTTCCTTTTTGAAGTCGGTTAAAAATAAACCGCTATCGTTAAATTTGGAATGCGTTTTATTTATTTATTTTTGTGTGTAGGCGAATACGACATATTGTGCCGACCCGAAATAATGGGGATAAGGCAGGTAGATGATGTCTTTTCTATTTCTTTATTAATCACTAGCAGCGCCCCGCGGTTTCACCCGCGTAAGTCCCGATTCCGTGGAAATATCGGGATAAAAAGTAGCCTATGCGTTAATCCAGGTCTCCAGCTATCTATCATCCATCCATCCATCCATCCATCCATCCATCCATCCATCCATCTATCCATCCATCCAAACTTTCATATTTATAATATTAGTGGGATAGTGGGATTTATAATATTAGTGGGATTGTACTCATCATAACTACGAGAGAGTCAACCATTGTGAGTTTAATTCTCTACATTGGACAAATATTTGATGTTCCACTATCTTAACACGCCCTTGCAACACGAATTTTAGATTCATCATTGTTTAAGTATTTATTGGCTGTTACTAGGCAATTTATCGCTTACATTAAAAACGTTCAGACACATTTTTGTAACGAAATTATTGATGAAACGAAATAAACGTGGTAGGTACATGGATTACTTGGTGTGGGACAGATATCTAGAAATCTTCAGTATCAGGAAGTACAACAGTAGTAGCGATGCTAACAATTGCTGTTCGAGGTTTCATGGACCCTGACCCCAACACCAACAGGGATTAAACTCTATCGCAGCCAAAAAAATAATAATGAAACACTTACCATGGAGCGTAGAATTCAACAAGGACTTTCTTGGTTTCATCAAAGACGACTTCATCGAAGTTAGAGGCGACAAGCACCTTAACGGGCTTCGCGGCCCAATCGGCGGGCAACGCTTCGCTAAGCAAGTGCTGTTTCAGGGTACCCGCGAAGAAGGATTGGATGAATTCCTGAGGAGGAACAGATTCATTAATAACTTTTCCTAGAATGCTACACTAAAATATATGCATATGGTAAGTAATTAATTTGCATACCTAAACGTGGAATGTATTAAAAATTCAGTTCAAACTGTCTCTTTAAATTCCAAATATTGTACATTATGTCATGATTTGCTTTCACAAGTAATAAATTGTACAACACACATTACATCTACAAAAACACTATCAAACGTAAACTGGCTGAAATTGGGGATGGGGCCGATGTTCTTTATCCCTTCTAATAATTTCCTTTAAACATCTTCTGATTTTTTATTCCAATTGCTTTTATTCCGAAGTACTTTGAGCTTGGCTTATAGCATATCAGATGATGACTATGATTATCACGGTGGCGACAATCATTTGACTTACGTAATTGATTGGGATAATAGGTTAATAGTATTCACGACTGGACACGAAACACGTGACTTTGAGGCTTTGAGTATAGCTACCCATTTATTACAGGTAACATGCTGATTACTTGACATGCGCGGTTGCCACTTCGTCATAGGTACATACTTCAACCTCTTTAATGTGTATTCCTTTAGCTAAGTACACAATAAAAGCATAAAGAACCAATCTTATATACGTGACGAGTGTTCATGAGAAGCGTGACTCCAGCATTAATCACGGTTTTACTACTGATAATACGCTCACACGTTGATCGGCCACATAACAAAACATCTATGAGGAATTTATTCTCTAGAATTTATGTAAGACTAAAGACTATAAAAATAATATCGACACGTAAGGGAATTTTGCTAAGACAATTATTGAAATATGATTGGCCCTTTGATAGGAATGACTTATTTTAAGAGAAAAACAGAAGGGAAGAAGATCGAGATTCAAGCGCTTAGGTTGGTGGTATTTAATTAAGGAAAATATCTGTTGGAAATATTAAGCGCGCCCGTAATATATTCTCTTACCAGTTTATATTCTTACGCCTTGGTTAAGCACAACTGATCGTCAAATTTGCGTGAAAGAAGCATTATCAAGCAAGGCACTTTAATTAGTGTATCGAATAGTTGCTATTCGCACTGCTACGTTTTTATAATATTAATAATATACATTATTTTAAGAATATTGATATAGAACTTCTGACAAATATAAAAAAACAGCTTGATAACGGTCACATAACACTGAAGAAGGGCTAAGGGGATAAGTTTAAAGCACCCGTAACTGAAGGAAGTGTATGAAAAGTCTGATGAATGTGGACAATGTGTGGTATGGAAGGATCGTAACAAATAGCGTTATATCGTATTAAAGTTGAGCCTATACAAAAAAAAAAAAAAAACAAACAAATGAATATACAAATTCCAAAAAACATGTATTAAGAGTGGAATTGCAGAATTAAGTCTGAAGTCTGAATTATATTTTACAATTGGCCGTAGAACGTTACATGCTGATAGCGACAACAGTACCACTGAAACAAGGATGCAGAATTCACGATACGAATATGTAATATTGCGATAAAGTAGCCGCTTCGCCAGTAGTAAACGGCTATTCCAAGGTTATAAATCAGTGTCGTTGTCTAGGAGATTCTTAGCTCTGAAATGCACGCAAGTCAGACACAAGCTGTAACTTTTCTTTCACATATTATATTGTAAAATTTTGCATTTTATATACAGCTCATAACTTATCCTGTTAATACGTGAAGACATTTCTTTGTGCGCATTTTTAAGTAAATTTCGCGCACTTAGAAATGTAAAATTTGGGTACATAAAGTTTGTATGTAGAAGAAGTGCAGAAAGCTTAAATTTCTAATCAATATAATATGTTATAAGTTTAAAAATTATGCGAAAACGGCTACAAGAAACTACATGCGTCCAGGATATATGTTGACCTGTCATTGTAGGGAAAGTCTATCCATGACAGATCAAGGGATACCTACTGGTCAATGATGCAAATTAAAATAGGTATAACTTAATTAATTATGATTGAAATATAACCACCAGGCGATCTCTAGTTTATCTTTATTACAAACCGTCAAAATGGTTTAGGAGAAAAAGTGCTTAAGAATGTTAACACGTAAGGACTTGCCATCAAGTGGTTGCGGGTTCGAAGCCCACCGACTTGAACCCACTAGCATTTAGCTTAAGCAGCATTGAGAATACTAACATGTTAATAGTAATGTGTGACCCACGTAACTTGTATTCGTAAAAAAAAGAATTAGTGGTTTGGTCATAATTATGTACAGGAACATATAAAGTTCTTTTGTAGAAAACTATTACAAAAAAAATCGATCACTATTGTTTTATCCCAACCCTATTACAATACTTTCGATTATAGCTTTTGGAATAAATACATTATAACATAAATGTTGGTCTTAAAACTGTAGGAGGTAGATCATGAATATGGACAGTCAGAAAGGAGGTCGAGTGGAAATAACACGTCATAATACCAGTATAATTTATGAGTATAAGTATGATTACTAGGTGGCAATATGATCTTATTCACATGACTGTAATGAGATCTTGTTACATCATTTATTGGGTAGCACTTCTGCTTATTTCCTTTGTTAATATTCCAAAGATGCAAAGCATGTCTGAAACTTTCTTTTCAATTACCATTTAAATGCCTTTGAAATGAGATTAAAAACACGCAAATTATATGAGTGCATGAATTTATTCAGTTATTTACTAATCCGTTAATGAGAGAAAAGTTGGTTCAGAGATTGATTATTTGTTAAATATTTACATACAGTATAGATATTGAGAAGCATACCCATGATATTGACCTTTAGTTAAATTCTTTACAGACACAGACAGCAGATTATATCATAAAAATAAACTTACCTCAATGGCGTTTGCGGAGAGTTCGTCGCTGGCAGGCTTGTATTTGGCCATATCTTGTTCCAGAGCAATAAGGCGGGCAGATGGGACCTCATCCTTCTTCATACCGAAGAACTCAAGGATTCTGGACCACAAGTAAAATTTTTAAATATCTACTGTTCTAATACATTAGTCAACCGCATTTTAGGTAGTGTGGCGGCGCTTGAACCATAGACCTAGCGCTAATTTGTATGAGACTATGTACTGGGGAAATGTTTATTTAATTCGACTGCACGTTTATACATATAAATGTCAAGACTTTATTATTCGTTTACGTTATTTTGACCCTAATTCAACATACTGGTATACAAGAAAGAGTACGAAAGCAGTAAGTACCGTGGATGACCTTTCACATAAAGGGATTTCTTCGAAAGTAAATAGGTACTTATTATTTCTTACGTAACCTGTTAAAATTATCGCAACCAAGTGTTTCATCGAATTTTCGACATCGAAACTTTAGGTTAACAAATGGTGTTATTAAATTTCAAAATTGCAAACTTTTAGACGAGAAAAATAAAAAAGCCAACGAGGTAAAACGAAAACGAACATATTAGGAAAACACAGGTTAATGTATAAGAGTGTGAAGTGAATATATATTTACCTCTGGTGTTCATCCTCATCAGCATCAATAGCAACAGACATGATTTTGTCACGATAGTTCTTAGCAACAGGTTTGAGCTCCTCGATGTATTTGTCAAAGTCTCCATTTTTCTACAAACAATATTGACATTGTATACTATTTGAATAGGATTCCCTTTGTAAGGTTCATTGTCCAAGAGATCAACGAACTTTGTTTTTTGTCTACGACTAAAAGTCGTGTTCTCTTGGCGTGTGAATTAGTAAAGCAGGTTAAGGAAACAAACATTATTGATATTATAATGAAAACTGATCGATTTTCTAACTGTCTAAGGGCATGTTGCAGCAAGATTCCTTCTAAAAACTTCAAATATCCGGCAATATATCCGTGTTAAACGATATAGTAATTATATCGCGAAGCGTAGAGTTCATTAACCGCCGCGCATGATCGATAGCGCGCATGGTCGATAGCAAAATAACGGTGAAAGTGCACGTCGGTGGGTCATCTCGACATACGTATGTCTGCTAGTCATGGACATAAGTTTCTCGCCTGTCATATGCGTGAAAGTACATCTTGTTAAACCACTTTCGAGATTGAAACACTTGCATCGAAAGACATATCAAATTCTTCGAATTATATTACTTTAATTGTCCTTGACTGTCCTTCAGCATTAGTTGCTTTGTATGGTAGGTACATCTGCCTCAGGAAACGTGTTACAAAACAGGTTTTACTGGGTACTAATAGATACGTACCTAGCGTATCGTATTTTAAAACTAATTTTTATTTGGAATATTCAAAATACTCTAGAATTTTACATTTCATATTACTTCAAAACATCAATAAGAATGAATCTTCGGAAAAAAAACAGATGTTAAAGATGTACCTAATAATAAAAAACATAACTTTTTAATTAAGGAAACATACTACAGTAACCAAAATTCACTATTTTATTACTCTCCGCACCAAAAAAATAATGTTCCACATTTATCATATGTTATATCCTGTTTTACATTCTAGAAAAAGCAAACATCAAAGTAATTTAAAAAAAAATCACCACACAGATAAGTGGAAGCTGTGTTATCTGCTATAGTGAAATAATGTGTTAAAATATTGGGAGTCTAAATAAGGCAATGATGTGGTAGTAGATGCCTACTATATGACCTCTAATCAGATGGAATAAACCTTTATGGAATTAAAGAAAAAATAAACTAGCACACAGTTATTTTAACCTGATCATTATTTACACTAATATATCTAATTACAAACAATTAACAATATCTAAAGGCCAAAATGGTTGAACTTACTAATATAATTATAACACATACCTTGGATAGGAACAAGAGAAGGTGGTATTTGATCTGTCCACCAAAGATCTTGGAGGCTGTCTCATGAGAGAATTCAACAATGGTGGGCATACTATTCACAAACACCCAGGTCTTGAACACATCCTCGTTGAATTTCTCAGCAGTGAACTTGACACGGGGCTCCTCAAACTGTATGACAAGTGAAATATATTTAGACAATAATAATAGTGATTGTATTTTATGAGATTTTTTTAATTTAAGTCTACAACCAATCTATTGTGTAGTATATATACTTCCTCTAAAGAATTTAAGTTTTCAGATGTTTCAATACTCACTCAGATCGAAAATGTATTAATTATATCTTAGATACAATTATTTAATAATTATCTGTATCACTGATTAGTCATTGCAATAAAAATCAAAAGAATATTAGGCCCTAAGTTGATAAGATATTACATTTTCACACATGTTATCAGTAGTGGATATTATTAACCATTATAAATGTATACTCCGGAAACTTTAATGAAGTTTAAAAAAACATTTATCTGATAGGATGAAAGGGCAATGACTTTTTTTATCTCTCATCACTTGAATAATGATTATAAACTACATTTGTGTATTAGAAGAATCACCAAAGACATAGTTTAATTGAAATAACAAAAATATGACTATACAAATAATATTTTAGCCAATAAAATTGGATTTTCCTTCAATATTTAAAAAAAAAATCAATGATGTTCACTTTGAGTGAGATAATCTTTCATTACACTTATTGCCTATCTCCCACAAGTTAAGTTGGTAGTAGAGTTATACTGTAACATCTTAATAATGTTATGCAATTTAAAATTAATGCTAAGAGATCTAAGTATGCATAACTTTAAATGTAAAATATTTCATAAACATAAAAATTCATAGCAGTCACATATACTTACGTTCTTGAAGAGGACAACATCTTCATCTTCAGCTTCTAGTTCAGCAATCAGTTTCTCATCTGACACAACGGCGAAGACTTGGTCATCTACAGCACTGGCAACGGCCAAGAATGCCTTAGCTTTTTCACAGCTCTGGTCAGAGAAGAAACCAAATGCAAGGACATTGTTGGCCCCAATCAGTTCCTTGGCCTGTTCGCTTGAATTAACTTCAATAGCAGGAGGACCAGTCTTCTTCTTCAACCAAGTGATGATGTCATCAGCCTGGCGACCACCTAGCAAACAATAACCATTAAATACTTTCTCTATCCTTATTACACTACCAACTATTAATATTTTATGACTGTTTTGCATGAGTTACAAATACATTTTTAAATTAAACACACCATAAAAATTTATAATTAGCATTACTACTGAAGTTTAAATAATCAAGGACTTTTATTAGGTGTGACAAATACAGTTTTATCAACATTTTAAGTATTATTAATAGACCATGTAAAGATTGTTGAATGTTAACAAGTGATAATGTAAAAGTATATCAATACAATTAAATTATTTTCGCCTACCGGAGTAATCAATAGGGCTGCCGTGCCTAAAGAATTTAAGGGTTGGGTATCCTCTGACACCATAGCTTTCGGCGAGTTCCTGTTCCTGCGTGGCATCGACTTTAGCTAGCTTGATAGGCGAATCTTCCTCAGCCAGTTTGGTAGCGGCTTTTGCGTACTCCGGAGCAAGAGACTTGCAGTGTCCGCACCATGGTGCATCTGTAAATAAGTATTATCTCACAAAAGGCATGGACGATACGTGCCGGCACGCGCGTGTATTTGTAGTACACATCTTAACAAAGCAATAAATAAATTAAGTGTTAGAACTGCATAAAGTAAAAAAGAAGTAATACATGACATAGAGATAACAATAAAAACTTACAGAATTCCACTAAGATGAAGTTGTTTGCCGCAACAACATTATCGAAATTGGATTTACTTAGTACGAGTACATTTTCTTCTGTGGGTACTTCATCGGCCAAAGCGGCACCCAAAAGGGCTATCGCCGTTAAAATAATTACTTTCATCTTGAAATAGTCAGCACTGCACAAGCCTGCTCCGAAGACAAAACTCTTACAAAATGCCGAAATACTGCCACTTCATTCACTCCCGTCTCACTTGACGTGGCAGCGTCGATCGTGTGTTATGCTGTGATTGGTTGGTTAGCTACTTTTTTAAACAAAGACTGACTAAGATCAAAATAGTGAAAATATTTTTATCAAAATAACGAAAAATAATATTCTTCAGAATTTAAAATAAACAATGAACAGTACACAAGAAATCTAAAGTTAATAGGTATGATAAAAAGTATAATAAGGTTAAAACAATTATTTTAAACTTATTTGTACTTTAATAATTGTGTGTTTATAACTCTTACACTACATGACTATGTTAAACCTCGGTAGACAGCGGGTGCAATCTATCAGGTACTTTCGCACGCCTAAAACTCTTTGATTATTATATATGTCTAATCAAAGCTAAAATGCTAGCTCAGTTCACGACCACAAAGCCTTTCTAATCATCCTAACTTGAAGAGTTAAAAGCTATTAATCACCTTTCCACTTCTCTTGCATTATCATTTATCAACAATTCTATAAGCGGTCAAGTCGTGCCTATTCTTTATATATTATTATTCGGTATTTTAAGTGCCTTTTGTCTATATTCAATCATATCTTCAAACGGCTACTAAGTCGCTTAAATACCACATAGAACTCTCTTACACTGGAATTTGTAGGCTTGTGGATGAAGGTTTTGAGTCGTTTGCATTTGGGCTTGAGTTTGATTGTTTGGTAGAATGACCCCGTCGACCCCGACCAAAGGTGTTTCTTCAGAATTCTTTTTTGGATAGTTTCAAAGAAGAATTCTAAAAATATGCCTTGGCTCAGTAGTCTGAGGATCACCTTATTCCTGATTCATTTCTCAATTTTGTTCTGGCTATCGGTATAAACAAATGAATATACTACCAGCGACTTCCGCGAATCGTAGAACGTCGTACTCGTATATCGGGGCTGTGGCGACTAGCCCAACGGAGCGGATTCATGGTGTCTGATACATGTCGGGGAATGACATGCACTAACACTAGGCTAAGAAGATGTATTTAAAGATACTACACTATCCTTAGGAATCGGTGCATGTTTTTAAAAGTTGCGACCGTGGATGGATGTTTGTGTGACAGCTTTTTCATGAGAATACTGAAGAATCCAACACTAGCTAGCTAAATTCAGCCTTATAGTATTACTACTCATTCTCCATCAAGCATGCAATGCATGCAATAATATTTGACGTTTTGATTTTACTACTAAGTTTATGGATTTTACCCCCTCACGTCAACCATCTTTATAAACGCACCAGGAAATCATTTAGACATAACGGTATAAACGTATGACGTACCAAGTCATTAAAAAAAATAATTGATCTGTCAATGCTGTCAAATTCCGTAATCCGTAGTAAACAAATGTCAAAACAGTTGTTGACAAACTTAAAAACTTTTTGTGTTAATTGTTGACCGTGTATTTAACATTTATAATGAAAAATAATGATCTGATAGTCCAATTTTTTTTTGGATACATCCATTACGGTACTGTTTTCTTATTTAATATACAAACCTCAATACTTTCCATCTATGGATATTACACGTTCCGATTACGTTAGTATAATTTTGGGAAAAATATTAAAGACGGTATTAAAACTTGTGGAATTTATAATATTTAAAATGAGTAAAATTTAGATTTGAGTGGCGTCAATATTATATTTTAACGTCAGCAATATAAGTATAATCAATTATTAAATTTGAGACATTGATCTCTTCAACTACAATATTTATCTATATATATCAAATAATAGATTGTTTAATATCCTTCTAATAATCTAATATAATTGCATTGTTATTGTTAATTCTTAAACAAATGCTTATCTACCTACAATCCATAGAATTAAGAATCATCCAAATGCCCGAACTCCATTCACAATCATATTCTCTACTATAACAATAATCTATGTTCCACGTGATCGATATAAATAACGAGGAGCGCCAAACCATAGTAAATTACAAAAGCTGGCATACATACCACACTATAACAGATTTATTTTAGAAGTTTTAATATTGGACTGTTTCCAATTTTTGTACTTTGTCCTTCCTCATTACCGCTGTTCAATAGTTATCTTATTATTTTGGTAATTAGTAGGAATACCAGACAGTAAGGTATGTTAAGTTTGCAAAAGTATAATTATTATAAATTGAAAATTTAAATATTTTAGACTTGATGTTGATATTCTTGAATTATGTAATACATGTATTAAGCGCAAACATTTTAGAGATTTTTTTCGCTTATTCAAGAAGCATTATATATTTTACTGTAACTTATAACAGTGTATTATGAATTTAAAATAGATGGACAATTTTACAGTGTGTAATTAAGTAATATTGTAAATGATTACAACATACAATGCATAGTGAAAAAACAAAGTGTTAGCCGTCGGTAGAGTTAAGTTTAGTTACAATAAAAATTACACAATATAATATAATCTGCTATACATAAAAAAGTGTAATGAGGGATTCAATCTAAAAGTGTGTATTGCATATCCATAGTCACTGTGGTGACCGTTTACCATCAGACAGGCTGTATGCTTGCTTGCCATCTTATTCATATATAGAAGTACTTATTTAAACTAATGTAACTTCTAAATTACATACTAATCCAAAGCCACTAATCTAAACTAATACATTTTAACTTTCATATTTTTTATGAAATGAATTTAAAAAGAATTATATCACATGTTATGTTTAACATAATGGTAATGCTATCATTAATCATTTTCCTTCTGCAACTATGCATTACAAATTGCTTCCAAAACATTAGTGTGACGGATATATTATTACCATGTAATAAAAGTGTTAGTAGCATACCATGAAATGTCACATTCATGTAAGATAAACATTTCCACTAGATATTTATGAATGTTTTTTTTAAATAAAATCCTGTTTTTACTACAGATGCCAGAACTCACTGTGACATCAGAAATATATGAGGAACATGATTACAGAACTAAAATAACACCCACTACCGAAGGAAGTAAGTCTCTCAAATGTTACTAGAGACAATATTTATTTAGAACAATATTAGTGTTTAATAAATGGTGCAATTGCAGGCCAACAGTTTATGTTCCTTACACTGCCGCAATAGCTACTCTTTCATACAATTTTAAGTTTTAAATGCATTGAACCTTTGCAAGGGTCCAAAGGCTACTCCACGCACACATTTTAAGTTGTTTGGGTAGAAGTTGGGTTAATCGGAAGACTGGGTATGTATGGTATGAAGTTTGACTGAAAAAAATGTATGCTGTTGTCCCGCTTCGCGCTATTCCACCATGACTTTTACCTTTTCAGAAATTGAGTAAGAAAATAATATCTCAAAATAAACTTTTTTATTTTCAGATGTTATATCAGAATTTCCGTTTTTATTGCCAAAAAGTGGTGACGCTGCTACTTTTGATGAAGACGATGACTTGGACCTAGAAAGACCGCGAAAAGAAGTAATCAAAATTGGTATGATATTCTGTAGATTTCAAACATACTTCGCTATTTATATGACTGGCCTGTTGGTCTAGTAGTTTGTGATCCTGACTGCTAAAATTCAGAGATTGTGGGTTCGATTCCCACCCAGGACAAATAATTGTGTGATGAGCATGATCATTTGTTCTGTGTCTGGGAGTAATTTATCTATTACTAGCAACCCGCCCCGGACATCTTCAACAATCATCAACATATTTCAATCAATTTACCCAAAATCTTAACAAATTATACGC
The DNA here is from genome assembly GCA_963859945.1 of Euplagia quadripunctaria. Taxonomy (NCBI): domain Eukaryota; kingdom Metazoa; phylum Arthropoda; class Insecta; order Lepidoptera; family Erebidae; genus Euplagia; species Euplagia quadripunctaria. Next base: position 7,090,202 of record OY982574.1, read on the forward strand.
CTAAACCTTTCTCAGGAATCACTCTGTCTATTACTGAAAACTGCATGGCACTTTGTTTTATAATTTGTAGTGATGTGTATGTATTTGAAACTACCAATGAGTACCTATCGATACCGATTTATATTTTATTTTGTATAACAAATTTCTTTAGTCTGTTAAAATTTCTCGCCCTCCTATTTTCAATTCGAATAATAACTATTTTTTTTTTCACGCCCACCGTCGTGGCCCGTGGTGGCATACGCTCTCTTAAAGATGTATTATTGAAAATGGATAGAGGCGATAGAGGAACCACTTTGTTAACTTCATGATATCTTAATTTTTTACCTTTTTTTAGTGGCTATTGGGCAATGTGCATTATTACTTAACTTAACATTTTGTTTTATTACAGAGCATAGTTCAAAGACTAAAATCGCGCTAGTCGGCCTCCAAGTATGGCGAGGCGCGTTCTTATTAGGTGACTGGTTGATCCATCTCGGTTTGAAGGGAGAGCTCACAAACAAATGTGTATTGGAACTCGGTGCTGGGACTGGCCTTACTAGTTTTGTGGCAGCTTTGTATGCTAAGAAAGTTGTTTGTACTGGTAAGTTTTAAGCTTGCACTTTTGCATATAATATCATACCTAGTGGACTTCAAGTTCAAACCCCCACGGGTCATCACCTGACCGTGGCCAAAACGGCAAAGTGGTATGTCAGACTCGAACCGACTAAAACCAAACAGTGTTTCCTCACCGGGTCTTATGGCCGGGGCCTCAGGTCAGACTTGGTTGCCTTGGGGCAATTTAAGCTTTTTAATTTGTCGTGTGGAAACCCCCACGGGTCATCACCTCACCGGAGCTAACGGTGAAGTGGCATGTCGGAATCGAACCGACTAAAATCACACGATGTTCCGTCAGAAGTGGGTCTATTGCAGGGGACCCGGGTATACCCTAAGAAGGAAGCCTCCGGGAACCCCTGCTGACCTAGGCCCCCTGACAGCAGGCGACCTCACCATGGAGTACGGGAGCCTTACCCTCGCGGAACGGTCAGCCCGACCCGCTATCCCAATTTAGGCCTAAAATATAGAGAAAAACTAAAGAACGAGAAAAAAAACATCTTTTTTGTTATTTTTTATTTTGCAATAATTATTATTTTCAATGTATCATCCCGCCGAAGACACGACTGTTAAAGTCAAACCGTTGATCCTACTAATAGCACAGTTTTACACCTACGCTAGACCTATATCTTCATGACACTTACAATTATCGAGAATTTTTCGACTTTCTCGAGAATGTCGAGGTGACGTTTTGGCTTTTAACTTTTCTCACAAAATTTTTGTTATTGCTTATGCTATGCTAGCTGCCTCCGTATCCAAGTAGTCACCTCCCATGTACGTAGATAATTGATTAAAATTCAATATAGAAAAAACATGTCATTGTATGAAGGTTTTGTATTCGTTTCCACTGATAAGTGTGAAGTTTTATAATATTACTTATGCACCTAATAATGTACCCACTATAATAGAATTCAACTTTTTAATAATTGGAATTGAGCGTACACCGCATTTTAAAAAGGAAAAATATTTATTTTATTTAAAAAACAATCAAGGTCGGGTATAACAGTTATATCGAGACTGCATTTGTTTATAGGGTGTACTGGGCCATCTACATTCACGAAAGAATGGCAAGCTTGGTATATTTGCACTAGTCGGTTGATTTGAATATTTTTCTTCATATTTTCAACTAGCAAGCCGGCTTCACACGGGTAGCAGAGACATCTTCAACAATCATTAACATATTTCAATAAATTTACATAAAATCTTAACAATTTACACATCTAAACCTTCCTCATGAATCACTCTGTCTATTAGTGAAAATTGCATGAAAATCCGTTCAGTAGTTTTTCAGTTTATTGCGAACAGACAGATAGACGCGGCAGGGGACTTTGGTTAATAATATGAAGTGATAACATAGCGAATCAAAGAATTCAGCGGTTTAAAGTAAGCACGTATTAACCAACTTCAAAAAAGTAGGTTCTCAGTTCGTTGGAATCTTTTTTTATGTATTTTTACCCAATAACTCGAAGATAGCTTTACCGATTTAGGAAATTATTTTTGTTTGAAAATGTATACTTTCTTATTGATCCTGGAGAAATCGAGGGAACTCTTTGAATGTTATAGACATAGGTACCTATCTGTAGCGATTTGGGTATCTTTTATAGTGACTGCATTTGCTATCGAAAAGCATCAAAACAACAGATGGCCACCGAAACTGCTCAATAATAAGTATATCACGGGTTGCTCGTCGCAATGGATATGGTTAACTACCAGGAGGACACCCCAACAATTAACGTCCCAGCATCTACTTTTCTGAAGTTTCACTTCTGCCGTGTGTGAATTGTACACACACACTTTTTTATATGTATAGATACCCTAAAACGTATGGCCGATGGGGCCGAAAGGTTCTGGAGTGGAGACTACGGATCGGAAAGCGCAGCGTAGGACATTCATCTACAAGATGAACAGATGACCTTATAAAGGTCGCGGGTCGACGGTGGATGCAGGCCGCTTCCAACCGGTCTTCTTGGAAGTCATTGAGGGAGGCCTATGTCCTGCAATGGACGTCCTTTGACTGAAATATTGATGAGATATCCTAAATTAGTATAACTATCTTATTAACCAACTTCAATGCGCCCAGATCATGGTAAACTCAAGCCTTTCACCCGTATCGTCTTAATTTTCCACCCTTATAGGTGGAATATTTTGTTCAAGTTTCAATGGGACCAATATGAAGTGTGACCAACTCAATTAAAAACAGAATTATAAAAATCGGTATACGGTTGGCCAAGATATCGCGTACCTAACTCGGCGTAACATACACAATTAAAATTCAGTCGAACAGAGAACCTCCTCCTTTTTTGAAGTCGGTTAATATAAATATGTCCCTACCTTAACTTCAATTCTAGCTACTTCCCTGATGGTGTATGTATTTCGGTATGTCTATGACGAAAGAATTACTGTTGTAAAGTCGATCACTTACACTTTACAGTATTAACAGGCTGCGTTATTAAGTCGTCGTATGCGCCCCACTTACGTCCGCAATCAGTTATAAAAATTGTTTAGTCAATAAACGTGTATGTTTCAGATATTAACCTAGGAGGTATTTTAGAACTTATCAAGTTAAATGCAAAGTACAACACGAAGTTAATTAAGTCTATGTTTAAAGTGATGCCTTTAGATTTCACTGATACGATGTGGAAGCCACCAGTGCTCGATGAAATAAAACATACGGATATTATAATTACTGCTGATGGTACGTATAAGCTTTAACGAGTGTATATTTTTTTGTAATTTCTACACAAAACTTTAATGAGAATAAGGATGATGGAAAATAAGGTATTAGCTGCCAGTAGCACAGGTTACTGAGTAGTTACTACGTAACAAATAAATCACTCCCTACAAAAATATCGATACCTACCGTTTTAACTAACAATAATAATGTTATAATATGCATTATCACAAGGTACAAAAAACAATGGTACGGTAATAGCTGCATTAGTAAAAACTGTGTTGCAACTATTAACGCCTACCTCTGGATATGTGGAAACATTTCATTGCAATATTTGTTTTTACAATAAGTACTATTATTAAAGTAATAAAAAAATAAGGACAAGTTATAGAATAACAACTTAAAAGAAAAATAATAAGACATTTATGCCGCGTTCCAATAAACAAGAAACAGTTCGCTTTGCTTACGGACGGTAAAATTTTCATTGAAAATTCAACGACATTTTACCGTCCGTAAGCAAAACGAAGCGTTTCTTGTTTATTGGAACGCGGCATGAGTCACTCGTGTGTTCGCGTGCATGCGTGTATCCGCGTACCTGCGTTCGTGTGTGTTTCGCGTGCCTGCGTTCGTGTGTGTGTGCAACCTTTACCTACAATACTCTTGGTATCTTCACACGATAACATGTGTAAAGTCACCAGTCACCTTAACTTCACACCGCTACTTACTTTACCTTAAATTGCTTAAATTGAGCCGTCCGTTGCTGCGACTGCCGCCGAAGACTTTCAGCTGTCGACGGCTGCCGTTGCCTCTGCCGTTGCCAACGCGCTGCTAGTGTACCTTATGTGTGTGCCTTACCAGGACGGGTATGCATGTGTGTCTAGCCAGCAGAACTAGAACTTTTTATAATACTTACCTACCAAGGTGGGAAATAAGCATGTTGCTCAACTGAAGGTTAGCGACACCGATATTCTGGGGTATCTCCATAATATGTAACTTTACCATATGGAACACTAAAAATGCCTCGTGTGTATACACCCCTTAGAAATACAAACCAGCAGGCTTAGAGAAGCGGCAAACGTTTCTTGCGTTTTTAATTCTAAAAACGTCAAGACGATAACGATAATAGATTGATAGACAAATGTACGCTGATTCTATTCGTCTTACATCGGGAACGAACATCCTATGCATTTGCTTTTCTACAGACGAAAGTTTGTGAAGATGGATGGATGGATGGACGTTTGTTACTCTTTCACGCAGAAACGGTTGAACGGAACTGGATGAAATCTGGCACAGAGACATATTATAGTCTGGATTAGCACATAAGCTTATCTTTTTATTCCTTAAAAATGTACGGTTCCCGTGGGATAGATTTTACCAAAATTTCCACGTGATCGAAGTCGCGGGTAACAGCTAGGGTATTATAAATACGGAAGTGAGTATCTTACGCTTTCACGTCTTAACTACTGATTCGATCATCATGAAGTTTTACGTACACGTTGCTAGGGGTACATAAAATAGTTCCTTTCATCCAGAAAAAGTTCTGTTCCCGAGCGAAGCCACGGGTAAAATTTAGTAGAAAATAAAGAGCCAGTTGTCTGAACCTGCAGCTTGCCTATAGCCAGGCCAGGTCCGCTCCATAGTGTAGGTATAAAGCTACAAGTACATAGCGGGGGTCGACTATAGTGTAGGTATAAAGCTACAAGTACATGGCGGGGGACGTTTAGTCGACCCCCGCCATGTAGGCGGGGGTCGACTAAACGTGCCAAAATTCAATGGGCTGCGCACCGGCTGGACCGCACGTTAGTTCAATGCCCACTCACGCGCTGCGTTCGTAGCTAGACTATCAAGTTATCAGTACCTAGCCTACGTTTATTTGTTTACAAAAATAGAGTAATAGGCACTTACGTTGCGGCGTCGTCAGAACAGGTTAGAGGTACTCGATAGAAAGAGAGGGAACTTCTAGGTGAATATAACTGTAGGTAATTAGACCTGTGACCTAAATTGAGACTTTATTGTATCGCAACAAGAGTCGCTATTTATTTAAATGATTTGGCAGAGTGGGACTTCTATACCTGTACCATTATGTATTCTGTGCTATTATTATAGCTACAACTTTGTGATACATGAGATCCTTAATTGTCTTTCTTGGACCTTTCCACAACCGCTTCATTTATAGGTTGCATTGCATGCAAGCTGCAAATAACGCCACAGGTATTTTGCATCTCGGCACTATCCATGTACCTACTTAACATCACGCAGGCTTCATGCAAGCTACTTACGTATTGGCTTCATTGAAAAAAAAAAATGGGGTACGACATGTTGCCGCTCAGGGCGCACCGACGCTTGCTTACCAAATGCACGTTGCCGCTTGGTGGAGAGAGTTGCGTTTGCTTATATGCAAGCAAGCTCAACAACTGGCAAATGACGTGACAGTAGGCCTTACTCATTCTTATTATGAGTTTTTAGTTTTCCTATTCGGTGAACATTCTCTTAATATATTTTTTTAATTTGCCACCCTGAACACAAGAAGTGACGTTAATATAGGGAGAGAGCATCTACGATCTTCCTACACGCAATTCGTAAAACACAGCGAGATATAAGTACCCATCTTCACCTCGCATTTAAATGTTTTCATTGTATTTTTTGTTTATAGTTATCTACGACGACGATGTAACGGCGGCCTTCATATCGACTATACAAAAGATATTGAACACCCAGCCACCGAAAACTCTGTACATAGTGTTAGAAAAGCGATACGTGTTCACGATAGAGCATTTGGATTCCGTCGCGCCTTGCTACGAAACATTCCTCACTCTGCTCGACAAAGTCAAAACAGAGAACCAACATTCCACGTGGACCATTCAACAATTACCTCTAGATTTTCCAAAATACTTTACATATGACCGCGTCAAAGACCTAGTACTATGGAAAATATCTTCAACTAAATGCTAAAAGACATAGTAAATTAAATTATATATTAACGACTTGGATTTTTATTTAAACAACCTTTAAAATTAGCATGATCTTTATTCCAATTTAGTGTCCCAAAGGTCTCATCATTCATTGCTACTTATTGTGTATAGAGCAACCTATTGATAAGATAAAATATAAATAAACGACAGACAAACGCAAAATAAATTTAAACAACGTACGAATTGTGTATAAATAAAAACATTTCGAATAAATTATGCCATTTTTGTTTCAACTTTCAAATGGTGCGGTTCAATAATCTCACTAAAGACAAAACCTTTAATATCTAAACTTAACATTATTTTTGTGTCGGCCAAAATTCGTTATATTTAGTTAGAAAAGTTTTTCTTAGTTCGGAATTTCTCGCCTGTTGATCTTTCTCTTTGCTGAGGGTTTCGACGCTCTGTCCTACGCACAGATCGCCCGTGAAGTGGATGATCACCACTTGCGTGTTGAACGTCACATTTTTGTCCGGATTCTGCTTGCTGTAGTTACTGTGCGGACCAAAGTCCATTGAAAACGTCAAATCATCTGCAACAGATGGACGTTCATAATTTTAGTAAAATTGGGGAGGTACCGACACAGTGCCGCGCGTGCTTGACTTAAATGAAAATAACTGTAATTAATTTCTTAGATAATTGTCCATTTTATATTTACAAACTGAAGTTTATATAGCTTACTAGCAGCTGACCCGCGCAACTTCGTCTGCGTTTGTAAATTTTCCCCGTTTTTGCAACATTTTTCATTGATGCTCTGCTCCTATTGGTCGTAGTGTGTTGATAAATAACCTATAACGTTCCTCGATAAATGGTCTCTCTAACACTAAAATAATTTTTAAAATCAGTAGTACAGGAGATTACCCCGAACATCCAAACTCCTAAACTTTACCTCTTTATAATATTAGTATAGATGAATGTTTTTACTCTACAAGATCTACCCACTGACAAAGAATGTATTTATTTGAAAACACTGATTCGCACCTTAAGCAAAAAACATACTTAACCTCTGGGCGAAGGTTTATGGTGGTGTTGGTGTACTGTGCCTTAGACGCAATGGCATGTTCCCTCAACCAGGATAGGTAATAGACTTGGTGGGCCACTTAACGGTTGAGGTGTTGTTGTTATTTGTGGTAGTATATACAGCAATCGAAGTGGGTTGACATACAAAGAGGAGCTAGGTTGTTAGGAAATCAACATTTTTCACCAGATGTAAGTGGAAGTCGACAAGTTTCTTTTGTTCCGTACCTACGGGACGTATACTTATTATAAGTATAAGGATGTTTCACTGATTAAAGGAGAATATAGGAAGAAACTAAGAGCGTGGGCGTCGGTCTGGCACTGACCTCTGTTTAGCCTTACACATAATTCTGACTGGTTATGGTCGAAAACAGGTTCTTCAGGGCGGTCCCTTAACGGCGGGCGAGCTAGCTTTCTCTAAATTCATTCTGAAGTAGTGGGAACGATCTTACAAACACCTTCGGCTGCTCAACATGTAACTCTGACTATTTAGTAACAGAATGGAACAGTAAGAACTGCCTATGAGGCTACGAGTAAGAAAAGCTTTTAAAAAAATCTCCAGGTACCGAGATCCTTTCAGACCACCAACCTACAATTGTCCGAAAATGGGAGTGCGCTGGTGCCTCGTGCGCGCTTCTCTAATAGGGAGGAGGGTATCCTCACCTCCACCAGGAACGGTGACCATGTATCGATCGCAGCGTCCTCTTAGATAAACGCCCTCCAGCAATACAACAAATCTTACCAGCACTATATTCCTCGACGCCTCGCACGGACGAGTCACCTGTACACTCCGGTCCACAGCGTCCATCCTTTAAAATACCGCGCATCGTTGTCAGTTTACTAATTGCTTTCTCGTTACTCTTAGTATTCTGTTCGTTCTTGTGCTTGTCTATGTTGCGCAGAAACTTTTTCATCTAAAAATAAACTAGGCGTTTGTGCTTTAGGGTTAAGTTTCATTGCCTATTATCGGATCCCCGCGATTTTTACGATACAAACAAATACAATTTGTATGAGAAGTGCGTAGCTTCTCTAATGGTCATGATGTACACAATAAACAGTAAGTATACCTAATGCAAAAAAAGTATTTTACCGCTTAGATTATTATTTATAGAAAAGGTAAGCACTTTACTTTTTAAATAGGCAGGTGATTTCGTTTATTGCCCGTGGTCCGATCACGGAGTTCTACTGATCGATCCATGGGCAATTTTTTTTGGCAGTGGTTCGTTCAATCGAACCACGGGAAATTTTGATTTGATTTGTTTTTGTTTTTGTTGAGATTTGATTGATAATCCTATCGATAGGACTAAGGGCAACTTTGTTTGCCCGTAGTTCTACTAACTAAAATGAGTAGGTAATGATTCTCTTTGTATGTAAACTACACACAGGAAAATTGGTTGATAAAAAAAAAAACATACTGACATTGTTATTTCCCTGTTTTGATTTTCATTATTCTTGGATTATCCTATTCATAGGATCCTTGTGAATTAGTTTTCTCTATCCTACACTGGTGTAGCCTGTGTTTTTTTAATGGAAGTCGATTTAGATAGTGATATTTGTTTCAGTAATAGAAAAGGCTGAATAATAATTTTATTTGACGATTGCCAATATTATAAAATGCGACAGTATAAAAATGCTTCAGCTGTGTGGCGTTGTGCTAATTATAGGGAACAGAAATGCACGGGTACAATATACGCTTAATAAGGTAACTTTTCTTGCTGGTTGTTTCATAAAAAAAGAAGAAGTGCACTTGAAACGAGATGTAACCTAAATAAACTTTCCATTTTCAGGAAAATATTGTACTTAAACATAAAATCCACCAGTGTCTACCTAACAAGGCCAAAAATATTGTTGATAAAACCTATCTAATTTAAAAGCAACTGTTAAAAATTCCGATCGCCCAATGCCTTAGTTGTATAATGAAGCGATTGCAAAACTGGAAGATTCAGGCCTAAATTTTATTCAAAATATACCTTCTCTATCTAGTATTCAACATTGTCTGTATAATGAAAGAAATAAGTTTATAAATTGCTCAAAGACAGTATATAAAAACCTAGAAGAGGTACAAATCCCTGAAAATAGTTCATTATAGCGGACTATTTTTATGAGGGTAAGCGTATACTTGTTTTCAGCTCTCCAAAAGCGTTAGAGTTGATTCCAACAATTAAAGAATATTTCACAGACGCTACATTTAAATCTTGTCCAAAGCCCTTTGCTGAATTATACAATATGCTTGGAGATATAGACAGTACATCAAAGCATACGAAAGTTGTGCCGTTGATCTTTGCGTTGTTGCCTGATAAAAAGAGAAACTTACATTACTTTATTTAATCTTATCAAATCGCAATTGCCGTATTTTCAACCTCTTAAAGTACATTGCGACTATGAGGTAGCCGCAATAAATGCCATTTTAGAAATATTTCCACAATCTAAAATTATTGAATGCTATTATCATTGGACCCGGGCAATATGGCGAAAAGCAAAATCATTAAAAGTTACAAAAAATAAACCACAAAAGCGAATAATTTCGTTAACCGCAGCGTTACCGTTATTACCGTCTGAAGTCATTTCTGGAGGATGGGAATATATAAAACATGAAAGTGAAACTGTTAATATTGAAACATTTGTGAATTATATAGATAGACATTGGTTCAAAAAAGAAATAGTAAAATTTATAAGTGTTTACGGACAACGCCATCGGACAAATAACGTTATCGAAGGATGGCATGCAAAATCAAATAGATCATTAAATAAAAATACGGTAACATTGCAACGACTTCTGACAATTTTACAAAAATACGACAAGGAAGCAATTACAAATTTAAAGTACGGAATAAACAAGAAAAGTAGGTCTAAAATTTCGATTACAAATGGAGCTACTAATGCCTATATAAGTGTTGGGCATGCATTAGATAAGTTGCGTTAATACATACGATAATTATGTACTTAGAAGCTATTTTTTTGTTGGAGGTTTTCACTGTTTAAGTTTTAAAAAGATTACAATAAATTTGATTTATGTATTATTGTTGTTCGGTTTCTTTTATAATATTTATAGTCGGTCCATAGGAAAAAATATTCATCTTGGTCATACTCAATCAGTAGATCTAGTACCAATGAAATTTAATATGAGTAGAAGAATGGTTCGATTGAACGAACCACTGCCAAAAAAAATTGCCCATGGATCGATCAGTAGAACTCCGTGATCGGACCACGGGCAATAAAGGGGTGATTTTCAAACTACCGCGGTAAAAAAACGAATAATCTCTTATACTGATTATAATTTCTGCGTAAATATAGATTATTTCTCGTCTTACCGTCTTTGAAATTTTTTTAGGTGGATCTGGATAGGACATTTTCGGCTCTCCCGGATTACTACCCACGACATAAAGTGTGTTTTTTGGAATGTCGAAGTCAGAATATACTGAAGCTTGTTGTCCCTCGACAGGTTCCTTTTGCCGCGGACCCGTCGTTGACTTACTATTAGTAGGCATATATGACGATTTTTCTACGTTTTCAGATTGAGATTTCTGAACTGTTGTTTTATTTTTCTTGACGTTTCTTTTCCGCTGAAGGGGCGGATCATCCTCATTTGATAGGCTCTCTTCTGACGTCGAAGGGAAAACCTCGTTAAGACTGAGCACTTCCAAGTTGCACTCCTCGAGATTCAATGGGTTGTTGTCGGCCACTTGACACAAGTGATCAGTCGAGTGTATACTTATAAACGACTTTTGTCCAGAACACAAGGCACCTTCTTCGCTCGATGCTGAAGCTTTCTTAGACACAGTCACTAAAAATAAAAGCGATAATGATGATATGAGGAAATCACTACGATAGACAACGTATTAAACATACGCACCAGCGTACGTGCAGCTCTCGGTGGCGTTACAACTTATTACTTCTCCTACAAATAAACAGTGTCATTCATTTGAAATGTTTCGAAATTATGAATAAATAAAAATTGACGTCATCGATGTTACCTTCATCCCCATTTCTGTCGGTTGTATGTATGTCTGTTCTACTTTTATCAGATAATTTGTGTGCATTCTTCGAATGTGACATATTTAAACAACAAATTTCAGTTTGTGAACTTTGTCAAATGGCTTTCCATTTTTCTCTTCATTTACTTGCCCTTGACAGTTCCAATTTTAATATATTTTTTTAATCTGAGTTTTCTCTAGATATACAACCTTATTAATAGACTAAAATAATACCTATCAACCTATCAGGTGGGTACCTACATATTATTTTCTCTAGATTATGAACGCAGTTATAAGTTCAAACAGTCTGCTGTTCGGCTCTATAAAAATAATGTTAAATACAGTACATCTTTCCCGATAACTGTAACCATTTTACTGGCTGCTTTTGACTGGCCTGGCGGTAGCAATGTATGAATTTTTAATATTCTTTGTACGTACTTAGTATACCTAACGCTATAAATCGTAGGGAATGATTTGTCTATGACCTATCCTTAATTTTTACACCTAAGTACTACTACTTGTAGAGTTAGTGCAGTGTTAGTTGTTTGCCTAAAGGAGAGTAAGTTGTCTCATAATTATCTTAAACACAGTAATCATACATAACTTTTGCATACGACCTAGGGATTTTAAAAGTGGGAGAGCCATGCTTAAGCACGTATGGGCCGGCTCGACTGGAGTGATACCACGGCCTCACAGAAAACCGGTAGTGAAGCAATCATTGCATTGCTTTTCGCTGCGTGAGTGAGGTTACCGGAGGCCCTAACCCCTCCCTCTCCCCTTACTCCCACCATAAAGGGCGGCAACGCACTTGTGAATCTTTAGTTGCAGGTGTCTATGGGCGGCAGTAGTCATTTACCATTAGGTGACCCGTCTGCTCGTTTGCCCCCCATACAATAAAAACGAAGTGAACTATCTCAGATTCTAACGAATGAATAAATTTTCATAAGGACGATGAATGTTCTCTTAAAGATCTTTGACAAGAAAAAAGTCTATAAAAATGTTTTTAGGGTTCCGTTCTTAAAAAGGAACCCTTATACTTACTTTGTTGTCCGCCTGTCTATCTGTCAACATCCTTTTCCTTAGGAACCCGTGAAGGCATCAAGTTGAAATTAATATCAAATACATTTGTCAGCGGTCTCTTGAACCTATACAAAAATCAAGCTTCTAAGTCAACGTAATCAAAAGATACGGCCATTAAGCCTTCAATTTCAACAAATTTGAACATTTGGCAAGTAAATCAAAACTGTAGGTTTTGAATTACGAAATTTGGTAAAAAGCAAGGTCTGACAGCACAAGTAAAAGAAAAAATCCGAAAGTCGTTGATTTGTTTTTATTATTATCACTTTAAAAAAATTGTGACATTTTTGCGGTTGGAAAGTTGGCTTTGTCGTAAATCGATGTACCTATGGGAGAGTATTTTTAGAACTGCAAAGTTAAGGTTTTTTTTCTTTGACTATAAAAAAAATGATTATCATGGGCAATAAAAAAAAAAAAAATAGAATCTTACCGGTATAACTATTAGGCCTATGATATTAAAATTTATTGTTTCATATGTGTAATAATAACCCTCTCCATCACCGAATTTCGTTAGTCCACTCCTACGGGACATCTTGTTTAGAAAAACAATATTCTTAAAAACGCGTGAAGTGTCTCAAATTGTATCAAAGTACCTATAGTAAACATTGTGAAAACTGTTATCTATTGTTAAAATGCGCTATCTGTGAAAGTTGCCCGAACTAATATATGGATAATTAGTACCTATACAACCAAAAAAATTCCAGTAGTTTCAGAATCACAGATGGCGTAAATGAAATAAATAAACTCGCGGTCAGTATTTTTCGTTGCGCTAACATTTTTTTCCGTCTAGCACCCCATCCGCCGAAGCGTCTGAAGTGTAACGTTCAATAAGGAACTTCCTTTCAATAATAGTATAAGTAGTGTAGGTGCATATTTCTGAACAACGTATTATCAATTTCCATGTATTTTTTTAACTTTTTTTGTCAGTTTCTGAGAAATCCGGACATTATATTAACATCCTCGATATTAAATACTTACCTATTAATAAAATAGTAGCTTTATTTGTCAACTTTTAAGTTTAATTTATCGAATAAATCTAATAATTAAAAAAATATAATATATATTTACTAAACGACCCTAAAATATCCATCGGTAGTACCTTGTATATAAAAATCATTTTTTTTCTAATCTAGTTTTTAAATTAAATCAGTCGTATCGTCTGAAATCTTCTAATTCAGACAGAAGGACGCGGCCCTGGCGCGTCCGTCTTGTTTGTTATATAACTTTGATAATCGAACTTTGTTGTATAATAGTGATTATGCCGTTGTATATAGCTTTACACTGTCAACACTGTCCTTACATCTATAGATATAAAAACTCCAGATGTAAACAGTTATAGGGAGCGATGCATTAAAAACAAAACAATGAAAATAATGTTATATTTCATTTCATCATAAGTACAATTTACTGAACATATACTCAAACTGGAACAATATAAAAATAACAAAATAGTGTCAATGAAATCAGCGCTGCAAAATGGAATTATGTTTATATTTATAACTACATTGTAAAAATATTGAGTGTTTATTGTAACTATAATATAATTACATTACTAAGTGGAACCATCTAATCTGTAGATATACTGTTCACATCATGCAAAGATAAAAAATACCATATTGATTACTGCTTATACTTAAAAATAGTTGTGAACACTTTGACGATATTAGTCTTGCGCTAGCCCCACGTACGACCAGATTGAAATGAAGTAAGGCATAGATACACCCTGCAGTCTTTTGTAATTAATTCATTCCGAAACAAACATCACACACTACACTTTTTTAACTATATTGATTTGATTAACGATCATATTACTTATTTAAATAATTAAACTAGGTTTTCAAGTTTGTTGTGATTTCTAGTAGTCAATATCAGTCACGTAACACTATCTAGCTAAGAGCAGCTTACATTTATTTTGTTGTTATACAAGCAAGTGATCAAGATGTACGTACGGTGGCGGAATGATAAAGTTCGTCACCCTTAAAGTCTACTTTTGCTTGCACCGGTCCGAAATGGTATTACCGACACTAAGATATGACAATATATGAAACCTAAGCAACATTTTTGTTGTTTTGTTTGTCGCCTAGTTTGAAAAGGTAACATGTACTCGCGAAATGTGATGGAATTGAAAACCTTTTCATTTTTCTATAGTACCTAATCTAGTCTATTTCAATGTGAAAGGCACATCCCTTAATTAGAAACTGTCACTGTTATTGTTCGTATTTGCTGTATAATCTCCAACTTCAGCTAACAAGAGTACGTTCGTAATTTTCTCGGGACATACGTTGAAAATTTCAATATTTTTGGTCTAGATTTGATCTGACAAAAAATCGGACCTTAAGAAACCCGAATTCCTCAAACACAACATTATTGAACAAAATAGATTCAAAATAACTTATTACAATGTTATATGAACTAAAATACTGTGGCAAGGTTCTCATAGCGTATTTCAGTCAAAGGAACCGCAGTTCCCATACTTCCTTACTGTCTCCAGATAGTGTCTCAAGTAACATCACAAAAAGAATCTCAACATTCAACACGACAGACAAAGCGCGGCGTTACCTTCCGAGATCAAATAAAACGAGAGGAAATTTATCATATATCATAATTTAGTTACTCCCCTATTGTAGTCCATTTTATGGATACTCGTCGACTAAAACTAAAACATCATCGTAAATGAGCCGTAACGAAGTTAAATTCATCTACACACAAGACAAAATTTGACATTAAAACATTCTCGTTTGATATGGCGACAACGTTAAAGATTATGCATAACAAACACGCGTACGATCAAATAATTATTCTACCAATTCGCATCTACTAAAACCAGTCACGCAACGATTTGCGTGACGCTTACATTTTAAACACACCGCGGTTCAGCGAGCCTCGAGTGTGAAAAGTCTGTGAACCGAAAGACTGAAACTTTTGCTATACGGAGCTCTTCCGGCTGCGCGAGCGAGACCGGGAGCGCTTGCGGTTGGCCAGCCTGTTGGGGTGCATGTTGGACGTTTTCCGGCGCACGGAGGGCGAGGCCTCCACGCTGTTGAGCTTGGCGCTGGAGGGCTGCGGCTTCTGCTCGATGACGACGGGCTGCTGGTACTTGCCCACCGCGTTCCAGTGCTCGCGCTGAGCTCTCAGCGAATCCCGCATCTTTTCTTTGGCTTCGGCGTTGTCCGCCAGCATTTGGTTGAGCATTTGTACAGTCTGATATAAAGCGATGGGGCTGAGTAGTCCAAAATCGTGGAGTGAAGCCATGTGTAATACGAAGTTTCTGTATAAGTTCTTCTCGAGGAGTTCTTTCCCGCGCATTTGAAGGAACATTTGGCAGGCGAGAGGTATCTGGCAGTCGCCGACATAATTGTACTTCATGACGTGCAGGTTCCACATCTTCATGAGCTCCTTTTCACCTTCATTAACATCCGTGAACTCGTCGATCATCATCATAGTTTTCTGTTGCAGCCATAGAGGGTCAGTTTCGCTCTCGGAGTCGATGTCGAGCTCGTTGGGGTATACAGGTAGGCAAGTGATGGTGTGGTGATACAATCTAAAACAAGAGATTAAATGATAGGACATATACAAAGATACACTTTACCTAAGAAATACACATCTTGGAATTGCGTCCTTTACAATGTTGCAAGCAGTCTTATTGAAGAGAGCACCCTTGACCTTTTTGGTGACACATTTCCTAGGTGACCTGGGAAATGTCACGATATTTTAAGATGGACAAATATTTGCATATTTGAATAAATGATTAAATGCTTGACTCTATGTTCATAAATTAATGAATGACGATAAATATGTTGAAAGAACCTTTATTGTTAAAACTAAATAAATAAAAAGATAAAATTGCGAATAGCAATTCAATACCTGATTATTGTTCAGATCTGAGCTTGAATTTCGCCATAACCAATTTTCATTACCATAATATTAAATCATCCTACTAATATTATAAACGTGAACGTAAACGTAAGGATGTATGGATGTTTGTTACTCTTTCACGCTAAAACTACTGAACCGATTGCGATGAAACTTGGTATGTAAATAGCTCGAAACCTGGATTAACACATAGGCTACTTTTTAACCCCATATCCCCACGGCACCGGGATTACGCGGCAGAAAACGTGGGCGCAGCCAGTCACAAATAAAATTAACTTAAACACTAACCTGTTATGTCCTGTGAGGTACGGTCTTTGTGCATCAATTAACTCAGCATCATCAAGTTCCAAAAACTCTGCAAGGCTGTGTCTGTGCGGACGACGTCTAGGTCGAGCTCTCCAAACGAGCACATGTGTGAGAGATGTACGTCTCGTGGGTCCGGCACGAGGCCCTGAGGAACTGCCTGTGGGGCCGCCGGAGCCCCGGCCTTGGGCAGCGATCAGGTCGTGGGGTGAGCCAGTGTACGAGCCGTCGTACAGCTCGTTTATAGAAACGTCGATACGTGCCCCACCGGGTATAGGCTGTAAGAGGTAGTAAAAACTACAATTTCTGCCAAGAGAAGATGTCTGCATAGCTAAAATGGAAATATGGGTGGAACTGGAAATGCAAAGTAAAGACCTGTATAATTAGTGGACGATAATGATAACAATGTAGATGACTATCAGGTCTTATAAGTAAACGGCAAAACGTAGGTTCGGTATATTTTTGTATGAAATATAAAGGCATGACGTGACGCCTTACTGTTGTTAAATCATTCACTTTGAATGTTAATTTGACGATTATGAAATTAATTAAAAACGTTAAAGTGAAACTAGAAGACATTTTTCACACTATTTTCGGTAATTTTATTGCCCGAATTGGCGAAATTATTTATTTTTAACCCCCGACGCAAAAACGACAGGGTGTTATAACACCGTCGTTTTTGCGTTCCAACTTATAAGTTTGACGTGTCTGTGTGTGTCTGTCTGTGGCATCGTAGCTCCCGAACGGATGAACCGATTTTGATTTTGTTTCTTTTTTGTTTGAAAGGTGAATTAGTCGGGAGTTTTCTTAGATATAATTCAAGAAAATCTATTCAGCCGTTCGAAGATCATCAGCTCTTTTCCAATCGTTGAAGGGATTTTCAAGTCGGGGGTATTTTAAATTGTAAATTTATAGTCATGATCATAGGCGTCTACCCAATTAAAACCAAAACTGCGATCTCGCTATGGCAAGGTGGGAGTTTAAATATAATTACAGACTGATTTACAATAATTACTCTGAGTTTATTTAATACTGACAGAAGTAAAGCAATAGGGAACATGTTTTGTTGATGATCTAGTTTTTTATTCCCCATTTTATTAAGTTTTCGTACCGCAAGTTCTAATATTTTTGCCTGTACAATGTCCCGCACACATTGTACCGGTAAAGGAAAAACTCACTATCGCCATCGAGGATATTATCGACGATACAGCACACACTTTTTTGTAGGCCTTCATTTACCTAATAAAAAAATGTACATAGCATTAATGTTATAAAAAAGTACTTACGAAATATGTGAAATTGAATCTGGAGTGACAAAGTTTAAGGTGTTTGAGCAACGAATATAAGGTACCACAATCCAGGGAGCACCATGGACAGTGCAAGTCATCGCACGCCTCTGTTTGTTGCCGCGAGTTGTTGTTATACAGAAACTGATAGATTATTTGTTGACGTTTAGATTCACCATCAGTTTGTTCTGATTTCTGTTTGTCTGCTGAAATATTGTAAGAATGTGATAAGTAGAGCATACTGGTTAATTAAATTTACCTTATTCTTTGTCTGCTACTCTTCAGTCTCTCGTCTTCAGTGGTATAGACTACCTATAGGGTAGCTTCTAGTCTTGAGTGCTTGGTTAAAGTGGAAGAAATGTAGAGAGACCACAACAAATACACTACAGAAGCTAACAATTTTGTTTAAATAGACATTTTTGACAAGAGTAAACCTTCTTAACGTAAATACTATATTTCCCGCCATTAATTGTAAACTACTAGAATCTCTTTTAGTGTTAGAACAAGGATGTTTAGTTTATGTGACTTATCAGTTCTTTATTATTGTGGGAGAGAGAAAGTAAAAGAGACAAGAAAAGTAATGAGGTCATCAGATTCTAATAAATTAATAGTAAATGATACTATACCATTTTTGGGATCACTATTATTAGTACTACATTTGGAAGTAGATTGTCTGTCTTTGCTTGATTCTTTTTTGTGTCCATTTTCACTAGTCTGTTGGTAAAGCTTGGGTCTGTTTACAAGACCATTGGTGGGTTCCTGACTCCAACTTAGCTTCAACTTCAAAAGAGGTCGCACCTTGAATATGTCAAAAGGATTGGCCTCTCCTGGAATCTCATGTTCCTGCAATATAATTTATCTAGGTTATTTCCATTAACACATGCATAAATAACAGTACTGTGTAATGAAATGCACATCAGTACTATTAACCTATCCTACATAATTGTGTGATGAGCATGATAATTTGTTCTGTGTCTGGGTGTAATTTATCTATAATATGCATGTATTTAGAAATTATATATTTCTCTAGTATGTTTATCAGCTGTCTGGTTACCATAGTACGGGCTCTGGCTAGTTTGGGGTCAGACGGCCGTGTGTGAGATGTGATTAATGTGTGTTTGTTCGAGTTTTATACCCTGCCATGGCATGCGTTCTGATGAACGCATTTCATGATGATCTAGTGATCATCATGAAATGTTGCATACACATTGCCAGGGATACAGAGACTGATATAGAAATACCGAAATATAATAGATATACAGAAAAAAATACTATTCGCGAGGGATGGAAAATTACTTTCAGGCGAGGGATGGAAATTACTTTCACGCGAGCGAAGCCGCGAGCAGAAGCTAGTTTTATATAAATATTTTAGGGTTAAGGCAGTAGTAGTTATATTGTTATTTTATTTTCGATTAATTGACCCAATGTTTAATAATAAAGGGTTATGTCAATATTTCTAAAAATAGCTAACTTAGTAGTTATTACAAATATTAAAAATCTTAGTACTTACGCTAGGTATAGTTTCCCACTGAGCCATCAAAGCTTTGTGAGGGGACTTAGCTATAGTAGCGCTCCTCCCGCCCGGCGTCGCGTCGTGAAGTACCAGGTCGTACTCTCCATTAGTTAGTAAACAACGATTATGTTTGTCGTACACTATTAGTTCACTCCCATACAGTTTAGTCCACTTGTTTGTATCACTCGAGTTCAGGTCTGATGATGATTTGAGGCGTTTTGTTACCGGCTCTGAAATACAATTATTGGTAAGTATTGGTTCAAGGTGATGTCACGGCACATGATATACGGGTTTCAGAAATGTCTTGATGATTGTATAGTGAGATTGCTTATGATTTTTTCAAATAAAATGAATACTATTAATATGGGACACACATTACTAGTATTCTTGTTATTGTGTTACTGATTGTAAGAGGTTACAAAATGACATTGATAGGGTTGTAGAGTGGAGTCATAAAAACGAACTGTACTTTAACGTATCTAAATGCTCGCTAATGTCTTTCACACGTGCGTGAAAACCGCTACACCATGAGTACGCAGTGGACGCAACACCTATGCCGCGAGTCTCAGAGGTGCGTGATCTAGGAGTTACTCTCACTCCGGAGCTGACATATCGCAGTCACATCACTGCGATATGTAAAAAGGCATTTCGTAATTTAGGATTGATACTGAGACAGTCTCGTGGATTTACCAATATTACCGCGGTAAAGGTATGACGCATTGGTCAGGAGTCATCTGGAACACAATGCGGTCATATAGGCCCCACACGAAGCAAAATACGCAACTATGCGCGAGCGTATTCAAAATAAATTCACGAGACACTTGTATCAAAATATGTAGGTACGGTGTACCCATTCTACCCGTTAATGTATCCCACCTTGTTCGTATTGGGTATGGTGGGATACAATGAATTGAGGGTTAGGAGGGACGCTACACTCGTCCTAAACGTGGTGAAACTGCTGAGGGGTAGGGAACACAATCCGGGCATACTGCAACGTCTATACATATGTGCGCCGGACAGGTATGTGTGGAGGCGGCGGCGACCGCAGCTGCTGGCGGTACCCGATGCCAGGACCAACCTACTGGAAGCAACGCCGCTTACGCGGGCAGTTCGGGTATTAAAGAGGTGCATGATAAGATAGATATACTTTCGTGCAATTTTAGTGAACTCACAAAAGTAGTTCTATATCATATTTGCTATAGCGAGATTTGAAATTTTATTATTTGCTTATTTGTAATTTTCTTTTATCTGTAATTTTTTAATGTTCATTTTTATGAGAAGGTAAGTAAATTATTGTTCATATCGTCTGGCCCGACTATTGAAATGGGTATTACCTATAATGATAGTTTGTGTGTGTGTAATAAATAAATAAATAAAAAAATCTTCTAAAGAATAATATTACTTTTTTAACATTATACGGCGGGAGCGGTTAAAATGTACCAGCGCCGGGCGCTGAGGGTGACACGTATGTGTGACATCTTCTATATTAACTAGTACATTACAACCTGCTCACGCCACGTCGTCGTTCCGACACGCCCGCTGTTTGCCTCTACCATAAATCTTTCATATGTGAAATAGAGTTAAAACCAGCTTTAGAATTTTTAATTATAAAATTCATCTGTTACAATTTTTCTCTATTTTCCATTATTATCAATTTTGTAGTAAATAAAAGTATAACAAAAAAAACATACCATCACTATCACCGTTAGTTATTTCACTAGAACTTGCACCATTTGTCCCAGTACTTGATACTCTTGTGACAGTTACTCTCAGCATGAGCATATAGGACTTTACATTTGGCCCTTGTGAGGGACTGAATGTGTCACTGGAGATGCTGACTGCAGATGCCATGGCAGGAGGCTCAGATGTTGAAGGATTCAGTGGTACTGAGCAACTGCCAACCTGATAACCCACATATGTTAAAGTTTGTTCACTACAAATATTTAGTAGTAAATTGGAGAATGCTTTATTCCTTCAAAATCTAATCTTTTGGCAAAATCAAATGGTTTCTATAATCTACATTATAATATGGTAAGAAATAGCTAATTTTTTTCTCTCTCTCCCAACAACTACAATATAAGCAGTCACAGAAACTTTAATATTATAGAAAAAATATTACAATTGTATAATAATGTTGGTATCAATACTATTGAAATATACTCTTAATGTTGATATGTTCAACATTTTTTTATTACATTTATCTAAATGAGAAAATAAATAACGTGTCTATAATGAGCAGAGAGAATTACTATATTAGTTTATTATACTCACAGAAACTTCTACTATAGCTGAAGAGCTTTCTTTCCTCTTTTTATGACAAATTTTTAGCAGTAGTGTTTCCACTTTAACTTGGTAGTCTCTCGAGTCGTCAAGGGTTTTGTCATAAAATCCCAGGAATGTTAGAGTCATGTAACCTCCTAAACTATTTGGCTGAAGTTCTGTACTCTTTTTAAGAGTAACCTTTTCTAACAAGCTGTCCACTTTGAAGCCTATACGACTTTTATTACTTCTAGACATCCTCCTCTTCATATAGGACAATGTTCTATTTAAGAATATAGGCTAAAATGAAGGTACTTTTGTAGTATTTGTTTATGTGAAATAAAGACAATATTTCAATAGCACCATACATACCGAAAGCATATTACGGGTCCGTAGAAATCTGTATATTTGTGTGGGTTCTGAAAAGTAGTTTCGAATCTAAATTAAAACACATTATTCGTATGTAACTCTTACTTACACGGCTTCCACATTATGGCTTACTTTCAAATGCTTGTAAAAACAATTCATGATCAGCTTGCAAGTGATCAATTTTGGAGTTTTTATTAGTTTCACTGTCTTTATCTCGCTTCTTGGGAGGCATTTTTAAGGTTTTTATCTAAACTATTAGCGAAACCGCCAAGTTCATCGGTTCGTTGACATGACAGCGTCAGGTTATAGGGTTACCATTTTCAAGAGTTTCCTTTAAAATAATGAACTATTATCACCAGAGGGTATTGATAAATACACATAGCGTACAAAAACGCTTTTTTTTAATTTAATTATTAAAATTAAGAAATATTCAAAAAGTGTTTGATTTACCCATTTTAAAAAACTCCAGTTTAGTGAGTAAATCTACGACACCAAAAACCATTAGTTTTATGAAAAGCCTGCAAGATTTAAAACCTAGATATTTTTTCCAAAGAAAGAAATAAGTAAATATTACACAATTTAAGAGGATTACGAAATAATAAAAACTATAACGCTGTCCGAGACAAAAATATTTTTTTTGTCTCATTTTGATTGGGATATTTTAAAAGAGTAATGTACATTTATTTATCGTGTGGAAACCCCACGGGTCATCAGTTCACCGAAGTCGAGGGTGAAGTTATATGTAGAACTCGAAACGACTAAAACCAACAAATAAGTCTATTGCAGGGGATCAGGGATACCCTAACAAAGAAGCTTCTGGAAACTTCTGCTGACTTTAGCCACCTAATCAGCAGGCGACCACACCGTGGAGTACCGGGTCCTTACTCCAGAGGCTTGCGCGGAACACGCCGCGCCTCCGTCTAACGCCCACTTTTGCAAGGGTCAGCCCGGCCCACTACAGCCAAGCCAGCGCTCGTGGAGGTCGGAAACAATTCTAGTGCATCTTCTGCGGGTCCGGGACGGGAGAGTGCTGCACTAGGTGGTATCGCTGTTATGTCCACACTGAGTATTTCACTAGTGTGAACTGTGTCCTCGCGACAGCCTCCACAGTCCTCCCGGCCTATACGATACAGGTACTTACAGAAGCAGCAGTGTCCGTTGAGCACCCATGTTAACTTTCCAGCCAATCCTCCGTGATGGTCTTATCGCCACAATTGTGGCGTGGCCTGCGCTTGGTCGCTTTGGTATATATGTACCTATATATTACCTGTAGTAATTCACATATAATACTGTTTGATTCCGTATTCTTCTCTTTATAATTCTCTCATGATACTCGAAAGTTTGTTTTGTAATATTTTTTAATGAATCCACAGGGACAAAAAATTTTTAGCACCTCAACACCAAATCATAGACAATGCGTGAAAGGTTAGTTTAGTAATTCATATTAAGTCACATCATGAATTACTTCCATTATTAAATTATTGAAACAAACGCTTCTTATAATCTGTCACCTACATTTCTAAACTGTTGCTTATATGCCAATATTGTTAATTAATATTTATTTACATCACATTAGAGGATTAGTGAGAGTTATACCTAAACTATGTTTCATTATTTTATTGATCTACAATGCGAAAAATCAACAATGAAAGTAGAGTTCTCAGGAAACGTTTAAAAACAATTCAAAGGAAAGCAATTGTAAGAGGCCTAAAGGAAGGGCTACTGGAGCAGTATGATTATATTTGCGATTCCATAAATGAAGTTGAAACTAAGAAGACCAACAGGAAGCTATTTGCATTACTTTTGTTGGCTTTTCTATTATTAGTGATAAGCATCAATTTTGTGAACAATATTTTAAGTGCTAGATGCCTGTTACCTAGTAATTACGTAGTGTGGGAAGCAACGCGGCCTCTTGCTGATTGCAGCTACTGTAAAAATGTTACGAAACCAATTATATTGAACAACATAACAAGACAGGAATTCACTGTAAGATTATCTATAAATACATACACACTTTATTTTTTATAATTGATTTGTAAAATTTTTTTTTTTTTTTCAGAGTTATGCCTACACACCAAGGCCTGTAATTGTTAAGAATGCAGTACGACACTGGAGAGCGACCAAAGAGTTTAGTTTTAATATGTTTAAGAGGCTGTATGAGCAAACAGCTGGTAGTTATGAGAGTCTTGAAGAGGGATGTCAGTTTCTTAATTTTAAGACTGATATGTTCAGTTTGAAGGAAGTGTTTGATATGCCTGAGGCTAGAGCAAAGAATGAGCAGGGCCAAAGGTCTTGGTATGTGGGATGGTAAGTATTGAAATTTATCAATCAGACAATCCAACACCTTGCACTTTGTAAAAAGAAAGTGGCTGACTGTTACTTGTCATGAATGCTGATTTACTTTATTTAATTTGATTAAGTAGGTAGTGGTAAGTGTATTTATATGTATGTATATCATGTGAATATATATTTATGTAAGTGGTATGTATTATTAAATAATTGTATAGGTTTTGTAAACACAGTATTTTGTCTTAACACTATAACAGTACACCACTGACCAACCAGACTAATTTTGCAAATAACCATATAAAGGATGTCTGGAAGCAATCACCATGAGTGATAAGACCGCCAATAAATATAATGCATCATGCCTGTATAAATATAATGAGATATAAATAAATATTACACTAATATTATAAATGTGAAAGTTTGGATGGATGGATGTTTGTTACTCTTTCACGCAAAAAACCACTGAACCAATTGCAATGAAACTTGGTATGTGCATAGCTGGAGACCTGGGTTAACGCATGGGCTACTTTTTATCCCGATATTCCCACGGGATCGGGACTTACGCGGGTGAAACCGCGGGGCGCTGCTAGTTATTTATAAATGGTAGTTTTAACATTGGCTTTTTGCAGGGGTAATTGCCATCCAGATATACTGGCTAAAGTAAGACAATACTATCAAGTACCACATTTTTTACCTGAAGATGCAGAATATCCAGCAACAGAAAATATATTTTTTGGGTATGAGATTGGAGCTGTAATGCATGTAGGTACCTGTGATATCCTTTTGATAAAAATTTGAACAGCATTTATTAATGGAAATAAAATACGGAGACTTGATGGAATAAAACTGATTATCATAAACTATGTATGTTCCTTCAGTGATATTTTTCTTAGGCCTCATTCCCACTAAGACGGAACATCTGTTTTCCCAGTCCGTCTAAAGAGACGGGTATGACAGTGGTAGAACAATTTATATGAAAACTGTTAACATTTAGACGGATCCAAGAAAAAGAACACATCAGGGCTTTGCACTGATGTTTTGTCACTGAGAGCTGTCTACATGCTCAGATTGGCTGTAGTGTGAGTCCGATGTGCCCCTCCAATCCCACAGATGAACAAAAAATATTATGAAAAATAGAGTTGTCTTGTGAGACAAGGTGTCAGAGTACTTTTAGGACAAAAAGTTAAGATTAACAGCACAATGTGAATTTTGTACAATATTAAACCGACCAACTTGAAGAAATAGAAAGAAAAGAGGTTGGTGAGTTTTTTTTTTTTTTTTTATGGTATAAGGGGCAAACGAGCAGACGGGTCACCAAGAGTCACAAGTGCGTTGCCGCCGTTTAAGGTGGGAGTAGGAGAAGAGGGGGAGGGGAGGAAGAGTGGAGAGGGGAAGGACGGGAATAAGGGAGGAAAGGGTTAGGGTCTCCGGTAACCTCACTCACGCGGCAAAATGCAATGCAAGCATTGCTTCACGGCCGGTTTTCTGTGAGGCCGTGGTAACGAGCGGAGTCGAGCCGGCCCATACGTGCCGAAGCATGGCTCTCCCACATAAAGTTTCTTTTAATTTTTAACCAACTTCAATAAAAGGAGGATGTCCTATGTTTGGCTGTATGTATTTTTTTTCATGTATGTTCCCCGATATTTCCGTCATCTATGGACCGATTTCAAAAATTCTTTACATCTCTTCATCATGTTACATCTTCATAGGTCAAGTAGTTTTCCAGATTTTGTGATTAGTCCAAGGCAATGAGGAAAGTTGGCTTGTTTTAAGTCGTCAAAAAAAATTAGTTTATCTAAAATTTGACTGTTTATGTAAATAAGCTCAATACTCACTTCGTGGGCGGTTTTATTTTACGTTAAAATTTACTTTTTTCACTAATGCTCGAAACTACCACCCTCTAAGAGTAGTAAAGTTCCCTGAACACCACCCAGATGCAAAATATCTATAAAAAAATAGGCTGAAGTTATTGATAAAGAATTATTATTATTTGTTTGCAGAAAAATTTATCTCAGATATATGGAATAATATACTAGACTCATGGTAAAAATGGGTGAAAAAAGGAAGGTGAAATAAGATCTGGATCTGTTGCTAAAAGGTTTCGAAATTTAGTGCACGAACAGTAATTGATTTAAAAAAAAAAGATTATGACCCAAGACTCACCAGTTAATTCAGAAGTCACAGACCGAAACTGAAGAAAATGTTGAATCTTTTTCAACTGATTAAACAGAGTTTCATACATTTTCGTCTCGAAAGAACATAAAGGCAAAGAGATGGATGAAAAGATGACTAAATTTCTGGACTCCAGGGTGAAAACGGAAAAGAAAACTCTAATTTATTATTTTTTCAAAGGACTGTTGTAGACTCGTTCACGATGGACGAAATTGTAGACTTTCAAGCAGGCGTCTTGGCTCTTATACAAAAAAAACTAAAAGTCGAAATAGTTTCTTGTAAGGATGCCCCCAATATTTTCATTCTATTACGTATTCTCTTAAATACCAACACAGGCCTATCATTTCGTCGTCCATCGTGTATGAAGTCTGATCTGTGAACTTGACGAATTAATTATAACGGATCAGTGTAGGTAGGAACACGGACGTCCGGGTGCCGAATTCCGCTTAAACAGACGGACCGTCTTACTGGGAACGAAGCCTTACTTATTAAATGCCCTAGGGTTAACATTAAATTAAAGTGTTTAATAATACATTTCATTACTAATCCCTTCAAGAATGGGGTTAGAATGCTATGTACAAATCTCTCTTGATCTTAACATGTTGACCGCTGAATGTTCCATTATATGTACAGTTGGATTATATATCAAGACTGATGTGGCAGGGGCAGGTGCAAGGTAGCAAGACCTGGTCCCTGGCTCCGGTACCAGAGTGTGACCATGTGTGTTCCAAGTTTGAGTATTATGTCGAGCCTGGAGATGTTGGTGGGTATATTCTATAATAATTTGTATTCTCTTCTGCTCATAACAGATTATAGGACATCTATTTGAATAACGGACCGCACCAGTGTTGCATGTATTGTAACATCAATTTTACAGTTGAAAACACTGAAACTTAAAAACTTGGCTTTGTGTTTGATTCGCTAATTACCTAATGGATGCAAGTGGGCCTCATATTACCCATTTTTACAGTTTTATTGGACACCCGCATTTGGTATCATGCAACAAGGATACCTAAAGGCCAGTTTTCACTCACTGTGCAGTCTGAATATGGATGAAATAAAGCAGCTATGCAAAGACTAGTACAAAAGATGTGTTCTTTATACATATCGCGATGCCAAATTATACATTATTTATACAACTATTTATGGATACTTTTGATATAATGCATGTATGTGCCATTTTGTAGAGGAATTATATATTTAGCTTTAACTTTTTTGCAATATTATAATTAAGATAAGATTACTCTTATGTACCAAATATTTTATATTTGACAACTATTTAATAAACACTTAAAAACATCAATTATTTTCTTTTTTAATGAAACATTAACAAAAATAAGTCTTTAAAAAATACAAGGAGATAAATATTCAAAACGTTTTATTTGTCTAATTCTATCATCCATAGTTATTTGAATAAAAGATTGTACTGAATATCGACTGCTTTTACAAAAAAAAAACATACATATAATTATAAACCACACTCATGATTACACTAAAAGTGATAGGCAAATTTTAAGAGATAGTCATAATAGATTCAGTCCAACCCTTCACTCAAGTTACACTGTAAAGTTCACATATAGAGATCAGGTTAAAAACTTGGAGGACAACAAGCTCAAGAGGGACGACCAACCGGCAAGCAGTTACACTTCTGTGTAATTACCACAGCAGTAATGTATTTACAGCTCACTGAACCCAAATGCACGAAATGCAAACTTACAATAACAATAAATAATTTCTCATGTTTTGACCAGACAGATGCCACTATGAATGGACAATTTTAATTGACATGGCATATTGTTTTTATCACAAAAAAATGGTACCATTACATTGTACCGATTGAAATGGACACATTTACATAATTTTATATTGCAACTACCCATTCGTCTGACAGGAAGGTAGACACAGTAATGGACAGAGAACATTGAGGATTATTATACATTAAAATAGTTGCCAAACTCCGAGCACTGCGTCTTTGATAGCTTCGATGTACTGTGCTGGTACCCAATACACCCAATACCTGGACGCTTCTGTTGGGCCGAGCTGGAGTCCCTGTTAAGTACAACTTTATAAGTAAGTTCTTTTTTCAATTGCAGGGCTACATAATATTAAATAATACAAGACCTTTTGCTTAAGCCACCCAGATATAAGAAGTACGCGTGTAAACGCCTTGCAGTTACTAGTAGCTAAAGTGTTTTTGGTACTTGAGTAGCGCTAAGGCACTAACAAGTTAGGTGGCATGCTTAATGCAGTGCTAAATTGACAAAAATGATAAATGTGAATATCAACGATATTTAAAACTAAATAAATTGCATAGAGTACTTATACTACATAATTTTGTTTTTTTTTTCTAGACAAACATTAAATTTATGTAGTGGGTTTTTAAATGTTTTCTTAACTCGTGTCAATTTTTAATATTAATAGTTAATCTAATTGCTACTTTTAAACAACCTTAAATGGTTACTGAATAGATATTATTAAATTCTTATGTACATACCATGATATGATATTCTTCATGCTCTTTGATTGGTTCTGATGTGATACCTGAAAAATATTTAAATACATTAAGTATGTTTTTTATTAATTGCTTCACAAAAATATACCTTTATAATATATTTTAAAATTATAACTAATAATATAAATACGCAACTGAGTTTGTTTGTTACGCTTTCACGCCTAAACTACTCAACAGATCATCATGAAATTTTGCATAAACGTCGTCAGGGATACAGAAGAAAGCATAGGATACCTGTCATCTAGAAAGTGAGTACTGTTCTTGAGTAAAATAACTTTCATGCGAGCGAAGCCACGGGCAAAAGCTAGTAAGTTTATAAAACTGTCTAAACGTAACATAAAATGCTCCTACTACACTGACAATAAAAAGATTGCGAGAATCTAAACGACAAAAGGCGGTAAATTGAGAACAAAATTATTGTCCAAGATAATATAAGTTGTGTAGGGGGTTTTTGTTGTGTCTGAGTGTAATTTATCTATAATTAGCAACCCGCCCGGCTTCGCACGGGTAGCAGAGACATCTTCAACAATCATCAACATATTTCAATCAATTTACACAAAATCTTAACAAATTATACACCTAAACCTTCCTCATGCATCACTCTGTCTATTAGTGAAAACCACATGAAAATCCGTTCAGTAGTTTTTCAGTTTATCGCGAACAGACAGACAGACGCGGTGGGGGACTTTGTTTTATAATATGTAGGTAGTGATATGTATGTATTTAGAAATATATAAGTATGTTTATGAGCAGTCTGGTTACAAATGTGAAGTTATTATTATTATTTATTATATTATTCTTCTCGGACAATACTCAATATTAACGACGTGTATAGGTCTGTCACGACAGCCATACAACTTTAGATCAGTGGATAGGATCTGTCTGCATGTATACAGATAAGAAGTCACATCCCGAATAAATGAACTTAAATAACTTCACTTACTTTTAATGGAAGCCATGGCAAGTTTCTCAGTGCGTTCCTTGGTACCAATCCAGAGTTGATCTTGCTCATGTTTGAATGTGAGCCTCACTTTGCCACCATGTTTGTTTAGCATCCCGCTGAGAGGTACTGGTGGTAATGGCTCCTACAAAAATGTTGTCATGTAAATTTCATACTGTTTTTACATGAACAAATGTGCAACAACATGCCCAAATGTTATATATACTTGTAAACACTAGAATACTTTAAAATAAGTATTAAACCAAAACCGAACACAAAATAATTTTTATTTTATTTTCGATTAAATATAACTTATTTGTGAAGTACATACACATGATAGAAATAGAATAGCATAGAGAATAGAATAGCAGGCTTACATATGAACTCAAACAAACAAAAATAATGACGAAACCACCAAGAAAATCAATAAAAATACAAATAAATTATTTAGAATATAAATGAATATATACGTTTAAGGTAAGGGCATCATTTAGAACAAATAGCAATGAAGAAGAGGTGAAAAGAATAATAAAGAAATAAGAATAATAAAAGCCTGCAAAGTATATAATGGTCAATGGGCTCAGAGGAGTTAAAGAAAACAGCTGACCTACTACTATACTATTGCAAAAGAAAAAGACAGCTGGAAAGTGTTAGATGAGTCCTTCATGTCTAAAGGATAAGCTACAAAGAGGTCCATTGCAAGCAACTACAGTTTTTAAATTTTATTTCAAGTTTTTAATTTTGTACTCTTTTTAGCAAATTAATTCTTTGAAATATTGAAATTAAATACCATTTGATTCTTACTTGGAATAATTATTGTTTATACCTCTAATAAGAATTAGTGTTTTTAACCGACTTCAAAAAAGGAGGAGGTTCTCAATTCGACTATTTTTTTTTTGTTTGTTACCTCAGAACTTTCGACTGGGTAAACCGATTTTGACGATTCTTTTTTTCTTTGAAAGCTGGTGCTTCCTGTGTGGTCCCATTTCAATTTGGTCCAGTTCTGACAATGGCATCCATGAGAAAACTATATATAAGTCTTATAAGGAATAGTTTTTTTTGTTGAAGTCCGTTTTTTTTTTAAAGAATTATAATAAGTAAATTGTGTGACAGTATAAAGTTGAATGCAGCATAAGATATTGGTCTGTATTTGAGAACATAATATGTTATATATATTATATACATGTGAATATGTGGAGTTTTGGGCAGATGCCAGTGCCTTTTAAATTTACCTTAAGAATTAAAAGTAGTATATTTTGCCTTAATTGGCGAACCAGCCAACTTCAGTTGTTGTTATGACAAAGGGGTAATCCAAAAACGCTGTAGTCTACACTATCTACACTACTATAAAGAGGAAAGAATAAATTTTTTGTTTGTTTGTAATGGTTAGGTTCCGGAACTACTGGACCGATTTTTAAAATTCTTTCACCTAAAGAAAGCTACATTATCAGCTAGTGAGTAGTTTTAAGCAAGTCGTAAAAAATTGATAAGAATATTGCTTTCTTCGCGTGCGCTGCAGAACTATTGATAATACATAAAAAATACGATACATTTTGAACGTACTCATCACTGCGCACAAAAAAGTCCGCGAGGAGGTATATCCAAATATTATAGTTTAGTATAACTAGGCCTTTTTTTTTTTTTTTTTACGTGTGGCAACCCCCACGGGTCATCATCTCACCGGGGCTAACGGTAAGATGGTATGTCGGACTCGAACCGACTAAAACCACACGGTGTTCCGTCACGGGGTCCTGATGCCGGGGACTCAGGTGTACCCTAGGAAGGAAGTCCCTGTGAGCTAGTATAACTAGGCCTGCCATCACTTAAATTGCCGACGCCGGACAAAAACTTTAAAAAATCCGGACACATAGGTGAAATCGAGATTCTTTCCTGGACACATTAACAAAGAACGCCGATTCCATTTAAATTTTTAGCTTGTTAACGATTTATCTAACAATTATAACTGTCCCTTGGCACAGAGTGTCCGGGTTTTACCCGGACACTTTTTGAAAACTCCGCCCGGACGCTCCCCGCACACCCTCTAAACTAGGACAAATCCGGGGAAACCCGGACGGATGGCAGCCCTAAGTATAACTAAACTATAGCCGTTTTTAGTTAAAATTAGTCAATTAAAACATGCATCGGAACAAAAAATGCGCTAGCCGTTGCTTCATCACGGATTTTGGAATAAAAGTCAGTATGTTCCATACGTAAAAATGGACCCCTTGCCAAACTTTTACAAAATACATCATTCATAATATGGGATGAATGTACCATGACTCAAAGAGCTCATGTTGAAACGGTAAACCGAACGCTCCAAGACCTCAGAAACTCAGATGCTATCATGGGTCTACTACTTTTGTGTTTGCAGGTGGTTTCCGGCAAACACTGCCTATAATAGCAAAAGGAACACGCGCCGATGTTTATTGGAAAGAAATGATCACTGGATTTGTTCAAGAGCTATATTGTCACCCAGAAACGATACAGTGAATGAAATGAATATACTGATTTTACAGAAAATTCCCAGTCAAGTTAAATAGTATAAGTCAATTGATACAATGTGTAATATTGAGGATACAGTGCACTATGCTCAAAAATTCTTTGGGCCCTTCTGGCCTGGAACGCCATTCCCATCATACTGTTAAGAACCGTGAGCCCTTCCAACAAACAAAGATAAAAGAGTTGCAGGACAATATAATGGTGGCGCTATCCGCATGGGGCCAGCAGCGGGCCAACTTTCTTTTATTCCGCGAATACCCATGGTTCCGACGGATTCGCCACTATCGTTCAAAAGGCTACAGTTTCCAGTCAAAGTTAGACTTGCTCTCACAATAAATTAATAAATCCCAGGGTCAAAAATTCTCTCGGTTGGCATTGGCTAGAAAAAGGAGTGTTTTCCCATGGGCAATTATATGGTGGAGTTAGTAGAAAGAAAGGCTGGACCGATTCTTATGATCTTTGTTTTGTTGGATTTGTCTTCACTCCGAATAGCAGAATAACTATTAAAATTTTGGAAAAATCCACCGGAACGGGATTTATAAGACACGCGGGCGAAGCCGCAGGGCGCAGGTAGTATTATAATAAAGAATTGTAAAGTATTGTACATTATAAAAAATTATAGCTAACAATATTATGCCACTAGATATTTTGATCTGTTGATAAGTAGATGTCTACAAAAAATTTTAAGTTTTAAATATCCCCTTAAAAATACTGAAATTAAGGCTTGCCCATTAAGGTATCAATATGCAGCAATTAACACTTTCAGTGCCAGCGACACGTGTGGCGTGTTCTAAATTTCCTCAAGGTGCCGAGAACAAGCTTAGCGTGTCCACAAAGTTTGGGCAATATTTAAGCCATTATACAGTATTATACCGAAGAAAAGTATTATTAAAAATAACAGTATAGCTTAATTATTTCATAAGTTAACCAAATTTTAAGTGGCTCCTGTGCTACAATGATTTTTATATTCCACAAAAAAATGTTTTACATACAATGCCGGGAACACATTAGGCGTGTTCGGCTGCATAGATTGTCAACCATGGCAACTTTTACTTAACTTAAAACGCTAATATGCTTGATTAAAGAATCGGGTAAAAAAAGTCCTGAACTATTTGATGCAAGAATTTTTGAATGATGGGCATAATTTTTTCATAAACAATATTTTTTTATATTAGTGTTGATCTTGTAAAACAGCTATATTTCATAAAAAAAACGTTTTGCACAGGAAAATTTTGTTCAAATAAAAAATTATAAGCAAAAAATCGACAGTAAGAAGCCACCGCACATATTTTATGACCTCTCTCCGAATAAGTAAGAGGTGCTTTTGGTGCTGGGAAAATGTTAACAATTTCTGACATAATTACGAAACTTATTTACCTTCTATCTTAATTTGGGACACTTTTCTGAATTCAAACGCACCAAACTATGGTAAATCACTTTTTATATACCCTAATGAAATTACTGATACACGTAACATTGGTAAAACACAGAAAATGACAATATATATATATATGTATAATTTGCATTTGTATAATGCCGATGAACATGCCTGGCTTGTCTAGTTATTTCAGCTTCTAGTGCCGACCGCCTAGTGCATTCAACGCAACTTGTTCATTGTATGAATATATTGTGAATTGGGGTGGCACTGAAAGTGTGTATCAATAACCTATAATTACTGATAGTATAATGGTCTAGCATTACCTTAACTCCTTTGATTCCTGGCATCACATCAGGGGGGATGCCTTTATCCAGAACTTTCCTATGAATCTTTTGCATGCAGAGAGGCTCCTTACTTGACTGGCTGCTAGCTTTTTCTTCTAATGTTTCCTACAATATTGATAAATAATTTTAACATAATGTATATTAGTAGATTTAGTCTAATTTTAGATGCAAAATTTTACAAACCTGTGGTCCACTTTTCATAGCTAAAATGTCATCCATTTTGGATCCAACAAGCATCACCTTTCCTCCTTTTACAACACCAGCTTGTCTGAGTGTCATGTTGTCGCGGGCCATGCCCTTAATTATTAACTTTTGTGCCAATTGTGGCACTCCGCATATTCTCTCCAGGTGCGATTTTAGGTCTAGTACAGTCGCATCATAGGCAAACGTAATGTCATGTTTTGCTTTATTGAAAACTATAGTAAATTCGATCTGTTCCGGAATCTCACAAAGCTCCGTGTCTTCTGTGGTATCTGATGTGCAAGCCGCACTCTCTGCGGGAGCTTCTATGTGCGCCTTCTCATTCTCTAAATTTGATTTGGTTTCTACAACTGCTTTTGTTGTCCCGTTGGCTAGTGAATTAGGATCTCGATTTTCTGTTGAATCTCCCTTCTCTGAAGCTGAACATGATCAAAACGTGAGTTAGCAAAATTTCCAGAACAAAAGGTCTCGTTGTGCTGGTCAACAAAGACTGTCAATATTATATTAATTAACTAACTTAAATGAAAGCTTACCAATATATTCCATAGTTTTGGTTTAATTGTGAATTTGAACTATTATAATAACAAAAACGCTATTGTACCGTAGTTGTTTTGAAAAAATAATTAAAATGCAGCCGACTGGCTGACGTGAAGCAACAAATTTTTTGCACAGATAAAACTAATAGTTGTTGCGCTACGTTCGGAAACAAGTAAACCATTTGTTGCATTTGACTTCACTATTTGTTATAAAGGCGGTTTTTCACACTTGCAAAAAAAGTCTACATCAAGTATACAATCACTAATCACATGTGTTTTTGGCCTTTATGGATTCCGTAATTATATATATAATTCAAGGACGCGGTGCCCGACATAGCATACACAGCATCGCGCCTGACGTACGTCCCGCCAAGGCCACAGTGCTGTTGCCAATGCCATTTTCCTAAATTACCCCAAAATAATGGTCAAATTCCCCAGTTTGGGGAGAAAAAACCTGAAGTCTTAATGTTGTGTGTGTCTTAATTAATAAGGCAAAAAATTCCCGATTCCCCGAATTTTCCTCGTATTGATGGTCTCCCCATAAATTCCCCAATCAATTCAAATTATTTATTATTTTGCAGAAAGCACTGTTACAATGGTGTTGTCAATCGGTTTGAAATTTATCGCATTTTGGGGAATTCCCCACAAATTGGCAATTTACATGATCAAGCATGTGGTGGGGGAACTCGCTGGATGCAAACGGGTCGTGCAAGTCCAGCAAGCAATTAATAATAATTATGACGTACGTCAAGACTATTCACGATCGTTTTTAATCGTGCATCGTGCGTGTCCTTGGCGGGACGTACGTCAGACACGATGGTGAGTACGGTACTTTAGTATACTATCGTATTCCAAGTTTATGGTAAAAGTATATTATGTACCTCTGTTAGGTTTATATAGTTTGTATCACTGATGAACTGACGGAGGACAAAATTATTTTTATATTTTCTGTGTACCTATATTTATTTTATGGTCCAACCAGAATCAACGATCTTGTTCATTACCTTGTTGTACTAGTGAAACAAATTTGATTTTCTTCAGCACTTTCTTAAAATAATCAATCCGATTATTTTAGAACCTTTATTAAAAAAAATAATTAAACTCTATGACAGACATTTTCCGTTTCCATGGCGGCCAATTTACAAACAGTGTAATTGCGGTAAATGTCCTAAAATTATTGTATGTTGGTTTTTGTGTCATAAAATGAGTTTTAACGTCGATGACCCTTTAGCTGGAATTTTAAGCGATGGAAGTGACGACAGTTTTTTTGATGATGATATATTAGGTAAGAAGAAACCTGCAAAAAAGAAAAGTACACCTACGGCGGAAAAGAAAAATGCGCTATTTGATTTAGGTGGTGATAACGACAAACCAAAACCTGTTGCTGGCAATTTAGATAAGAAGGAAGCGTTATTCAATATCGATTCTAAAAAATCTCCAACACCATTTAAGCGTAGTGATTCATCAAGGGAATCTATAAAATTTTCTCAAGTAGAACCCAAAGCTAAGGCAGGGTTTGATAAATTGGACTTAAGTAAATCACCAGCAAAGTCTAAACTCAGTGCGAGTACAGATAAAATAGATATATTAAGTGATCTTATTGAACCAAAAAAAGACACAAGTAAACCAATAGAAAAAGGGAAGAGCTCGCAATCCTTACTTGATGATATTTTAGGAAGTTCTACTACAAAAGCAGGAAGTTCTAGTCAAGTGTCGAGACCAGCCACTGCAGCAAAAAGCCAAGAATTCTACATTGATTCTATTTTAGGAAAAGGTGATTCTAAAACTACGGCTTCGCATAAGAGTCTACCTCAAAAACAAACTCTTAAGGAGAAAAACGAAAAAAAGGAAGAGATTCCTCCAAGGAAAACTAAAAGTAGCGAAGACTGGTTGGGTATATTTCAAGGTAAAGAGGAAGAAAATGATTTTGAAGACGATGCTGGTATGCCATCATGGTTGGTCGGAGTCGATGCGAAGAAAAAGAAGGCCGAAGAAAAGAAATCTGTTTCCAAACCAGAACCGATTAAAGAGAAACCCACAGAAATCACTGAAATACACGAGCAAAAAGAAGAAAGGTCGACTGTGGAAGTGAAAGCTGATTTAGAGCCTAGTTTTGAACATTTAACAAAGCCATTACCGCCTAATGTTTTGCATGGCAGTAATGAAGATATCACTGCTGAAGGAGCTGCATTATATATGCAACAACAGGAATCACAGATAATGGTGGCATTGCAGTTGAAGGCTCAAGAAGAGAAACTTGCAGCACTACAAAGTAAGTTTACGTATTTGAACTTTATTAAATTATTTTAAAAAGGAGGTTCGATAAAATCGAAGTTGATATTTTTCTGCCTTAATGGTTGGCAGTAGAGCAGCCCGCTACTTACTTATATCCTTACATACATCACGAGCTTTCTCTACTGTCATTAAACGTCTAAATTTAAGCCGGCCGGTTCCGGGTATGTTTGACCTGCGAATTTGCCGGTGCTGGTTTTGTCCTTCGTTCTGAACTCATTCTTTTAACGTACCCAATCCACCTCAGCATATCCTTTTCAATTTCAAAAGAACACCACAGGAAAGTTTCCATATAACCCAAAACCACTAGTAGGTTAACTCATGCGGTTAAATACTAACTAGGGAATTAATTTATGCGCTACGACAAAGTGATGAATCCTGGTTTTCAGGAGGTTTCACTCAAATTCTGAACTTGACTCCAGTTTCTATAATTTACTTTGATACTAGAATTTAGTAATAATTACGATCTGGTGTGTATAGCGCGTCAGAAGGAAAGTCAGCGAGTACAGCGCGAGGTCGCTCAAGCACAACACGCGCAGTTAGATGCGATGTTACGTCGTCAGGCTGAGAACAGACAACAAATGCAGATCATCATTGCCGCCCATCAGGAGAGAATCACGCAGAGAATTAAGGTTGTCAAACTTACTCGACCGTATATTTATATATTTTTATTTTTGTTCAGCTCTCATTCCGTTATTTATGAATCGATTTCGATGATTCTTTTTTGTTACATAGAGTATACCTCAAGGGTCCCATGTCAAGGAAGTTAGGGTCTGATGATAGGATCCTGATAAAATTGAGAGAAACCCTCGAAAATTGTAGGAACGAATAGTGTTTCTGTTTACTTTTCATAACTTAATCAGGTATTTGCGTTTAGGAATCATCACATCATGAAGCTGAGCTGATGATGGAAAAAAAAGTCATGAAATAAAAATCTTTTTAACAAAAAAATTAAACCGACGAAAAGGACTAAAAAGTAAAAATAAAGAAACCTTTTAAGTCTCGAGTATTGAGCTTATTTAGATAAACTATATTTTTTTATAATCTTATTTTGAGTCGGCGCCAAATAATATAATGATTAATTATACCTACGTAGAGTTTGTTGTATTATTAACACATTTTTTATCGGCTGACCCGACAGACGTTGTTCTGTCGATTTTCAATAAACTTATTTGTGATCCTTGTCATTCCATAGAAAAAAATACTGACAGATTAAAATATAACCTTATTTTTCAATGTTTTTTACCTTAAAACCTAATTCGTAAAATACCAATTTTCTCCCTCCAGCCATTTTGATTTTGAAGGAATGCGATGACCAACGACCAACATTGCTTTTTTAACCGACTTAAAAAGGAAGAAGGTTACCAATTATTCGACTGTCTTTTTTGTATATGTTAAGCGATATCTTTGCCATTTGGGAACAGATTTCTATAAACAATTACCTTCTAATTGTGAAATTTTTATTTGGCCTTTATACATTTAGCTTCTTGTATATTTATGGGCTTGGCAGTAAGTTTTCCAAATAAAAAAAATAATAACATATATTTTTCATTGAATTGCTTGCACTCAAGGTTGGTCCCATTTAGATCTGAAGAAACTATTCCACCTGTAAAGGAAAAATTAAGGGATGAAGAATACAGCTTATTACAATTTATCATAATTTAGGCGCATTGAAGCTGGTGATACTTTATAAAAAGTTAATTATATATTAATTTAATAGATTAGGCTCCTAAATTTACCGACGCGTTGATATTAATCTAACATAACTTTCAATACTCGTTATTGTTTAGGCATTATTAGGAACAGAGAACATTGAGAATGAAGAAACAAATTATCCCAACGAAAATTCAGAATCTGGAGATCGGAAGGAAACCCCACATTCAAGAGAAAAGAAGCAACTATTGCAACTAGTGCAATCATTACAAGAAAACCATGATAAAGAAATAGACCTGATGGAAACATCTTATAGGTAAAGTATATTGTTAAATGCCTACTTTTGCTGAAGTTAGATAGAAAGAAAGATCTAGATTATCTCGTCTTTACAGTCTGCTGGAGAAGAATCTTAAAAATTGGCGCTTTGGTTCTTATCACTTTGTATTATATTCAAACAATGCGAAGTCCTAAATTTTAAGAAGACTTTCATTTTCAGACGACAGTTAGCCTTCCTAGAAATATCCCTTACCCAATCAGAAGTGCGTATGAAAGATGAGACCGATAAGCTAGAACGGTTCTATACGGAAAAAATCAACTGGATGGAAGAACATCATCTGCTCTACAAAAAGTTATCTGAAGACAATCTGACTGGTTTGACGGAAAGGCACAAAGCACAAAGTGAAATGCTTAGACAGCAGCATTTAGATAATGTCAAGGTATTGCAAGAGCATCACGCCGCACTTATGGAAAATATTAAGTAAGTGACTAAACCTTAATGTGCAGCAGTGACGAAGGATTTATATACTTAATACGGTTTTGCCCTATTTCAATTAATAAGTATTTGACGAAGTTTCAAATACTTATTAATTTAAATTTTATAAAAAAAAAAATGGTATTTACACTATCTAAGATATTAAATAGTGTGTTCGATGTTGAGTTTTCTTTCTCTTGTGACATTATAAGAACCGTTAATGTTTTACATCTGTTTATCAAATCGAGATTTTCAATATAAATATGATGACTTACTCAGGTGGCAGGCTTACGACTTCTCTTCTCTATGTATTTATTATGATTGTAATCGATGACCCCCTTATTCTTTTGTATTTTATGTAGTACTATTTTTGCTTTCGATGAAATCGTAAAATGCATTGCGTAACATGTTTAGCCGAGAATTCTAGAACTTGAGTCTCTTGTTATTTATTTATTTATGTACTATGGCTGATATGCTATATATGAGGCTATGTAAGTTATTTCCTCCCACCTTATTGTATTTTTGGCTTCTCTCGGGGTATGGTTAGAGCGGCTATTTGGTCACACCAGTAGCTTGGTGTACGTGATCTCCGTCTTTGCAACTTGCCTACTACCACTAGCTTGTCAAGGTTTGGTTGTCGACGGGCAATATAGCCAAGTTATTAGTAACAAGCCGCTGAGACTCTATTGTGAACTTGAGTAGGTAATTAATTTATATATTTGTAGAAATGCCGTTAAACACGAACAAGTACTTATTCAAGATTCTGCCAGCTTCTCATCAGATCTAACACAGTTGGTGTCAGACGTTAAGGACAATAAGGTTCACTGTCAAGAACTTGTGGAGAAGGTTCAAGCGCTTGTAGAAAACACTGAGAGGAAGAGTGATAACAGTATACAAGTGAGAGAAACGCAAGTACACGGTAAGTTTCATAAATTGTTTACTAGAAATTATTTCCAACCTGCAGGTATATAAAGGAAAGAGGGATCCAATAACAGAACTATTTAAAACGATTTGTGGAATATTATTATTTATTGATTTCAGATTTGATACAGCAGTTGACGAAAGAACGTGATAACTTTGAAACTGAAAAATCTGAAAATAGAGAAACTATCAAAATGTTAGAAGCTAGACTTAAACAAATGACGACGGTAATTAAGCTAAATTATACCTAATAATTATAATAAAATAGACCTTTAATAATAGATTTTTCATTTCTGTAGGTGGTCGAAGAAGAATCGAGCGCCTTAAAACAGAAAAGAATGGAATTTGATTTCGAAAAAGCAACGTTCAATAAGCAGACCGAATTTGCTAAGAATGTACTCAAGAAACAAGATGAAGAGATAAAGGTAAGATTATATTAGATGTGTAAATCGGGACTTAATCGCAATAATATTTATAAAGTACAATACCTTTTTGGTTACCCGACGTTTCGATCATTCATTATTATTATTAGATACAGTTAATAGTCGGCCAGAGAAAAGATTCAGTCATAGCAAGGCACTTAACTAAAGGGTAATCTGACTAATTGACTAATAACAAATCTCGGGTAGATAATGATGTTCTGTATGAGTTAGTCAGGAAACTTGAATATCCAAAACTTGAAAGAAAGGTAAATGGAGAACGGAAGGGAAATAGTGAAGGGAGATTCTTTTTTTTAGTTCGAAATAATTGTACTTGAGCAATCATGTAACATGTGTTGAAATGAATTCCTTAGATGTTAAGAGAAGATATCCAGAAAGAATACCAAGAAAAAATGTCGAAGGTTGATGAACAGAATTTGAAAACTGTAAAAGAAAGTGCAGCACTCGCGAGAGAGAGGTCTTCAGTGCAGAGTTTGAAACAAGAGCTTGAGGTAAGATTAGAACACATTGATTTGATAAATCTATCAAAAGGAGAATTAATAAAAAAATATTTATTTAATTTAGAGAATGAAAGCAGAACTTCAAGCCCAGTTAGAAGAGGTCACGGAAGAAAGGTCAAAACTAAATGTTGAAAAACAACAGCTTCACATGGAGGAACAGAGAATTTTGGCTAAGTACGTACGTTTATTTCTTCTTATTGTCAATACGATCAAATAAGAATGTATTTGATAATTAAAGGTTAGTTCCTTAAGTAGAACTGCACCTTGAATAGAACTGTCTTATTCATAATATTACAAATTACAGAAGCCGTGATTTGGACCTACTTGCTAAGTCAGCCATTGAGAAACAAGGACAAGCAGAAAAGAAATACTCGGAAGCAGAGTTTATTCAAAGAAAATACGAAGAAAGAATACGTAGGATACAGGAACACGTTGTATCATTAAATGCCAGAGAAAAGCAGATCGCTAGAGAGAAAGTCACGCTTTCTAGAGAGAGATTGACTTTGCATAATGAGAGGAAACAAATTGAGGCTAGGCAGCAATGCTCTTTGTGTAAATCTAGCCAACATATGCTTCCATTTTATGAGCCTTGTTACACACTGCCAGAGTCGTATATAAACGCGTCAGTTACGAAGGAATATAAAAGTTATGATATGACGACAGCAATGAATGCTATAGAGCAGGAAATGTCACACTTGATGGGACGAAATTTGAGTTTGAGACATAGCGCTGGAATTGGAGATTTGACACTTCAGGGGACTAGACTTGAGAGTGAGGATAGACAAGAAGTGCCAATGCAGGCGGAGGCGACGCAGGTTGAATCTTCGAGTTTTAAAGTAAGTTTTAGTAGCAATCCTTTTGATTGTGTTATATTCTTACTTCCTTTTAAATCACTGTACTTTGTAGTGTCACGTTGCATTAAAACATTAAAAGTAGACTTGATTAATAATATCTGTATTTAATTATGACGATTGAGCTTAATTTTTTTTTGTTATGACGTTTAATGTCCGAGAGTAAGTTGTTGGATTCAGAATGGTCACAATCTATAAAAAATGGGTAATAATAAACAATTTAAACAAGACTGACAGTGGAACTATCCACTACCAGTCTTGTTTAAATTGTTTATCTTATATTGTTTTATTTGTATGTTCTGAAAATGTTCTCTGCTTATTTTTTAGGAATACATGGATCCAAAATTTATGATGCTTCGTTTGGATGTACAAAAAGTTTTAAATAACTTAGATCAGAGTAGGAAGGAA
Source organism: Euplagia quadripunctaria (assembly GCA_963859945.1). Taxonomy (NCBI): domain Eukaryota; kingdom Metazoa; phylum Arthropoda; class Insecta; order Lepidoptera; family Erebidae; genus Euplagia; species Euplagia quadripunctaria. Next base: position 7,132,791 of record OY982574.1, read on the forward strand.
AACGCGGATTTGCTATTAGAGGAGAATAGCGGACAAATTTAGTACAAATAAATTAAGAAAAAATAAAAGACTGAATATTTATTAATTGGTTTAATTTAGTTTGATGACTGTAATAGAACATCTTCTGTTATTAGATTTATGAAGTGTTATCAAAATGTACACAAATGCCTACATAGCTACATGCTAACTTATAAATATCTCATTGTAAAAATATAGGTACATGATCTTTCTTACATCGTAGTTATTGTTTTAGGTACTAGGGTATGCAGTTACAGGCGTAAATTTACAATTATGAATACACTTCTCTTAATAATGGCTCCAATTTAGTATAAAGGTTATTCAGACTTGACTTCCAAAGAATTCTTTTGTATATATCCCCCAAGCATCTTGCACAACTAAGAGTTATTGGAAGTCATTTCCAAATAGTGTTAAACTTATCACATATTGCATATAATTCTTAAATATCCTAAATGTTTAAATAAACTACGCACCCAAGTTTATCGTTCGCACAGTCTTTCATAAGAATTGATTTAAGTAGATACAAAATAATATCTTTATGGACGGCCTGGCCTTGTCGATATAGTATAATTTCAATTAAATTCTCTTATTCAACAGATCTAAATAAACCCATATAAATTATATTTATCTTATTATAAACTGAAATAATTGAATGTAGGAAGCATACGTCTTTCAGATGATAACAAGGAGATACTTCACTACTATGCCTTTAGAATGCTTAAGTTATACGCTATACACAATATTTACAACAAAACTACTTCTATGCACGCCTACATCTCTTTTTAAACTATAATATTCTATAGCATACTCCGCTACACACGTTTACTGTGCTGTTCGACAGATGGCACCACATTGCCGCTACGTATCGTTAACTTTCTCTCTATCTCTTTCTAGTTAGATCCTTACTACTTATTTCAGTTGCAGTATGCTCAGTTCGTAAAATGTATAAAATGGGTTAAAATTTCTCTCTAAGATTAATACATTTTTTTCCAAATACAAGAAGACTTTATCGCTTTACAATCAGAAAGCTATTCACGATAATTTCATTGATTATCTTATCACAGTAATAATATCATTTAACATCGAAAATAATAATTTTATATGTTGATAATAATAGAAATATATTGTTAAAATATGTCCAAATAATTTGAAAATCTAATGAAAACAATAACGAGATAATTGATTTGACAAGAAATAGAAAATATAGATATTTTAGTAATGTGTTATGATCTGGCGTTTCCTGGTTGTTTCTGATATTTAACTTCAAGTAACTGTGGGTAGTTTTCAACAATTGATAGCAGGATTCCGTCGATATAATTCCTTAGTTGAACGTTGACATCCTGTTGTTCTTTTAGCGCTTTCTGTAACTGTAATAGGGTTAAAATTAGAATACCTAACTTGTTTTTCCTATGTAGTAGGTTAATGGAGTAAGAAACAAAGAGGAGCCGCGTATATGGTGACTTCACTTGAAATTATTATGATAGTTCATATCCTTTGTCTTTAATAGTTCGTTAAAAGCAATTTTAATCCTACCTCTTTAAAAAAAATCGAATAAAAAAACTATTCCATAAAAGACTTAAGTATATGGTTTTCTCATGGATACCATTGTCAGAACTGGACAAAAATGGGACCACACGGGATGCACCAGCTTTCAAATAAAAAAATAATCATCAAAATCGGTGCACCCAGTCGAAAGTTCCGAGGTAACAAACATAAAAAAAAGAAAAAATACAGTCGAATTGAGAACCTCCTCCTTTTTTGAAGTCGGTTAAAAAGTACGACAGTGAAGTTTTCTCACTAGTTATTAGGAGAGGTATACTACTTCAAATTGTTTAAGTTTTCATTTTGTTTACGTTCGAGTTACGTTTTTGAAGGGACTAGTTACTTCCAATAGAAAAAATGTAGTACAATATCTCCTCTTTGTTTATTCTCTGAGTCAAACATACAAAACATTTTCGTTCAGGAATCACACCCAAGCATTTTGTGAGGGCGGTGTGGTGCGTGCCTTATATTCTAGTAGGTAGGTATCATATATTATATTTTCCTATAATGTAGTAGGTAGTATTATTTTGGTAAGTATGAGTGCAAGCAATCCTATAAAGTATGAAAAAGGTACATTTTAGGCCCAAATCAAAGTTAATTAATTAAAAGCATGCAATAGTTAGCGTTTGTTCGAAAGATTTAATATATACTATACGGGAAAAGCCATGAAACTTGTTAGTTTGAGCTGAATATCGACAAATATTGATTTGTCTTATCAAGCAATATATTTTTATCTCTTCCTCTCGCGTGTGTGCAGTTACCAATTCACGAATATACAGTTAAGACTCTTCCGATCTAGTATATAATATGATTTATTCTATAGAATACATGCACAGTTAGTAAAAATATCGTACCTTTTCCATCTCTATGCTGAGATTTGATTGTGTTTCGTTACCATCGAGCTGCAAAAATGCATACATGACAATATAAGCAAATTGCTTCGCAAATAACTGCATCGAGTAAGTACTTGTATCATATAAGCAAAGCGTCGCAAATGTATAATAAATGTTCAATATGAGCGTACAGAGCATAAAACGTGTAGAGATTGCACGTATGCGTACGAGCGTGGTCTGTAAAAAGTAGTAAATTCTGGAGTTTTATATTTATATGACGTGCTCCTAGTCTGTTCAGTTCTATGATGGAGAAAAGCAAATGGCGAGATAATATCTATGCGGCTAAACAGAATCATTTGAGTTGCTGGTTGCTGTCCTTAGACCAGCTTGCACTTCGAGGGTGAAGCCACCACAATTCAATAATGGATACGAAGCATAAATCGTAAATTTTTGCGATGTTTTTATTCAACACTTTTTATACTCTTAGAAGCAATTTTTGTAGTATTAAAGTAATTGAAAACTGAAGACGATTTCGTAATTAATTAATATAAAAAATGAAGCACAATTAAATAATGAACATTGTTAGGTAAAACAATGTCGTAATATGCATTTTAGAAGACAAAGCTTGTATCACATTTTCAAATTGTACCTAATTCCATCATCATCACTCCAAATGTTATATGTGAGGTCCTGACCTAAACGATTGCATGGTAATATCAAAATCTAATTTATGAATATTTTCATTTATGTAGAGTCTGTTAAATTTATTAAGTGGTAGGTAAGTGCAGATGCAGACGTGTAAAGGTCGTCACGGTTTGATAATGGTTATCAAACAAACCTTAATAATTTCTTTTTACATTTATATTATCACGGAATGCAAAAGTAATAATATGATAGGGTGACTTTTAAAATGTGCAAACTGTGTGCGATAATATTTCCTACGTCACACAAATGCATTTATATAAGTATACAGTCAGTAACGGAAGTCCGTTACTGACTGTATATAAATTTTTCAGTTACTTAATTCTACATGTTAATTTGTAAACTACTATGATGGTCGGTTTGCATAGTGATTAGAGCTAGTGGGAAGAATGTCTATATATTATAATAAGTTAGCAGTATTTCTACTTCTCACTGGGCACTTATCAGCGACTTTTTTAGTTCTCTGGGGGTGTAATAACTCTTCTTTACGATCCTAAAGACCTATCATGCTGAGGGTCTTGTGGTGTCTGCTAGGTTATGACTTAGTATAGAGTTTTCGAGGGTCGAAAGATAGGACTAGAAATGGCGGTACGTATCTGTATCTGCCCTAATACTATGAGTTTGAACGTGACCAAGTATTGTTGTTGCGTTGTGTGCCTATGATACTGTTCATGATACTAATAAGAATTTAAATTCGCCAACGTTTAGATGAATTTAATGGGTCAACGTTTAATTTGCTAGTTTTTATTTTTAAGCCTTTGTAAATCTGTAAGGTTTCAACGCCATTAGTTGCTGACTGTACAATGCTGATAAATTCTGTAATAATTAGTTAGCTTGAAAGCTAGAAGCGTTAGAAACTTTGTCTTCTATAAGCAAGTAAGATTCGATAATGCATACATATCATATTTTTAAATACTAAATAATGTAAGACATTATAGTATTCTTGTTAACCTGTCAGGCTAAGCTAAAAGCTTGTGTTAATAATGGGTTCACATCGTCTAACTTTGAATCTTAAGTCTGATGCCTTAACCATTACGCTCATCCAGCTTTTGTGTGCATGAAATGTACTTGTGAAAAGCCATTTTTATTAACGTGACATAACATGATGCAATTTCTGAAATGATGTATAAAGGTGGTCCTTTATCTTTGTTTACCGCTTAAGCTTGCTCGAGAAAATATAAAGTAATGATTTCAATGGAGGATATGCACGCTATACCCAAAAATAAATGATTACTGTGTACGTACTTCGTCGTCACTCATCTGCGAGAGTTCATGCGCGAGCGAGTTGGTCCCCACGAGAGGGCCGCTGACTCCGTCCAGCAGGCTGCGGCCCTCCTCCACGCCACGCGTTAAGATCTGCGCCTGAAGCTCCTCTTGCGCTTCTGAGAGTGCTGGAACAAGAATTAGTATATTATTAAAAGTCTCTCTAGTTCATTACATTTATTTAATATGTTCCTAAAAACAAAGGATCCAAGGATTTCTTAATCACTTGTGTTTGTTTATTAGTTACTATATTTGTACAAGGATAATTAACAGTATTATACGTATAGATTCGAGTATTATCACTATTTTCCGTCAGCGGCTGTTGAAAGCCAACATTAATATTCGCCTACAAGTAGAAGTGTAAAATAGTTAGTTTATTCTAGAAGTAGGGATCGACCGGTGCTTACGAAGTAACTATTATCTTATCTGTGCCGGTGCGGACGCAGAAATAGAATAAGCGGAATATTGTGGTAAAAGAACACATGACATCTGGTCTCCTCATTTGTAGGTTCGGAAGGAATATAGGAATTTCCTGTTGCGAAAGCTCATTTTGTGAAATAATTTTTACCAATAGACTTTACGTGTTTCTAATAGTTTGGATTCTTCAAAAATGCCATGAAAAATCAGAATGAATTTCCTTCTCAATTTGTGCATGTTTATGGTAGAGGCACAGAATACATAATACTTTACTTTTTTTTAAAAAGATTACTAGTAACGTGGGTCACACATTACTAGTAATCTCGTTAACCCCTCCAGCTAAGCTTAACGCTTGTGTTAGGAGTGGGTTCACGACGGTAGTGCACTGGGTGGGGTTCGAACCCGCAACCACTTGATCACAAATCCGACGCCTTAGCCTTTACGCTACCGTCGCTATAATAGTACCAGGTAGAGGTTCTGTACAAAAGTACCTGCGTAATTTAAAGTACCTCATTTACTAATAATAATTAATTATTTTGATTATTTTTATTTGGAAAATACTTATTATTTTTAGAGCTTCTTTTATCAAGAACGGTATCTTACAATTCTTCTTCCATTTCCAGGTATGATTCCAAAACAAAAATTATTGTAATGAGAATGACCGCTAAAACCTCCCAACGAACCCGTAATAAGTGTTGTGCGACCGGTTTACATCAGCGCTATGTTTCTTTTATACATTATTAAGCAACAATAGCAATAATGCTAAAGCTTTATAAAACAATAAAAAACATAATGATGCTCATTAATCAAGTGAAATCTTATGAAATATATACATATACACAGTAGATGGCAACATAGAACTTTATTATAAGTAAATACAGTCTCAACTCCGAGACAAAAAGCTACTTGTTCACAGGTGATTGTCAAGTATTTGCTAGTTATTCAATAACAACTTTCTTTAACACATGTCACTCTCGTGTTATTTTATTTCAATATGTTGGCACCACTAGAGATGTGATAATAATAAAATTGACGCAGATACTTGACGTTATCTGCATAATATAGGTATTGATTATTTTACTTTCGTATCATCAATCATTTACGTTTTTCATATATTTTTGAAGGTATAGCAGTTCACTCTATAGAAACAACTGGTTACCTTCACTTGCATCTACTGTTTCCTTGAGAGTTTGCTGTTACAAAGCCAGGCTTTTGTGCAGACATAAGAAGACTGACATAGCGCTGCTCTCTGTTAGGCGGCAACATTATTAACCTCGAGCTTTACGATTTTCAATTAGGTACTTCCAAAATTTACATATACCGCACTCTATACAAAATATTTAAATTAATAGCTGTACTCGAAACCTTGTTTGTATGGTAAGGTATAATCTAGTTTACACATAAAGAAAGAAAGAAAGAAAGAAACATTAATTTGCATAGAATACCTACAGGTGTAACCAGTTATTAGGATGGTAATGAATGAACAAACTGTAATCTACCTAAACAAGGCATGCAAATTACAAGTAAGTACATGGACATATTATTATTACAATGAATTAATTTAATTAGAAACACACAATATAAAGACGAAAACATTATTATTTTAAGTAATTTTCATTCCTTTAGTTTTAAGAAAATCTTGCACAGAATGAAAGTAACTGTTAATTATCCATTTCCGCAGTTTGATTGTAAAATATTTGAAGGGGAGTTTCCTTATTTCTCTTGGTACATTATTAAAAAAAAATATACACATGGAATACATTTCTTTTGTGTAGTGTAGTTCGACAGTATGGTATTATTAATTTCGTTTGATCTCTGGCTTTAAATTTCAATCATTGTCACCTCTAGATTTAAACAGCTCATAATGTTTTCTTACAAAAATGATATTTCAAAAATGTACATTGAACTCGAATTAACTTAAATAACTTATATGTAGGCTATTATGAATCGTACTACTACACCCGAGAATGCCTTTTCCTTTGATCGCTTCTCTGTAACGAGTTAAGGTTGTTGATAGATGAATTGAGAATTATGCGTGTCTCCGTATCTTGGCCCAAGATACGGATATGGACCCAAGATTCTTGGGTAGATAACAGATATATCACAATAATATATCGGTACATCGATTGAGTTAGTAACATGTGCGTCTTGTAGTCGCGTATTATAGACCTTTGTGCCGAGTTGAGGATACCCGCCTAAGCCCCTAGAGGTGGAAAATTGATAGGCTATTCTGTTACAGCGTACCTAACTTCAGACTTTAAGAAAATTTGGTTAATCAACACGTAAATCCAGGGACTACGAGCAAAATACGCATGAACATTTTTTGAATACTCTTGATCATGCATACTTACTCTTTAAATGAGATTTGTATTTGACTTATTCAGATTAAATACTAAAACACGTAGTAAACGTAGATAGACACAAATATAAAAAACCTGTTCTTTTATTTATATAATATCTAATCTTTAAGACAAGACGGACATAAAAATATGATTCAATTGTTAAGAAAAAATGACATTATCATGATTGAAAAGGAAACTATCAATAAGTAATTCAAGATAAGTCATATGTACCATGACAATTAATTATACAAAATCTCAGTTTTTTAATAGAATACAATAATTATGACTAGTATTATTGACAGTCATCGACATCTTGCAGCTAAATTGGACTACAAATATTCCAGGAAAATTTGCGTCTGCGACGGACACATTTATAAACTCCGTGCTGCCTCTAAGAATTTCCTTACAGAAAAAGCCGATTCTATTAGTACAGTCAAGAGAATAAAGAATGAATATTAAAAATACCCACACAGATATTGTCTGTCACAATGTGAATTTTTACACTATTGACGATACTTATGATAAGCAAACAAACATTAAGTTTATTATTCTATTGACTCTGAAATGAGATACTATTTGGCTTAGAGAACGTAAACATTTTTCTTTGATTAAAAAAAATGGTACTTACATTTATTCTGTGTCCGGAGCAACGTGAGCTCTTTCCTTAATTCATCGAGGCGAGGGTCCGGCGGGGGCGGTGGGACATCTCTCAGTCTTTGCAGCTCTTTTTTCGCGGTGGCCAGCATTTCTGCAGCCGTTGCAGCCGCTTCTCGTTCCCTTCGCTCGGCTTCTCGCGCAGTGCTTAAAGCGGCTGCGAGCTCAGCCACTTGCTCTTGCGCCTCGCGGTGTGCTCGAGCAGCCGCTTCGGCGTTAGCTCGGAGGGTTTCTGCCACACCACGTAGACGACCAACCTTCAAATTAAACAGCATAAATTATTAAAATGCTCTAGTTGAAAGACTGTCTAGCTGAAGACTACATCTGAAGAACTCAATTAAGCAAAGTACTGACGTAAGGGTTCATCCTTAACTTTCTTAACACAGATGTGCGGATAACGTCTTAGGACGCCTTTTCACATTATAGAAGGAACTCCTGTAAGTGCTTTCATGCTTAAAAGACTGGCGACTTTCACATACAGCAAAAACATACTCCAACATCATCCAGCAAGCTCCGAGCTGAACTACGGAGTAGCTACTAATCCTGCATCACGCTATGAGAGTTCTCGCGCCGATTAGTAAATATACAACGTCCCAACATCAACCGTTGGTCCGCGGCCGCCAGGCATGATCACCTCGCCTGGTCGGAGGATCCTCCTTTTGTGTTGGAGGGGCATAATATCCACAAGACAATGAGACCCTAGACCAACGGGTTTAGGTAATGTGGTGTCTATTAGTCAGAGAGTCAGTATTAGAGTTACGATATACAGGGTAATAATAACTTCGAAATGTACCTAAACCTAATCTTTCATCTGACCTTGCCGCTTGACATTGACTCTTACAACTGATCGATAATATAATATCGCAACAACAAAGCTTATGTTGTGCTGAAAATGAAAAAAGGATTTATATTTACGATTCAAGTTTGAAGGGCGATATTGAAAGGGCAGATTTTAAAACATGTCTGTAGAAAAGTAAATATGAATTTTAATAAAAAAGTTTTTTGTTGGTGTTCTAAGAGTAATATGTTGCTACCTCCACTCGTTACATTTATAATAAAGGGCAATTGTACACCATCACCTGTTCAAAAATATTCCCTCTGCAGTAAATCTAGGCAATATTATTTCTAAAGGCATTTTAACTACCATCACATAATTATTGATAAAACTAGTCACAAATACGGGCTTGCACTACAAGGGATGTAAGCAATTGCTTCTTATGTCATCAATGATGGCATTCAATTTGAAACATCGACTTGTACTAGTAAGGACAATTTGATAAAAGGCTTACCTCTTGCTTAAGCTCTGATGCCTCAGCTTCAGCAAAGCCAAGTCTGTCGGTGATAGCAGATAACTGAGTGTCACGATCGCGCTCCACTCGCGAAATTGCTTCACGACTCCGTCGCTTCTCCTCAGCTATGCTTTCCTCACATCGGCACTCAATCTACACATAATTGAACAAAGTAATAGATTACTAATAAGCTACGTAATTAACGGAACTGCAGTAAATACCAAATCAATAATAAGCAGCCAATTAAAATTTAATGTGCGTGATATACTAGTGTCTGAACGCAGAGATATACTAAGCATTGTCGCTGCACTTCTGATGTGAAGCAACTTCTGTCTGTCAGGTATTTTGATTAGTTTGAGAGGCATAAACTAAGAGCAAATTAATTTAGTGTTTTTATTTTTAATTTTTCAAACTTAATTTATCGGTAATTATTCGATCATGCAACATTCGTATCATACTTTCTTGTGACTTTATGCATATTTACAAAAACTACACAATGATGTTTACTATACTTGTGTTAAGTTATATGAATAACATGAACATACATAAAATTCTTAAATATAAAGTAACGCTCAAGAAGGGATGAACCTTAATTAAAATAGTATTTCCAACAAACATTTATATTATGTTTGTCAGACCGCATATTGTACGCTGTGTTCGAAACGTCATTTAGTCTTCCCTTGCAGAATATTATATGGCTCACGCTTCAGGCATTTCGGAGGAACATACATATCCGAAATCATCGATTTAATTACCGTTAATGTAATCGTATACACAGTTTTTATTTTAAGTAGGGATTCTATTGTGTTAATTACGAGTCCAAAAACAAGAAATCTTAGTCGTGAAAAGAGTATGTGGGGGACAGTGATATAAAGTGATTGCTTGATTTAACCAATGACTTTATCGGTATTATTCTTTAATATTAGGATTAAGCGCGTTCTACATACCTCCCGTATTTGTTCGTCTAGCATGTGGACACGTGCTTGCAGTACTGCGTTGTCTGCCTTCGCCCTTGAGTAGCGCTCGTCCGCTGTACTTTGCGTGTCTGCGAGTGAAGTTACTTGCTGCTGCAGTAGTTGCACCTGGAGGACCACACAAGTTACCGGTTACTACACTGCGGAAATTAATTGCAAGGTAAGATAAGTAATTAACATGAAGAGTTTGTGATTTCCCTGTTTAGTTTTCCTTGGTGAAGTTATGCACTAGGGTATAGTACAGATATTTTTCTAGAGAACACCTTATTTTGAATACCAACTATTTACATTTGAACACGACACCGATTTTCTAAGCAATTGAATTAATCACTTAGTTGCAAGGTTTTATTTTGACTGGCCTGTTGGTCTAGTGGTTAGTGACCCTGACTGCTGAGCCAGAGGTCGTGGGTTCGATTCTCACCCAGGACAAATAATTGTGTGATGAGCATGATCATTTGTTCTGTGTCTGGGTGTAATTTATCTATGCATACATAATATGTATGTATTTAGAAATATATATAAGTATGTTATCAGCAGTATAGTACAGGTTCTGCCTAGTTTGGGATCAGACGGTCGTGTGTGAGATGTGTGAAGATATTATTATTATAAATTCATGCTCTAAATCCTGAATATGTAGGTACGTGAGACGTTTGTGGACAGAGACAGTTCAAATTCAACTACTTTGACTTCGACTTTGTTTGAAGATTTAAACAATTAAATAAAAGATCGCCTTTCAAATTAAAAATACAATGAGTAACAATCTATCTTTGAATAATTTTATTCACGACGTTTAAAAATACGAGCCGTCTCATAGGTAATTGTAACTTATAAAAACATTGATTAGGATTTGATGTTGAACGGGAGCGAAACAGTCTTTGTGCAGGTATCCTTTTTTTTTGGCCCGTCATTAGTAGATAGCAACGCATTTTTGCTTCTGCGGAATACAAAGCAATTCGATCTTCAGAGAGTATGTTAATCAATGCTCTAACTCCACAATGGTTTATGTAAGGCAGGTCTGGCATGCGTTCTATAAAACTGTTATCGCGTGTGGTGACCGCGATAGAATTGAAATCGTTTTCTGTTATAGTCTCTATTTTATCACGATATCAACATATTATGCTCAGGTATTTAAAATACCTAGATGCTGTATTTATAATGTACTATTGTTAGATGTTATTTTATTTCCTCTAGCGTTAATATTATACCAGTTATGGCTTTATTCACCTTGATGGTTATTAATATCTATAAGGATAGTCTAGCTTAGCTTGAAGAAATGAAGAGGCATGACCCCATTAAGTAATAGAAAATACAGAGAAGTAGATCGCCTAAAGAATAGGTGGTGCCTAGGTAGGGTTGCCACCCGTACTATAATACTACAATCGTACTGTATTTTGAGCAATTGTACTGTATATTATAGAACAATAATATAGTACGAAAAATAGTATATTTTTGTGTCTAACTCAACTGTCAAGATTTTAACTGTAACTGGAACACACTGGAACTGTATGTAACGCTTTGACGCCTTTCCTAGTCAACCGATCATCATTAAATTTTGGTTACACGTCGTCAATGGTACAGAACAAGAAATAGGGTACCTATCATCCAGAAAAAAACTGTTCTCGAGAAATGGAAAAATTTGTAGGTAGGTAGGTACTATTTTTTTACAAATTTTTCTAAAAGTACTATATTTTTCCCAAAAAAAGGTGGCAAACCTATGTCTAGGTGTCGGACATAGTTATGTTTGGTACATAGTCAATGCCGGTATGTACATTAGTTATGGAGTTGTTTGAAGCGATACCATGTATATTCCGATTACATGTTTATCGTCAACGCAAGTCGTCCTTGAAACGATTCCGGGTAATCTACCGAGTCTGTGGCTAATTAAAGACGGTGCACCAGATCACTTGCCACCGCCGATATAATTATACAATTCCGGATGGATTGATTTCTACATCGATATCGTCATCTTGGTAACCTAAATATTTAAAATATTTTGTTGTTTCTCGGCTTCAATTAAGCGAATCAATTTGATTTCAAAAGACAGAGCATTTACTAGGTATACTAGATTTAAATACATATATAAAATATAAAATTTTATCCGCTATGTAACAATAACGTTTCAGATTAAGTACAATTTTGTTTAAATTTCGAATGGCATTTTGAGAATTTTTATTTAAGGATGTAATCAGCGATCTTATAATGACTGATAATGTCTGACATCGATACTTACTACAATGTTGCGTCCTTTAACCCCTTACAAAAGACGACTTTCTTCGGTCTGTTGATTACTTTAATATTTCTCACATAAGACTTTTGATCATTACTGACGTCACGACAAAGCTTAATTATTTAAAATACTATAAGGTAAGTAATGAAGTATGTCTGTTGCCACCCGTATAAATTGATATTTAATGTGGTAAACATACGTGAGTAATAACCACAACAGAAAAAAAAACAAAATTCAGTGATTCAAGAAAGCAACTCAATTTCACAAAGTTTTCACTAAGAACAAGACCGAACAAATACTTGTCTTTTATAGGACATTGTACAGTATGTATGCGCATTCCTACTTACTTACTTGGAGCATTTTATGCATCAGTAAGTTCGTTGTATAGGCGATTAACCTGTACATCTCGAACATGTACGTGGAATAGCTATACCGCAACTATCAAGTGACCAACACTGAACGACAATTTATAGTATTTAGAAAGGCGTTTTAATAAGTGGACCTTTTATACAAGAAGGTACTGAATATCTACTGCCATGTCATTTTTTTTTATAAATTTGTATGTGATCATTTTAGTCCAATAGAAAAAGCAGTTACACTTTCTTCAGAATTCACCAATTTACCAACTTTGTCAAAAGAAATATTTAATTAATGAAATTATTATACTAACTTACTGAATCCCCTAAGGGCAAAGGAATTTTAATTACTACAAAAGTATGTTATTTACAAAAATTGCTCTTCAGTTGTTTAATCTCACTAAAAGGCAGACAGACATCCGTTTAAAATTTGTAAATAAAGACTGAAAAGTCTTTTATCTATTGAATAATACCTGCTAAGATCACAAAAACTTGCATCGTGAGTACGAAGAAAGTTTAAACAAGGAAGGAAGTCGATGGCATACGTGGTAATAGACAAGTCACAAATGCAAAATTGTTTTAAGAAGATTATTGCTTCTCATTTACGCGATTGAAATATAATAAAGATAGATGAGAGGTTACATAAAATTAATAACGATTCCATGTAAAGGTACGTTTAGATAGGAAGAGATTGATTTAGACGTGTCAAGTGATCGCATGAGCGATTATGATAGCGTCATGACGTAAAGTGTAATGTTGCATGAACATGTACGAGTTCGTTGTAAATGGGGAACTGAAAATAATAACTGTAGTGTGCATAGCTCAGTAACGCTGCAAACATGGGACATTCAAGAATTAAACACACGGTTTTAATTAACATCATAAAGCTAAAGAAAATATAATCCCATTGGTAGGGATTTTATCCTAGTAAGAGCTCAATGATTTATAAAATATGGTTATTAAGCGTTAAGAAAAAAAAGACGTTTCTTTTGTATGTGCCGATAACATTCAAAATTAAAACGAGCAATTCTTGTATGTTTGTATTTATTTAGGTATGTATGTATTTATATTTCGGGTGTCTCAGAAACGGCTCTAACGATTTTGATGAAATTTTGTATATAGAGAGTTTTGCATTTTAAGTTCAATTACTAGTTGCCTGCTCCTATGCAGAAAACCAGCCAAGAAACTCCAAGGGCACTCTTTTTCAATATGTTTTTTTTTTAATTTTCTGGTTACATTGCTTATAAGCGTAAATGAAATGTGAGGACAATGTAACATTTTATTTTAAAATATGAACAGACACGCAAATTACTATTACATTTAAGTAATAGCAGTCCGGAGATGACCCGCCCCGACCAACGGTTTGCAACAACGCAACATTGACCTACGGTTAACAGAAGAAGTATTAGAACACGAAAGAGGGACGAGAATTCGTAAAAGAGAGTACAATGTAATGATATATATCACTTATACACAGTTACTTAATTTTGCTACAAATATCTAAATGTCTCCTTAATAATAAATGAGGTTATTTCATAAGTAAATAATTTATTACATACTTTTTTTAGTCCAATGAAGATAATTTGTAAATGAAGAGTAGATTTTCTCAAGATGTGTAACATGCACTCCAGTACTAATGGACTCTTTATTATAACAGTTTAAAGTACATTTTAAAGAATAGCATGCGTAAGCATCTGTGTACAGCTACAAAAATGTTTTCATATTAAACTATATAGGTACTCTTTCAAGATGTACTTTTGTTGGACGCGCCCCGGAAGCAATCCAGTCGAATGATATTTCAAATAAATAGATTCAATAAAGTTCAATCATGAAAAAATCAATTTTAGTATAGCGGCTGATCGATACAATTAATGGTACAAAGTCCGAAAGGAAGAGGGTTTTGTAATTCAGTAGACGCAATTAATGATAGCCACACAATGTATGTGGTATGAATGAACCGCAAGTGAATGACTCATTTTTTGACACTAAGAATGTAAGTGAATCAGATTAAGATGCAGTGATATGTGTAAGAAGAAAGAAAGAAAAAGATGATGGCAGATGTAGTAGTTGGTTCTCATAAAATAAGAACCGGCTTCAATGTGCCTAAATAGTGGCACTACGATGTTTTTTTAATTTTTATTTTCCCACTTTGAATATAATTTGTCCACAAAATTGGATCATCTTAATCTGTTTATAAACAGTGTGATTTTGCTTAAAAAAATTAAGAAACCAATATTTGGGGATGGTCCTTTTAAAGAGTATTACCACTTAGTAAATTACATTAATGAATAGAAGTTACCTTACTGAGATAGATTATTTTATATACAAAGTTATTAAATCTTCACTACATATACGGAGTTCATAATAATAGAAGCTGTTTTACAGGAATTACTTATTTTTAACATATTATTTGTAGTACCACTAACTTCAAGAATATACACAAACAGGCATTTTATTATTAATATTACACAGTAAATAAGTTATTCTTGTAATTATTGTGTTTAGTAAGGTCTTAATTTTATATAGGTACGGGTCAACTTTGACACTATGTTACCTGCGTCTTTTGGTTCAGACTTCATTCCATCCGACTGCTTTTTTAATACTTGTGCATAATTCCACTCAACCGAACAACCAACATGCATATCTTAGCTTGTCTAGTTCAATATAGTATAATAACATTGTAATTAGAGAAAGTTTATATAAGATGTTGGAGCGATTTCTTTATCTGAATCTGAGCCACTGGCTAATAAAGTGAAGTATTACAATTCTTTATTTAATGTTCACCAAATCAAAATACGTTTTTTGATTAAATTATAGTAAATAATTGCAGAAATATAGGGCACTAATCTATTAGGCATGTGAATATGGCGATTTAGAGTGAACCTGTTCTAAAAAACTTATTGTTGCGTAAAATATTTTGTTTTCACTTTCACGTACATGTTGATCGGCGCTTATAAAAATAAGTATTAAGTAAACAGATAAACTAATAAAAACTTTTTACTTTTAGATCGCTATCGTGAAGCATAACCGATGACGCATTAAAATTTATCGCTTCGTCGATCACAGAATCATGCTAAAACTACTTCTGTATTATTTTTAAATTTCCCGATATTCCCGATCGGTTAAAACAGAATCAGGTAGTCTATATTTTTGAGCAATCCATATAATTACGTCTATTACAAGTATTATTTCTGAAAATTGTGGTCATTAGTGTCATTACGCAACGATACCTACTTGTCCCCTCAAAAATTGTGGTCCAACATTTTCAGGTTATTGGTTTGGTTTTCTCCTTTAGAGGATCTTAACTTCTTTTTATATATGATTTTAATCATCGTAACAATAATACAAATAAATTAAAAAAAATACAAGTAGGTCGAGTTACGCCACTTTTGGTAATAATTGCTACAATTTTTATTGAAGCATTTATTAACCTAATTATAGTTATTTAAAAAAATAATACCAAAAATATTTTGTTTTATATTATTGTTAATTATTATCATTTAGTTACAGGGTTCGGACTTCCAGTCAGCCAGTTTGAGTAACAGGTATGTGACCCTGGCTTTCTTGACCAATAATTACTTATACTCTCCAATCCATCCGTGTAAGCAATATCCTGTTCTTTCCATTGCCTTTCCTTCGTGCTCACCTTTCCCTTTCAATATACTCCCAATTTTCCCATCTTTAATTCCCAAAGTGCCCGTATGGCGGCTTTAGCCTTGTCCTTGTCGGGGATACAGGCATGAGTGTGTGTATAATGCATACATACACACTGTGTATGTATGTACTGTTATGATGATCGAGTGTTACATGTACCAACCATCAAAACAAAACTATATTAAACTTAAACAATACTTCTATCCTCTGTTTGCCTAAAACACATACATTTTACATTTTGTTTTTCAAATCAAATTGTTTGAAATCAAAGTGTCGGCAAAAAAAAGAACATGTTAATATTTTATTACCAAAAGATAAGTTTTAGATTTAGCAGATGAGATTCACATACAAATTATCTCCAGACAATCTTAACATGTCATTAGTGCGATGTAATTTGTTTGTGTGGCAATTCATCATGAGAACCAGCTAATTTGCAATACTAGGTGATGCTATTGTGAGAAATTGTAAGGAATGATTCGAACATATATTCACTTCATACACTTACTTGTTCTTAAATTCTGAGTATCTAGTTCTGATTGAAAACTGGAGAATGGATGGCAATTCTTTTACTTGCTTTGACGGTACAAAAAGGACTTGAAAAGGAATTGATTGAATGACTTTTCTGTTTAGGTATAAAATTATTTCGGGGTATATTACATTACGTTATCTTGAAACTAACCAAGCATGCTTAATGTGTAGTCTGTACAATGGATCCTGTAAGCAAGGTTAAACATACTTAAATATCCAGATTTTTTATCAAATACGTTTATTATTATACATAGAAACGTAGACAATGAAAAGAGACATGTTTATGGAAGCAAATCCGTGTAATCGAAGCCATGATCCCTAACATTGTACATGTAATTATTGTTTGACTGTCGTGCGTGCCACACATGTGAACAGTTTTCTATGTAAATTAAGACATGCGCATATGTTAGTAGCATGTTAGCAACACTAGTTAAGTCTAAATAAGTAGGTATCAGAAAACAAGCTAAAAGTTGTACCTAAAATAAAATGACGTTAAATTGACTCGAGGTTTGTGACGTCAACATCTACTGAACTATCTTGCCTACAGCTTTACAGCTTTAGATAAATAGATTCATATAGATGGACACAAATATTCGAAGTAGAAGTTAATACTATCGTTTGACAATGCTAATCATCATGATTTGTTACGTCATTATTTGCTTAGGAATTTTGCATGATGGGCTTGTTGTCTAACTGATTGAATAATTTACGAAGTCATGTTTAAAGTATTTGTAGTTGTAGACAGAAGGCACTAAACCAACATCTTGTCAGAGTGACATAACGAAAACATCAATCTCATGGGAAAAGTGAAATGAATCGCCTTTAAAATATAAAGCTGCAATATATCGAACTTTCGATCGGAGGCTCGGGCGAAGGTACCCGGTGCCTCGGTTTTACTTTTGTTAGTTGCGCCTGCGCAGACTGGTTTCACTTCTCTGATGTGCTCGCAATCTAGTGAATAGATCAGTTGTGAAGAAAACAATTTCTTGCTTATTTACTCTGTGATTGTGTTTTTGTAGTTATTCTCGGAATTATAGTAATGAAATAAGATGGGAATAGTGGCTATGACTCGAGCACAGTTCTCAGGGTTTTATGAGCGTAGCGTCATGGACGAATATACACTCAGTACCCATTCAATAATTTCAAGTCTTTCGTTAAATTTTGGCATTTTGGGAGTATAAATACTAGTACAGATAGTTCTGATCTTCTAAGGTTGAAACCAGCATAACGCTATGGTTATGACATATCTCTGTGCACATTTAGATTGAACAGGGTCAAAATTATTATTAGTATTAAGTACAATTTTGTACCCCTTAAGTGAATAGTATTTTTAGGGTCAGTTATATATAACATATATTTTATTATCACTTCAAATTATAAAACAAAGTCCCCCGTCGCGTCTGTCTGTCTGTCTGTTCACGATAAACTGAAAAACTAGATACTGATCTGATTTTCATGCGGTTTTCACTAAGAGACAGAGTGATTCATGAGGAAGGTTCAGGTGTATAATTTGTTAAGGTTTTGTGTAAATTGATTGAAATATGTTGATGATTGTTGAAGATGTCTCTGCTACCCGTGCGAAGCCGGGGCGGGTTGCTAGTATCCAATTAAAATATATTAATTTCACACAAGTTCCTACAGTGGATATTAGTGAGTTGGTACATAAAAGTAAAGTAAGTTCACACGAGTGAAGATTTGGTTGGAAAACTAGTGATCAAACCTTTCTAAATGAAACATCCCCATTGACATACTATAGAATACATTATCACAATTAAATAATTCCAAAGTTGTAATTTATGAGTCCTAAGAAAAAGATTACTCTCATAGGTACCTACTCCTAACTTTCAAGATAAGTATGACACATTAACGGATGATTTCATAAACTTTGTTAACAAGTTAATATTTTGGACTCGTTAAAACGGACGTAACTCATTTAGATTACTTATGAGAAAGACCATAACTGTTTAAAATGTATTGTTATAGTATTTAACGCTTTTTGACGATCATTCATTATTTTTCCTCTATTCATAGTAATGAATAGAGGAAAAAATAACGAATGATCGTCAACACTATACCAGAAGCTCGGTTATATTTTAGTAGTACATAATTATGTAGTAGAACCCGACAGACTGTCCTGCCAGAGCATATTTTATTTACTGTGTGTGAATAAACTATGCTCTGGTAGGACAGTCTGTCGAGTTCTGTACACGATTACACACTTGTATATCGAAAATGGATGACCTGTATTTTTACTTTGTTTTGTTTTGTAAGTTATAAAAAAATGGTTAGTATGCAACCCTGGTCCATGGAAAAGAACTAAGTAATTTTTATTGGTGAATGATCGGGCAAAGAGTGTAGGAGTTATTGATGTCATATATTTGGACATCCATCTTTGAAACATAGATTTGACAACAGTGTCAAACATAATACTGATACGATGATACTGATACTACTGACTAATACGATGTCTTGTAATGAAAAAAAATTGTATGATAATTACTTATCACCTCAAATAAAATAAATATATTTAGTACATCTCCGCCAACAAAATGTAAATGCATATAGTTTTGTATATAATGCGAACGATCATAAAGAAAGTTATTCGTAGCAATATCGACATATTATTATATTCACCTATTACTAATTAATATACAATTATTTAGAATAGAAAAAAAGTGAACTACTTCTACAAACTGGCCAATAACTGAAGAGACCTAAGGGGAACCTATCGGGACAAAATATTAAAGTATTTGTTTAGTCACATCGTATAGCCACAGAATCGTTTCATCTACATCAGATTGAAGGAAAGATACGCGATTATTTCAATGATGTGAAAGTGAAAGAAGATGCAACATTTTAATCTAAATATATTTGTCACCTTTGACATTAAAAGATTGCGATTTGATCCTAACACTTTCGTATAGACTGACTTTAGAAAGATTGAATCGATACTGATAAAAAAATACTAATGGATACACGATTTGGCACCACCAATAAGTGGTAAAATTTCGAGATTTATTTACTGATATCATTCACATTAATTTCCGCAATGCAACGATTAGGTTTGTTACTGAAAATCGAATAATTATGTAGCGTGTTGATGTCCTTCAAATGTAAAGACAATCCATATTAATTAATTAACGTTATAAATAACTTATGATGTGGCCATATTGGGTATGCAGTAGTTATGAAGGACCGATTAATTATTAAAAGTAAAATAAACAATCTGAGGTCAGAACTGTTGACCTTAGCTACGACGCCCCTGATGAGGTTCGTTATCTAAATGCTGTTTGTTGAACTGAGATCATCGCTCGTTTACTCTGTAAGTGTGTTTAAAAAGAAAACAAATATTTCAAAACTCGTGCGATATTTTTAGTTTCATGGAAGTAATTAAATAATTTGAAGTATTTTGACAGCGGGTTGTAATTTTTTTTAACCTTGCTCTACTAACATCGACATCTTACGTTGTTTAGGATTTAACTTCTAGAAGTTCCCTTTGTAATAATAAGCATCGCAACTTGAAGCTTAAGTAATATTAAGCTTCAAGTTGCGATTTCATTACTTCATTTTAGCTAAGGGTTAACTTTAATGTACATAAACGATTCTATAACCTTTTTTAGCCCTTTTTGGTATAACGGGGTGGAATGAAAAAACATTTTTTTTGCAATTATATCAGAAAAGGACAGTCAATCGGGACCTACCCGACCTACATTATGTAGATAACTAGGTATATAACATTGAAACTGACAAGATAAGAAATGTTAAATTAATTATAGTGGAAGACACTTGACAATGAGTCCAATCATAGTCCATTATATATAAGCTTTATATAACTTAACGTATGGAAATATACCGCAACTTGTAACTAATAGCAGACTACCTGTTTTATATTTTTCATATCTAAAATAATTGAAATGAAAACAACAAGAATGTTTACCGAAAAGGTTGTTTCAATTAGTAGAGTCTAATATTGCTAAAACATTGCATTTATAAAAAAAAAAAATATCTTGTCAAGAAAACTAATTTACCTCATACCTGTCATGATAATTATGCCTATTAATTTATATGTGGCAGTTTTCCTAAATTTTGTCAGTTTGCCATCTGCAAATAAAGCACGTTTAATCCTATTTCATGTGAACCACATGTCGAAAGATTTTTCTGTGGTCAGCCATATTAGAAATAATTTTAAAGCAATACCAGAAGTAGTCTTCTTGTAATAGCTAACAATGAACGCTTATTTATCAACGGTATTGTGTTAAAAGTCATACCACAAATTGAGTAGTAACAGATTATTATAGTTATGTATAATCTGTGGCCACTTTAGTTGAATAGCACTTCACTTGTGTTCGTGACTTCCTCGAGAGTTTGTAGTAGATGTACGTGGTGTATATTTTCTTCGTTGTGTCGAGTTGTCTTGCAACTTTCCAGTATTCGTTTTGCCTCAGATGGATGTTAGCAAGTTGACGGTCGGTTTCGTTCAATTACCATCTGTGGGCGAACGGTTTCAGATGTCATGTTGTTCCGTAATAGGTGGCGGCGCGGTAGATAAAAGAAACATATGCGTGGATCTAAGGACTTTTATAGCATTGCTACTTTTATATACTTCTATAGCATAATGATATCGAATCTATAATTTTATGGGACAGGGGGCAAACGAGCAGACGGATCACCTGATGGTAAGTGACTACCGCCGCCCATGGGCACCTGCAACTCGAGGGTCACAAGTGCGTTGCCGGCCTTTAAGGTGGGAATAAGGGACGGGAGAGAAGAGGGGGAGAGGGAAGGGTTAGGGCCTCCGGTAACCTCACTCACTCAGCGAAACACAATGAAAGTATTGCTTTACTACCGGCTTTCTGTGAGGCCGTGGTTTCACTGCGGTCGAGCCGGCACATACGTGCCGAAGCATGGCTCTCCCATTAGATACACATAATCCGGTAACCTAGCCCAGGGCTTCTTACTTAAACATTAGCTCATACTTTGGGCACAGGAACAACCAAGCTACCTATCTATACATTTGATGTGACATGCCTATATAACGAAAACAATCCACAACACACAACAAATCCTGCATCAAGCAATAAGAGTTAAGTATGGATAATGTGTATAAAGCTTTTAACAAAGCCAGATATGATCAGCTAGTATGTTCTGAAAACTAGAAATCAGAATTTTGCATCAAATTCAAAATTAAAATTTAATATCTTTATTTCATAAAATTGATCATCAATAATTATTTGAAATCGTCAATTTAATAAATAATTATTATGATTAAAAATTATCGATCAACACACAGTTGTCGGAAGTATATCGCATCCGTGCCCCCATACAATATATTTGTGTACACATTTATTTTGATGCGAGGTTAAAATTACTGTCAAACCAATGCACTTACAATCATAATATTGCAGACATGAAAGGTCAATGTCCGTTGACCTAATGATCCAGTTTTAGTACACTAATACAATTACATATTATTAGGTCGTATGCGGTATTGTCCAATCGATAATATTTGATATGCACTCGATACAGTAACGGTCAGCTGCGACCGTTGTCGAACACTGTCCTAATTGACTGCTTTAGTTATCTACATAGTACTGACTTTACCACTTATTAACGATAATTATTAAACTGTTTAAATATTTTTTATATTCAGCTCAAATAAAGCTGTAAGTAAACGTACAATAATTGAAATTCTGTCTAATTATTATTTTTTATTATGGATTGGACGCAATGTAGAACGTTCCTCAGCTAGATAGACCGACAACCAGGTCAAATTAAAAAAGAAAAAGAAATGTATGGGAGCAGATGGCATACGACTACTCTTTGTGTTCGATGTTAAGCAATAGATCTCTTATGGCTGAGTTGATGATTATGATGATAAAAGTTTGTATCATAACCAGGAGGTCATAACAATACAGTCTAAACACTAATACATCGTTAAAGTAAAATTTTGGGGTTTCCAAATTACAAATGATTCCTCAGTGAACTCCAAATGCAGGGTAGAAGTAGGGTAGGCTTATAAAATTTGTTAATTCTAGTTTTAAGATATTTTTTACGTATTACGTACTTTATGGTTAGATCAGTGGCGGATTTACCAGTAGGCTGAGTAGGCTGAAGCCTAGGGCGGCAGATTTTAGGGGCGGAAAATTTGGGGCCTACATTATTTTTTATGTCTTGTCCTGGGGTGTCGAATTAGATAGACCGACCGGTAGGGGTGGCAAAATTTTAATAGCCTACTGGCGGCAAATGTATAAATTGGCCGCTGGGTTAGATTGAATATACCAAACGCAATGACAGTAAAATCGTAATATACAACAACTAAATAGAAATAAAATGACAGTATTTTAGCATTCTAGTTATGACAACCCTAAAGATGATGACATTTATTTTATTTACAATGATTCATTATACAATTTGGCTGAAGTATAGTTTCCCTGCAATTCTGCAAAAAGGTTTGATGTAGTCTCTTTAGCCATATTCTCAAACAGAAAGACAGTTGCTTATACTCCACCTACCACAGTTCTAAGTTTACATTTTAATCTAATCAGGAAACTCTAAATTACTATTCGAGATAATTATGTAGATGCATCCATGTCAATTCTTAGGTATTTACGTCTGTATGTCGTATTTCGATTACATTAGAACCGTTTAACACATTTTAGGTTAAGTATCGTTAAACGTTTTGCAGAGAAACTGTTTTACTGGAAAAGTGTTAAATGGGTCTATTCACCGCTTTCTGAGATTTACGATTTACGACGAATGTATTAAATCATGTTTTTTCAGCATGGATATTTCTATACGAATTACATATACACGCAATTCTAACCTAATTAGCATTTTATGTACCCTGGACAGTCGTCGGCCATGACACGGATAGCAACAACATTGTGCCTAAGTCGCTTGACACTCTCCAAACACTTGTTTGAGAAATCTACTATTTGATCCTGAGTTATTCTTAGCTATTTCAATATTTAGAAGGGTTTTAGGAATAAGACTTTATTCGCAATGCTTGTCAAAAAGCAATATTTTGGTCTATAATTAAAATATTTACGAATACTACACATTAGCGTCCGTTTATTAAAACATCATTGTTATAACAGCTCCATTGTAGAGTAATTACATGTAATACTGTAATAGAACAACATTATGCAAATTAAAACTAAACATTGTGACTTCGTAACACATGCAGAATGCCTTTCTCAACAGCGTTGAAATAAATTAAATATCAGCATTGTTTTTATGGTAGCCTCTGTTTTTCAAAAAAAGTTTGTGTACATGAACGTTTTTAGCAAAAAATCTTTTATTGATTTGAAAGGTGAAACCTAAAAGTAAGAATGCCATATATATTTAATAGAAAGATGACAAGTGTGACAAATGAAACTGGCGAATTTCTACGTACTTAGGCTCAACGGGCCATGTCGGTGCTTAAGGTATGGATAGACCAGACCTGTCAAACGGGGTAGGAACTTAATAATTAAAAACAGCTTTCATTTTTCCCCTTAAAAAGGAACGGTCACTGCTGGGGTCACTGAAAGCCCTTTTGATAGTTAGTTCACGCACACAATGTAGTAAAGTCAGTCACATCAAATTAAAGTCAGTTTTGTCGGAGTTCTTCTCTAACGGCGATTATACTCTCACGGTCTCTCTCATTTAATTTTTCTAAGGCAAATTTTACTAAAAAATCCTACTTATTATTTAAATGTCTTTTAGAAACCTATTCCGTTAAAGTTAGTTAATGTAGACTAATTTTATGTACATACTACATGGCGTAGGCAGGAATTTTAATTTATGTTTACGATGTGTTTATTCAAATTTAAAATAATAAATACCTATTAGTTTCTTTCAAATGTGTAACTTAAGATTATCTTGACACATCTGATAAAACAAATCATCATCGATAACTTTTATTGAAAGTGTGTAGACAATCAATGTTTTTGTCATGAACCTGTAAAATGCCTCGTTTGGTCGATCACTGTTACGTTCAAATAGAAATAATCGCGTGACGCTAGTGAACAAATCAAAGGCCGCGATGTCACGACCAGGTCGAGTAGTGCCTGTGCTATCGCTATACGAAGAATAAAAACTGTTTTAATCTATGGTACGCTTGCGACAGATATGTATCAGCTAATTCAAGATAGCCGAACCGAAACATTTTTTGTGTCGCATACTTATATTACGTTGCTTATAAAATATATTGAATATACTTCTTAGTAAAAAAAGTTATTAGAGTGACGCTGGCTTTGAATAAGGAGTTGGCTTTCCATTGATATATGTATTTATTATGTACTAGATGTCATTCTTAAATGTGTTGTGATAAATAAAATATATATTTACCTTTAAGTATAACTCGACTTATAATATAGGTACCTATAGCAAACATGGATGAGTAACTTTGTGAATCAATCAAATGCCAGGAAAAATAAGTGTAAATGTTTGTGTATGTACTGTACGTTTGACGTCACAATTTACGTCGGGAATTAATACAATCCCAATAAGGCAATATCTTATAATCATAACATAGCGGAATGGAGAACCCTGGTATACAATTATCACAAAAGAAACAATGTCGCTTACAGGGAAGAGAAGAAAGGGCCTCAACTCAAAACTGACGGGTTTTGACTTAATAATCGTCACAATAAAAACAATTTATTATGAATTTGACTTTAAAACAATGCGAATTGAAACGAATAGAGTAGTTGTGGGATTTGTATCTTCGTGTCTTTCTACATTTGCTAATATGATTGATGAGCATAGTGGTAGTTCTTACATTTAAATATTTTTTCTACGGTGTAAAACACTAATAAGTATTTAAAATAAAAACATTACATTTTCGAACTTAAGCAACAATAAATTGAATCTGTTTTTAGTTAGGTACTACTAAAGTACCTACCTTTGTAATGAAATTTAACATAATGCTTACTTGATCAGATAAATTGTCACACCATAGATGGGCAACTGTCTTCTTCCCACCATTTAACCCATTGGTTAGGTGAGGGGTCAATGGTCCACCCGTAAACAAGTCCTCTGTGAGACTTGCGTCAGAGGTAATTCTAAGTCTGGACTCCGGCGGCGGTCCTTGAGGACCCACGAAGTCAAATTGACCGTCCCACATATCATACTCCAGTTCAAGGCTATCTTCTACTTCAATCGGTTCACCCATCGTGCCTCTAGGCCGATTGAACAAACTCGATTTAAACATTTAAAATCCTGTCTTCTTATCTTTGGATATATTCTATTATTGCACATAAACTTAAAAACTACAACACTTAATTAAACATAATTTCGTAACCGAAGTAATTTGACTTTCAAAGACGATTAGAATAATTTCGTTCCAAATAAAGCTAGAATTATAATGGCACACTTGATTGGAGACAGTACTTGGAGTATTCTTTCTAATACAATTATGAAACTGCACTGTATTCACGTAACACTATTTCCAGCCAGGGAATCACAGTACCTATGTCACATTTTTCACATACACGGCTTCACCATAAACGACACTAAGTCGAAGGATCACCGGGTCAAAGTTAACACAGAACTCCTCTAATTGTTGTCGTAAACAAGAATTATAATATCGGGCAAAAAGAGACTCCGGCGAAGTCGATTCAAAATTTTCGACGGTTGCACTGACATCCTTTTGAGAAGGACGAATTGCGAATAATGTCTGTCACGGATTTGAACGTTTTCTATCAGAATGTTAAATAGACATATCGATATCGTAGTTTAATAACTGAAACTTTTAAGGAGACGCTGTGGTACGTGATGTTGACACAGTATCACATTGGGCACTAACCGGCGCGCGGCGGCGAGCAGTCGGCCGACGCGCCCCACCCATTGACACGACATGATTATCAGCCGTCCCGAGCTACCGCACCATACAAATAAACTTTATTCGCTCCCTGCACATATGCACATCGTCTGATAGATAGTTCCGAGGCAATAACCCCTTTCATAAGCTCCCCCAGTCTGGTGGGATCTTGTAATTTTACGGGCGAGGGGCCATCATGATTGGACTCGGCGCTGCCAGATGGAGAACCATTCAATTCAACGAAAAATCTCCCAAGTCCGTTTTATTGCGAAATTATTCCAAACTTATAATTCACATTGTTATACATATACTAGAAAGATAAATTACCTATCTACAGTGTACAGACTATGTTGTTTTACATTTAACGTACATTATAACCGCTCTGAAAATAGTATAAGTAGATAAGAAATGAATTTATTGAGCTATATCAAACTAAGCAGTCTTGCAATATAAGCGAATAATTCCAAAGTAGTGAAATTAAAGAAAGTTGTTGATACTGAAAGTGAGATGAATATGATAGAAAAAAACGTGAAGCTATTAAGTGGAGGCCATAGATGTAACCGGCTTTTGTGAAGTGCATGCAACGTACACGTATTTTACTTGATGCGGATTTGATTACTTCAATAATCACAATGAAGTTGGGCTGTAAATGGAATCTTTGCAAATAATGTAGTTAGGTATTACTTTGAAAGTAAAATCGAATTTAAGTAATATAAAGAAAACGTTTCATTTTTCTATAAAAATGATTCCGTTTTTATAGATACGATTTCAAGGTATTTAACTGATGGCGTTATAAAGATAGATTAAAATGAATTTGTCTACGTTATAAGTAATGCCATAAAGATGAATGAGAGAAAATACCACAGTAAAGAGTTATTTAATACAATACAAAATCGAAATTGGTGCTATTGTTCACACCGTGCGAAATTTAGGAAGTTTGAATTGGATATCATTGCGGGTTGTATTTAACGGATAACAGAAACTGTGAAGTAATAGTTTAATCTGCAGACATTGTGTTGTTAGACTATTTCAGGATGTTACTTCAGATAACAATAGTGAGCTAACTTACAAGTTTAATCAATGTTTAACTTAACAGATTTGGAAACACTTGATCCAACTACTTATCTTAGTGTAGATTTAGACAAAGGAAGATGTTTATTTACTAGGTTTTCCAAAATTTTCAACCTCTGACACCTCCACCACCTGAACCTCTTTTATTTGATAATGTATTTCTTTAATCTAAAACATTAATGGATAAAATTAATCGTTAAAATCCGGAACTTTCAGGTTGATTTACCGAAGTTACACAAGAAAAAGAACATTCATTACTTAACGTTTTAGTTCAATGAAAACGACGGGAAAACTTAAATATTGCTATTCAATGACCATGAAATGCTTTTATGTTATTACGAAATAAACTTTGAATTCGTTATTTTATAATAACTATAATTCGTAAATCCATTATATTGAAAACTTAAATTAAATTAATGGAACACGCACTGTTTGTCGCTATTAAATTCTAGACAAAAGGTTGAAATACTTCATTGGAGTAAAAAAAACCTCTTATGTTCAACACAGTTAACAATTGACTGAACAATGCGATCTCATACATTTTAATTTAGTTCATACAACCGTGGTAAACAGTATCTATTTGTTACTTGCCAACAAAATATACTATGAATACAACTCGTAAAAAGTTTAATTATACACAGGACTGAAAACAGAAATAATATATCCAAGGTTTGCTGGACCAAGGTTTGCTGGAAGAAAACTCAGGTTTGGGTTAAGCTCGCCTTTGTACATACCATTTCCTTACAATACAATACAATACAATAAAGAATAAATAATAAATAATAATAATAATATTCAATTGTAACTAATATTGTAAATGCGAAAGTGTGTTCGTTGATTTGTCCTTCTTTCACACGGCAACAGATCGGCTTGATATTTGCATATGGATACTTTATGGGCCTAATAGTAACATAGCTTATAACTTAAATACATCTCTGTTACTTCCTGTTCATGTTATAAACCTGTGAATTAATTTTGAACAAATGTAGGAATGCCAGCTATGATTCGTTGGTCTTAAAAATTTATTCCCAATGTTGCTTTGTTTTTTATTAGAATCCTTAGATGCTTTTCATCCTAATGTATAGTTCCAGTTGCTCTCAAAGTTAGCTGGTATTGATAATGGCTGAATGAATGAAATAATATTCTTTTTTTGTGTGTGGACCAGTGTTCCCAGGCGTCCCGTATTTCGAACATGATTCTAAATGTTCCGCCGGAATTGAGTCTGTCCCGTATTTCAAGCGCATTCGATTTGAAGATGATTGAATAACAGTTCTGTTGTTGAGATGATACTGAAATGTACGGGATTCACGAGAATATCGAGCAAAAGACAACTTTTTTTATAGTGTCTGGATTAAGTGCTGACGCAAAGGAATCAATGACATAACTGATCTGTTGAGAAATGGATGAAAGTCATGGAAGAGTTTTCCAATAATTAAATTGCTAACATTTTCCGTATGTTTCATTTTTAGTATTCCTAGTGCGAACTATTGCTGTTAAAAACGATTTTTTCACTTTTAATAATGTCATTTTTAATAAGATTATATTTTACACGCTTTATATTAGCTTCTCTTGTATGTTTGTTTGTATGTTTGTAACCGACTCCTTTGGGCGCAATTTTGACCCACTTTAAACGGCCAGATTTCATTCAAATTTTGCACACATGTCAAAGACCGATGACAATGCAATAATTCGATTAAATTTTTTTTTTTTTTGGTTGAATTTTCTATAACAGCGTGTTTTTTAGTTTTTTAAACTATAATTATGTATAAATTTTTTATAAATATGTTAAATCGAACATATATGTTCGTCAGTAAATACTCAAAAGCAAACAAACATCTCAATAAAAGATTTTGGTTTTTATTTGTCCCGGAAAAAATTGAAATTCCGTATTTTTCGCTGACTCAAGCATTTGTCCCACACAGAGTGGAATAAAAATTAGCATCCTTTGTGTGGACGTAGAACTTGCTGTTAACTTTGACTTTACCGGGATTTAGTGGATTAGTGCTTTATTGTTTCTGTATGTTTTTGCCACGCAAAAGAAACCCATATACAGATATGTATGTGTATGTCGGAGAGGCCTTATATTAATACCATAAGCTTAATGTACTAACGTAATAGACGAACATAGTGTGCGAGTGAGATACTTAGCCTTATACAGAAACCTAGGTGTGAGAAAGAGACAGAATAAACTTCACAGTGAGACGGATTTTGAAACATTTAGCTTCAAACAGTCTCGAGTCAAAAAATTTCCCGTAAGTTTATGATTAATACACTGTCACTGTACCAATTTTTATGATAACATGTTTCATTACATTATTGACGTAGGCTGTCACAATACCTATTTGCCTTTATTTATCCTGTACGCTTGTTGTAGTTCGACCATTGAGTTCGATCGAATATTTCCTGTGTCCTGTTAGTAGGTATCAGAACGGCCAACGAGTTCTTCAAATCTCACGAGCTAATGAAGAATATCGACACGTGTACGTTCAACACGCTAATCCGCTAATGAATTATTTATATTGCAGTCGTTCTTTCTTGGACATTAACCAATTCATCACTTGCTGACACAACAGTTTCTCTTTCTCCTCACACGATAGTCTGCAATTTAGAGCTAATAGAATTTGTAAAAAATTTGTAAACTGTATTTAGAACAGTAATAAGTAAAAGGACAACTGGGTCCTACAATAGGCAAAGACAAAACAGTTCAGGAAATTGTTCTGTTCTTGTGTGTCAATTTCTATTGACATGCAGCCTTACCAATAAAAAAAACTGAAAACTAAAACTTTTATTGTTAACAATAATGTAATTATTTACGATCGAATTTCGACCTCTGGGTGGGAATTTCGAGCAATGGTGTTTATAAATTATATTGTCTGTTGTTTACCCGTCGTTTTGATATTATTACATAATGTCAAGATTAAGACCCAAATCAAATATAGCATGTGTATACAAGCCACGAAGATTTAAATACAACTATAAAAATTCCTGTTATTCTACTCGATGCATCCGCAACTGGCGATGTCAATTATTGTCAAATGCATCTCTAATTGGCTGGAATTGACAATCGATTTTGCCTTTACTAGATTCTACTGTTATATCAGAAATTACTGTAAATAATTGGTTTGTTGTCCTCAATGTTGTCTGACAGCCATTTCGATATATGTATGTCATAGTTTAGTTTATGTGCCTATCTCTCACGCAGAGACCATTGAACTTACGTTTTGTTCTTAATAAATTGCAAGTTGAAAACCTAACCTACAGGAAATTTATATCAGTTTCCATATTTCAATTTTTTTTAATAATACAATGGACTGTGATATATACAGGTTTTAAACTGGAAGTTTTGTCATAAGGGGGATTATGTACCTATTCTATTTTATGATAGTTACCGTTGACAATCATGTACATGTAGTAGTATAAATTACATACATGACTTTCATAAGATTTTCACCTAATGTTTTGTGATATTTATCGTCACGGAGTCCACTGTCACGTGAACTGTATGCATGTTTTTATATTGGCATTTCTCATGAAACTTTTAGCTTGTTTGGTATTCCCCCTGACTCATTTGTTATAGGATTAGTCAAGAGGGGAGGTTACCGAGGGTGCCATTATTGGAATTACCATACACCATTTTATAATACAACGCAAAATGTTCCCATTTTGACTGTGTAACCTTGCTCGTGTATAACGTTCAGATACAAATACGAAAACAACGATTTTTTTTTACGCGGAATTAAAACGCAATGTGCAGATTTTATAAAAATACATTTAACTAATACAAATATTTTTATGCAACTGCAAATTATAAATTATGTTCTGTGTTGAAACATTTTGATACACTTACAAGGTCTACACTACTACAACTTTAATTGGACGGGAAAGATACATTTTTCCAAATTAGAACAGAATAGGTACGTGTTAGTTTTCAAATAAAATATTAAGAGAATTTTAAACAGGTTAGGCAGTTTCATCAAACAACTAATGATTGTATTTATTTAAATGAAACAGGCGGTGGTCTTCTTATTTTACTTGTGCGGCGTTCTGTGGACTTAACTTCTGAGGACCACCTTGACATAATTAATCGCGTGCAAGAAAAACTAAAGTGCGTTGTCTTTCTACCCCGTTAATCAGGTAACAGGCTGAACCGGGCCACCGCCGGGCTATCTAGACTCTAGACAATTCCTTTAATTAAGAGGTTTTCTTACTCGTAACCGTATACGTATGCGTAGTATCATAGTAATATTTTACAAATGCTCATTTAATGACGCCTTAATTATTTCGACTTTATTTACCTGGTGTTCCTGTCCTAGTGGCCTCTCTAGTCACAATATATACAGAACATTTGGGTACCTGGCCTCTGCGAGCTTCTGCAGTCTCAGTCCCGGTCCCCATCCGTTCCTCTCACTACCCATTTTTCCTTATACCAATTTCCATTCTTCATTCTTTCCCGTCTCAAAACGACTACATTCTTAAGGAGGGGTTTGCATCAGGCAGGCGGCCGGCCATAAAAAAACCCTTTGCAATGTTACATATTGCGACGACCTTAATAAAAATTACGAAAACGACAGGAAGTTCAAGGCGCGGCCTTGACCCGGTCTCCGTTTCGTTATTTTCTTTTTTCTATAAAACAGTAATGGTTATAGGACGTTAAAGTGTTGATAGGATCTTAATCATCTTTGTATAGCTTGCGTTTCCGTAGAGCATACTACCTGACGTAGTTTGCGGCATGCGGAGACAGAAACAGAACTCGTTGACCTTGCTAAGTTCAAGGCTTTACTCTGAATAAAATCCACGTGCCGCAATAATATTATGTAGGCTTCGATCACATATACCATAGATGTTTGATCGGCGCTCAAAAACATGGCACAATTTAACTGTGTTTAAATGCAGTTGTATTAGCACATTTGAGTTATTAGATCAGACGATTCGCGCCCGCGCTAGCGGTGTTTCAGGTGTAGCCAAAAAATCCTAAAACTATGCTTTAGAAATGCAAAGAAGGTATGAAATGTCGTACTTTCGATAATATTTTAATGAAAGCTTTATTTTTGTGTGTGTCTATGGTATATTTGATCTAAGTACGTAGGCACAGAATTAAATGTCATGTGTTTAAGTTACAGCTTAGTTTTTCACAGCTTAGGTAATTTACTTTAATTGCGACTGCTTCAAATCTGAATATAGTTTACCATCTTTAACCAGTATCCAGTACGTATGTCATGTCATGCCATTTAATCGTGCAAGTGTAACTTTCAACAAAATCTTTTAATATTATAAATTAAAATTCGTCACAGTGTAAAATGTTTTACACAATTTTTTTGTTTATAAAAGTGTTTAAAAAACTAAAGTGTATAAATTAAACAGAAATAAGAATAATCAATTAACCTTTTAAGGCCACGTTATTCAAAAATACTGTACGTAACATAATGATATATTCTCGTAACTGATTATACCTCGCTAATTTTGGGGAATTAGATGGATTTCTATTTTAAATGATCATATCATCAAAAACGCCCGACTACGCTGATCACAACATGACACACGCCTAAAAATGTACTCCAATCGTAACATGTCTGAAAAACGATAGTATCTTGAATTGAAAAGCAAGTCTAAAACAAAATATTTGCACGAGCAACAATTATAGGGTCTACTGCGTTTGTATCTGATTTATTTGACGCTGTAGCGCGGCGGTAGTGCATTCGACTACCACGCGCCCGCGCCGGGGGCATCGGATTCGATTCCCGTTCAGTTCAAATATTTTTGTGCATGTATATGCAAAATGTATGTATTTACAAAAAAAATACATTCCTATAACCGTACGCTTATATGATATCGATGTGCAATCTATCCCAGGATATTATTATCATTCATGAATATTGATAAAAAATCTAGCTGTAATGTTCATGGATAAATGACTTATTTTATTCACTAAAGGAATAACTGTTTGTCTTCAAACTCACCTGATGGAAAGTGACGACGAAGACGAAGATGGTACACACTAACACGCCTATCCTAAGAGAAACCTATTCTCTTGAAGGTTCCAGGAATATAAAATATATCTATATGTGTATCAGCAACTAAAATAAATTCTATAATACGTAAACAAACGACAATATTATAAAATTGAGAATATCTAAGAGTAGTTTATTATGGACTAAAATTTATTAAAAATAAACCGTTCTAAAAAGTGGAGCAAATATCAAACAAGAATCGGACGCCTCACCCTTTGATAAAGGGCCCCCGTCGGGTCCGAAACTAGTCGCGCATCCCCGAAATATACACGTGAGTAAAACCGTATATCTTAACTAATAAGAATAAAACAATTTGTTGGTAAAATATACCTTTTTTGCTACTTAAATACTTAGTGCTTAATTGTCTGTGGGATAAAAGTTGGGACTTGGCTACACAAGTGTTACTTCGTGCTATTAATTTACAGGAGAGTACTGAGTAATGATGATCATTACTACATTATCTTTCAGATCTAAGATTTGTCCCACAAATAACAAATTCACACCGCACACTCATCTTTGCGGACTAAAAACTATATCAATTGCTTTCTTACATTGACGTGTGCTCCAGATCGGTGACGATTAGGGTTGCCACCATTTTTTCTTTTCAAAAACTATTATTTTTCCTGAATTTCCCAATAGTGCTGAAATTTAACAGTACTATAGGGAAATTCAGAAAAAAAATTGTACACATTTAATCTTTATTAATTTATAATTGTACATTAAATAAAATAATTTATTAAAATATAGTTTATAGTGCGAGTGGCAATCCTAGCGACGATGCTCCCCTACTGAGCTGTGTTTAGTAATTCTGTGAATTTCCTCACAAAAACTATTTCAAGCGTAGTCGTCGCTAGAAAATTACAGTCTGCACAAAAGGTACAACTGCAAAACATTCACACGAGATCACGAATCTATGATAAGATTATAGTATTGTGTTTCAAATCTGTTGTTACGAGGTAGAGCTTTAATTTCAATATAGCCAAATAGGCATTTCCTTAGCATTCATCTTTACGTGTGCAGGTTTTTGAACTATCACTTTCAAGTGCTTGTACGCGTTTAGAATATTCATTTAGCACATAATCTAATCGATTTTTAATGTACACGTACCTGAAATTATACAGCAACTACACACAATGAAGGAAATAAGCGAAGGTCTCTCGATAACAAAAATGTTACACGAAAAGTAACCGAAACCGGAATAATTTGAAGATATTACATCGTCACTGAAACGAGTACACGATGTCTTGAATACGCGATGAAGTTGTATGATACGACAATACATAAAAAATAATTTTAACTACAGATTACAACGTTGAATGAATGGTGTACGAAGTGTAATATTTAATGACGGGTTGATAGCTCGGAGTGTGTAAGCCTCCGTCATCTGCACACAATATGTTAGTATTCGCACGCGTTCATTCGCACCACTTTCCGTTTCACATTACAATGTTTTTTGTAAGGTACAGTCGTAACACGCTCTAAGTAATATCGTTAGATAATAATTCCTAGTTTTACCGTCACACTCTTGTTCTCTGTTCGCGATAAGTTGATAGATCCTCAATAGATAACACCGCTCTGCTATAGGAGCTGTTGAATTTATGCAAGAACATGCTTGAGAATTCCAATTAAGAGTACATATAAGATTAACATCTAATTATGTCGTGAATGTAGTAGATATACTCATTATGGTTGTGCAGTTGGTTCTGTAGCGGGGATGACAAAGACGTGTTTTGAAGTAGCAATTGTACTTGTACTTACACCACAGAATACATAATAGAACAGGTACAGAAGTGTCACTCCGTTAAATCATTTTAACAAATAGCGACTCTTGTACCGACACTATAAAGTCGTAATTCAGGTCTAGCAGTGTTAATTACCTACAACAGTTATATTCACCTACAAGTTGCCTTTCTTCTTATCGCGCTATATTTGCGGGAGACATTCAATTATAATAAGCCTAGTGACATCATCGTAACTAATTATAAATGTAAGATATTTCGCTGGTTCCCGACATCCTTGGCACAGTTATACCACCCACGTAGAGACTCCCACTGCACGCGAGGCTAGCCTATTGTTTAGTGTTTGAACAGCGACCCAATGTAGAACAGAATCTAATAGTTTGACTGTATGCATAAGACATCGGTCTTCTCCTGGAAAGAAGAAAAACTGGACGAGACGTACTTCCTAATACATCATTGTATTAGTTCACTGCACAAATATGGTTACGGAGTTGAGTATCGAGAGTGCCATTCCCACATGGGACAACTATACATAATTGTATTGCTGCCACAGAAATATTAAAGAGATGAGTGATAGAGGCGTGTCTGCGCCACCGGAACGTGATGAAATTAATTCAGTAACTAAGAAATGTTTGTCTGACAATATCAATATACATTCAGACACCGAAGATATTTGTAGTTAAAATACCGATGTCTTCAGTACCTCACTAAACAACCAAAGTCTAACTTTAAACAACAAGATAACTGGTAACAACACGCATTACCTTCTTCAAGAATGGTGAATGGAGGAATGCAAATAAAAAACATGAAATAAATCGTTCTTCTACTTATGTTAAGTATATATTTAAACATATTAATGCAACAGAAAAATATTGTTTGTACAAAATACATTGATTCTTAAGCATCACTAAAGTCTAAAACAAGTGAAAATAATGCAATTAATAAATTAGTAAACGATGCTATCGGTGACGACAGGTGTCGCGCGGTAGAGCCGTTGTTCGCAGCAGCTATTATATATTCTGTGGCAGCGGCACGAGAAAAGTTGTCAATTTTAATGTCATAATTAAGGTGGCATACTTGTTGGCTAGGTTCTCGAATCTCGTGGAACCACATACGAATGGTGACAACCAAAACTTATTTACTCATGATTTATTTCAATCAATCAAAAAGCCAATAGCAATTCAATGCTGGACTTATGTGCCTCTTCGTTTTGTGCCGTAACAGCCGGGTCTCCGCCGCGAGCGTTCAATCTATTGTTATTTTTTAATTTACGCAGTACTTGCAGTAACTATTAAAACAATTAAATAGTTACGTTAGAAGAAACGTGTACAATAAAATAACCGTTATCATGTGTTCATATGCGCGTGAGTCTAATATGCGTGATCGCTCTCGATCATTCGCCAGCGTTCAAACAAAGATAACAACAGAAACATGATTGATTATATTAGCTATTATAAGTGTGTGTTTTATTCTTATATATATAAATCAATGTTTTGTTCGTATTTCATGCACTGCCGAATCGTTCATTCGATCACTATGAAATTTTGCATACACGTTGCTCGGGATACAGAAAAGACATATAGAAGGTACCTAGGTACCTTTTATCCAGAAAAAAGTGTTGTCAAGGGCTGGAAAAATTACTTTTACGCGGGCGAAGCCACAGGCAACACCTGGCTAATATCAATCAAAGATTTCAAGCTTACGTAAGACTTTTGATCTGATCATTATTAATGGTTTTAATTCTTCAATTAGATATTCCTAGACTGTAAGATGCTACTGTATAATCTTACTGTATCTCTAATTCTTGCCCAGTGTCATCATCATCATCATGTGAATAGGTGCGACTTGGCCGTAAACCGGCACCTATTCACCTTCAATGCACAGACAGTCCTCTATGAAGAGGATGTCTCAACGCGGAGGAAACGGCCGCCGGCAGCCCACGTTATCCTGGAGTGCGAGGGAGTGGCCAAACAACGGAAAGTATCCTCGCGGGTGCGAGGTCGCTCCTAGAAGCCGGTGAACGCCCCAGGAGGCTTCTGTGCTTCTGGAAGGAGCTAGGCTGGCTCAGCTAGTCAGCTTAACTGAATGCATAATGGACCGCCTATGAGTCTAAATGCGGAAACAGAGCCCTATACCAACATCAATAGGTGCGACGACATTTAATATAATACTCGTACTTAGTTTACATGTCCATGTATTGTTACTTATCAATCAGCCTATTGCAGTTCATTGCTGGACATGGGCCTCTCCCAATATGCGCTATAGCATCCTGGCGATCCAAGTTACTTTCTTCAGGTAATCAGTCCATCTGAGCTCCATTTACTGATTCGAGGTCCCCACTCTAGGATCCGTTTGCTCCAATGACCTTTGAATGAGCTTTGTGGGTAACTTTAGTTTTTTGTCACGAATACCTACACTTAAATGGGTGAACTCAACACACACGCAGGTTAATCTATACTTACTCTTGTTGGATCGCTCAGGTCTTACCGGTTTAATTTCTATTCTTTTGGTTTTAGGCTGCAAATATACCATCACCCTACGTCTCACAGGAGAGGTGTATGACAATAAATCAAACGACCTTTAAATATGCTCATTAGTTTATCAATTTAATATTAACATGCGACGTCACTTGAAATTGTCTCTAGGAATGTTCTCGGTACGGTATTATGCAAAATTCAATGGCGTGCAGTTTCTCCAAAGACATATTGATTGTTGCATTACGAGACCTACTATGGGACAACAAGTTATCCAAGTAAGAGCTTATTACGAACGCATAAAGTTACAAATTCTGTGGCATTGTGGATCAGTTTCTTTAGGTAAGTTATACATTTACCAACGTCGGCAACCGGTATTATGCTTTGTCCCTATGATTCTATGTTATATTCTAACTTAAAGAAGGATTAAGACTTTGGCTAAATGTATTACGTCGGGTCAAAACGAAAGCAATTAAATCATTTTCAAAGAATCTGCAGAGATATGCTATCAACTTATGCCTAGCTATGTATTACACACTCAACCTTTTTTTATTGTTTTTATTCTGTAACGGAATACGCGTCTCTTACTCACCTGATGGAAAGTGACGATGAAGACCAATATGGTAGATGCCTATCCAACCGAAACCTGTCCTATTCACTCCACACTAGAACGTTCCAGGATTATAGTTGACTGGAAAAATAGGGCTTTACTGCTACCGCTACCTCTTGTATTAATTATAGTTAAACCAAAAACATCAAAACACGTTTTAATGGCAAACCACACTAAAAAGTAGAAAATAATGTATGATTGTAAAAAAGCGTGAGGTGCTTTTGACTATATTTTTATATAATACTTAACTCTACTTTTATAAATACCAATGAACTATTTGTTACATTTGATGTCAAGCAGCCATCGCTTGTATTTTCGCTTTATTCCTTGATACGTGTGCAAATTTTCAAATTAATTAGTTGTCTTGAAGTTGGTGAGCACTATTACACTGTTGAAAGATTACGTTACATAGATACAGGTGAATCTAATATAAAGCGTGTAAAAAAATAATATCTTGCATTATTTAAAAAATTATAAATCAACCGAGTATATAGAATACTCGTAATGAAACCAGTTGCGTAAATTGGGGGATATGAAGCCAACCCTGAATAAATCCCCATATGAATATGAAATCTATCATCACTTATCGAAGCAAAAAAAAATCTTAAGGGATACAAGTTTAACAAGCGGAACTTCCTGCGAAGAGCTTACGGGTACACAAAGGGCACAGCTGAATCATTTATCGCGCCATGAAATCTTTGTTTACCCTCCAAATTGGGAAGCATAAACTCATTTCTGTTTAAACATTCAAATAGTAATTTTAAAATAAATCATATATCGCCAGTACCGCGCACGCATCTGACCGGAAGTGGCGTATGCGCAGCTGAGGGACCATTTCCGGCGTCCATTACTGCCGCACTAGGTAAGACTATCAAATGAAGCGGCACGGGCCATTGTTTAGACCCCTTCCTTTGGTAATATACAATGTGATTATTTTAATAAGGTCATTGAACAGAGATTACATAATGGCAATGTTGTCCATGAAGGAAATATCACCTACGAGCTACGACCGACAAGTAAGTATACCGTTGGTTGCAACGAATAACTCTAAAAATAAAATTTTCAGCGCAAGATATTTGTAAGTTTCTAAAGAAAATACTAGGATTTACCTTCAAGACTGCAAAACTGTGGTTAGCAAAACCTTGACACTGACAGTAGTGACTACGCATTTTGCAAGAGTAAAATTAGTAGAACGAAATTAGTAATTTAATAATTAGTAGGGTATCCATCCTTATCACAATTATTTTCAAAGTACATCATTTTGTTTATAGGTAGTTAGAAAAGTTCTTAAATATATGAATCGTTAATCACGGGCATTTTTCAGAAAAATGCACCATTGTAGATTTGATATGTCCTGTGACTTTGAAAGTAATTCATTCAGAGATTTTTTTTTCGAAGAGTTGTACTTAATTTTTTTTCTTTTAAATTAACTATTATCCTAATAACTGTATTATGTTTATATTGATATAACAAAGCTAATTTTTGAAATGTATTGTATTTTCATTTTTTATAAAAGACTATACTTCGTGGCGTATTGGAATTCTCTAGTGGAAACAAGTTTTAAATCAGTTTTTTTCGAAATTTCGTAATAATTTTAATATAAATATACTTTTTATTAAAATGTTTATTAATTATCAAACGCATTTAATCACAATTAAATGAAAACATCTTTTTTTTAAGTAGAATTCCCATTACGTGACGTGCAAATCTACTAAAAAACGCCCACATGTAAGAATGCTCTGACGTAAAACTTACTTACTTTAAAACTTCAACAACACATTTGATATGCATTGTTTCTTAATTAATTGTTTTTATGATATAAATAGGGAAGGCAAAACAGTTAAGAACAATTTTCTCTCTATTTTCTTTTTTTTTTGTTTAGTAGCTATTGACGAGTTTTAGTGATAATAATAAAAAAAATAGGATCAGATTTTATTTTCTCTATAAATTATGTGAAAATGACCTGTCACGTACGGACA
The DNA here is from genome assembly GCA_963859945.1 of Euplagia quadripunctaria. Classification (NCBI taxonomy): domain Eukaryota; kingdom Metazoa; phylum Arthropoda; class Insecta; order Lepidoptera; family Erebidae; genus Euplagia; species Euplagia quadripunctaria. The sequence continues at coordinate 7,173,276 of OY982574.1, forward strand.
GTCTATACAATCACAGATCAAGTGACTGGTCAATGAAATAAAACAAAACATTCCAAACTTAATGAATTATGGTCGAATATCGACCATCCGTCCATCCATCTATCCATCTCTAGTTAATTTAATTTGATAAAATTCCAAGTAGAAATATGTACAGAAATAGTATAGTGTAATAAGCGTTGTTTAGCTTAAATATTACAAATGTGTATATTCAAGTATTTATTTTTGCATTTGGCTGTTTGCCAGCATGACCTTGCATTGATGAAAATAGCGTTTGTAAGACACCTAATTTCAGTGAAAATATATGATTCATACTATTATTGGTTTTTGCTATGTCATAATTATAAAAATCACATTAAGGTGAGAATCTTACATAAGTTCAAAGATACGGTTATGGTGTTGATAAGTACTATCTATGAGGCACATCCCAAATTAAGATTTTGCGTAAAAATAACTCTTTGTAAACTATATCTTCAACCGGAACCAAGAGAAGAGGAATAATGGAATGAAGCAGTATGTGGGTAGTACGTTTAAACCTTACAGAATAAAAAAAGCTTTTTTAAGAGTATATCTTCACCCGGAAGCATAAAAGAACATACAGTTAAACTTAGTATTTCGGCCCTTAAGTATTGAGAACTTCTTGAAAATGTCTAGAACTAATACATCAACGCAACCGTTTAAGAAAAGAATTGTTACCATTATTGTCGGTTAGAAAGGTAGTAAGATTTCGTTTACCTAATTAAAAAATATAAATCATAGTTACTCATAATAATATTCAATTACTTGCGTACGTTTACGTACTTGTATTTGTTTCTGTATGACAAGTTATTAGATCAGGTTGAATAATTCAACCCGAAAGGAAGTTGATAACACGCCTAATGACGAACTGTTAACAAACATTGAGATTTCCTATTACACGGTACAGTTTTCATAGAAAATTGTCTGGGTAATCGTAATGTAGCGTACTGACTGGTAATGCATGAATGAGCCAGTGTGATTCATCTTGAAGCTGATATAAATTAACTATCATCATAATAAGTTCTAGCTGTTGCCCACGTCTTCGCTCGCGTGTTTTACTTCTTTTTAAATCTTTAGTATTAATTATCGTAGTACCTCTTTGTAAACGACATTTGATATTGAATTTCATGTTTTTTTCCTGCAAAAGTGACGAACTTTAATATAAACTTAAAATCTCTAACTCAGGGTGAGTTAGAAATTGTAAGTTTATAGACTTAGGGGTAATTTTTTTAAAACGCCTTTATGCGTGTACATTTATTTCTAACCAGAAGCAAGTACCTATATGCAATTTCCTGCTTCTTCCTTCAAAAATTACGAACTTCCCATATAAACTTACAACCCCCAAATCACCCTTTTAGGGGTAAAATAAAAAAAGCGCCTATATACGTGTAGATACTTTTATTTCTAACCAGAAGTAGGCATATTAAATTTCGTGTTTCTTACTTTATAAATGACGGACTTCCATACAGCCGTTCATTCCTTATTTCCCCCCCTTATAGGTGAAATTTCAGAAAATCCAAAATAAAATATTTGATTTGGTTCAGAAATTCGGGTAACGAGGATTTCGAATCAGTCGAAATCAAATTCGCATTAGTTTCAGGAGTAAGTCCGCAAACTTTTTTGAAACGTTAACGAAAATACTACAAATCGTTCGTTCCTGATTAGAGTCGATCTCTGTAAACAGGTGCTACCTGACTATGCTTGTGGTGACTGGCCGGCCTTGATATCCAACGCTACTTAGTGTGAAGTGTCCAAAACTGGTCACCATGATTTTAATTTATTTCTTTTGATATTCTTTTCAATAAAAGCAAGAGGATTCTCCCATTCTATTTTATTAATAGATCTATAGATCTTTTGCAAAAATAGATTACCTATATGTAAAACTCACAAACAATAAAGTTATACACTAAGAATCAAACAACACCAGCACACAACAAAATGTGTAAAATCGTCTATTACGAGTAGTTATTAGTAGTTTCGCCCAAACGATGACCTTATGAGGGCAATTGGATTACGTATATGGATAAAGTTTGAGACAGTATGTCTCATGTTCCCTGAACCAAAGATGTGAAGTAATATGTAACACATTTTGATATGGTTATATGTTTACGCAAAGCAGGACTCATGATGTGACGTGTACTAAAATTAGGACGCTTCATCATCCCGCGTTCTGAGTGTACACATGTGGTGAATCAGAAAGGGTATGAGTCGGGTACATGCAATGAAGTAGGTTACGTTTCCTGATGTATTTCTTTATATACATATACTACGATTTACAACTAACGAATAACAAAGGTTTTCAATTATACGTGTATTACTTTTGTTATTTATGAACACGCATTTTACAAAGTAGACTTATTTTAATTATTCCCCTCTTCTATTTTACCGTGTGGAAACCCCCATAGGTCATCACCTCACCGGAGCCAAGGGTGAAGTGGTATGTCGGACTCTAACCAACTAAAACGATGTTACGTCTTATGTGAGTCTTATTACATGGGACCCGGGATAGTCTAAGAAGAAGAAAGCCTCCGAGGAACCCTGCAGTAATTATTCCCTCCTAGTACAATCCGAAGTGGGTCCTCTTTAAATATGAAAAAAGTTGAATATCTGAATGTTGAAAAAAATAGGCGGGCGATTCATTTTTCGCTTGAAACTTGGTACACGTATATCTAACACATAAGTTGTTCCAAAATCTTTCGAGAGTTCGAGACCAGACTCTCAAACCAACGAGAAAATATACTTATAACTAATCACAGCAGGTAGCTAATATTGATTTAGCATCAAATAACTACATTAAAAACTTATTGATATTAAATAATAAATCATTATCATTTATTTAACACGGGGGCATTCGTTAACTTTGTTATTAAGACTTTCACTCCCTTTTCAATTTCTATATTCGTCGATTTAATGCTTTCTTAAAAAGTTTTGCTATTGACTAAAATCATAATAGGTAACTTTACTTTATCTATTATAAATAAATATTGTGCCTGTAAATATTGTTAGAAGACAGATGCGTTTAGTTATAGCTCCACGTTTAGTTAATGTGCAATGTTAAATCATCATTACTTATGAGGCTAAAGTAGACGTGTTCAAAGAATATTTAACTACCTTTACGTAGTTTCGTTATGCGTTTGTTATCTTTTCCATAATCGTAACATATCAGATCTTGAGATGTTGGCTCATAATATCATATTCAATGACTTATTCAATTCTCAAATAAGAAGGTTGAGTATAATATGAATCGTCCTAAAACGCTTCTTATTCAATAATTAAACCCTAGGTTAAATATTTTAGGTTTAACCAATTTGATGAAGCATTCAATTGGCGTCTTCCGGTTAGTCTGGAATTCAAACTAGGAGCGTGTAGTATGTGTGTAGTGAACAATTATACGGAGAAGTCATCTGTTATATTGGAACTAGGGATATTGGCCTAACCTAAAAAATACAAGTTAATAATACCAAAAACATGTCCTTTGATCGCTTGTAAATATCAGAGGAACAAGCATATCATGCGACAGGTGAAGCCAAGCAAGGGATGCCCTTGCAAATTATAACAAACTCTTATTATTTTTACTCTTGAATCTTCTTCTCTCTTCTTTCTTCTGAATAGCTGCTTTCAGAAGAAGAGTAAATAAAATGATCGCATTTCTCACTCACCTTATAATTAAGACCTTGGACATCTTCCTCCAATGAAACATCGGAGTACATGTCGTCGGCTGGCTCCCCGCCCGAGCCGCAGCCCGATGAGTTGAATGACGACGACCGGTATAATTGGCTGAAACAAAGTCACTCACCATATTAGCACCAGTTTATTAGACTCGTGTTTGTTCCTATCCTAAAATTATTTTTAAAATTCATGATACATTCTGCGACATCTATTGGATAACATAAAAAGATTTACCGCCACCTTTGTTATACAACGTAAAACACTCGTTCATTCACTCAGTCACCTTAGTCTTGTTATATTTGTATAGGTGGCGCTGAGCTCAATCATTGCTATTTACATTGGATAACACTAGATGGCAGCACTGACTTATATTAGACGTACACTTTTTGTTAGTAGATAATATTATTACATACCTAGCTAAGACATTGGAGCCGATTTGTCGTTTCCCAGAACTGAAACAAGTAAAGTACAGACATTTAAGAAATTTCGCCAAAAGAAATAAATGGAGAAAACTCCGAAATATTTTCTATAAATTAGTAGATACGTTAATTTATTAAATAACTATATTAGGCACATACGCCTACTGTAATTAATGACTTCTGGTGCCCATAGAAAGACAATTAGTTGCGATGAACTAAGTGAAATTTCGAAAGATTTTATAATTAATTACAGTTACGACAGTTATTCCTATACTCCTACAAAACAACTAATAAAACCATTAGTCGTCTTGACAGTCATACCTTTTTCTTTAAAATAATTGTGTTGATAACGGAATATTGTGTAAGACCTTCTTGTATACAGCTGTGTAACTGTTTCTTGCGGCTCTGTCTTCTGCCTGTGACGTTTTAAGCAACATTCGTTTCGTGTACAGTTAATTTTGTATAATTAAAAAAATGATTTCATACTCCTAAAATTTAAGCGAAGCGACGCGTCGCGTTCGTCTGTTATTAAATTAGAGCAGCTAGAATTTTTAACCAATTTCAAAAAAGGAGGAGGGATATTAGGGATTAAAATTAGGAAAATATTATTTTGCAATTACAAACTTATATTTTGTGGTTGGAAAAATGACTGTGACGTACTATATCGATGTATGAGGGAGTATTTTTAGAAAGGCAAAATTAAGTTTGTCTTCCAAACAAAATTTGTTAAGTTGTTTCAGAGTTTATCGACTACAAATAAACAAGTATAAATAGTAATATAATACAGATTTGATTGATACAATCAGTGAAGACCCAGTGATTCCGTAATTAAAATACCTTAGGGAAAAGTAAGAATTTAATATTTTAAAAACTAAATATTTATGATAGTAGTTAGAAAATGGAATAATCTAGATCATGGAAAACAAACAGATGAGCTATTTTCGTATTTTCCGGGCTCTTCCTATTCAGTTATAAATTAAAAAAATGGATATAAATATTACTGCAACACATGATACTATAACAACTATTACACGAATTAAAAGGCAACCTAAATACTAAATATCATCCTCATCCTCCGCGCATGAATACCACAGATGTTTTATAGAGCTCTCCGAAGCACGGAGGGGTCTCAATGTGTTAAGAATGGTCACCCATCCTATTCATTTCGTTTATTTGCTGAAACGTTTATTATTTGGCGCCGACTCAAAATAAGTTTATATAAAATTTGATAGTTTATGTAAATAAGCTCAAGAGGTTTATTTATTTATTGCTTTTTAGTTATTTCGTCGGTTTAATTTTTTTTTTATTTGATGACTTTTTTTCATCATCAGCTCAGCTACATGATATGATGATTTCTGAACGCAAATACCTGATAAAGTAATGAAAAGTAAACAGAAACACTATTCGTTCCTCCAATTTTCGAGGGTTTCTCTCAATTTTATCAGGATCCCATCATCAGATCCTGACTTCCTTGACATGGGACCACCCTTGAGGTATACCCTATCTAACAAAAAAAGAAAAATCAAAATCGGTTCATAAATAATGGAGAGAGGGCTGAACAAACATAAATAAAAAATATATATATATATGGTCGAATGTAACTTAAATTACTTATTATTATGGTAGCACTAATAAACAAATCAATAATATTATTTGTATTTATAATTTAACTATTCGCATCTGTCAACAAGCCATCTGAACAGTTGTCTCTTAAACTTATTAATAGGTAAATATCTAGCATCTTTGGGTAGGTGATTGTAGATGCGCACTGACACTGCATAATATTCGACTACATATTTCAGTTTTTATTGCGGGAAGCACAAGATTATTTGGATATCGTGTATTGAATTTATACATATCTTTCTTCAAATAAATAAGTTAATATTATTTTTAACGAAAATACATGTTTCATATAAATAAAGACATGGTAGAGTTAACAATGAAAGCTTACGGAACAGAGGCTTACAGGTTCTCCAGGGTGCTACGTTACAAAGACTGACCTGGCTAGAATTACTTAACCTTGTAATGTGCTAACCTACTCGGTTACCACTTAGCCACGAACCCCTCAACCTATGTACTGAACTAATTATTTTATACATCTTGACGGTATTCTTGTTATAGGGAATTGTTGTTTCATAATTAAAAGTAAATGCGTTCCACCCAGTATGACCACTTACAGTACCTACATATAACCCCTGTGCAATGCCAGTCACGTTTGTAAATTATAATCACGCCGGTAAAAGTATGTAGCCCGGCACAGAAACACGACCAATGCATACCAAGTACGCTGTCACACTAATAAGTTGACTTTGTGTAGTTGGTAGTGCTGCTATCCGTGTCCGGTGTATTCTATCTTGATAAACATATAAGTTGAGATTTAACGATATTTTTCTATCCTATCTTTTTTAAAACTTAAAGTTAGAAGGTATAAATGAATACACGGCCAGTATGATGGTAAGGGCAAAAAGAGCCGGTGTCGAATACCCTAGTCGTGCGACGCTCTTTTTACTAACCCCGGGGATTTCGGGATTGTTTGAAGATAATGCCGCGATGCCGGGATAGTACCAGGATTGTAAACAGGTAATAAAAAGTCAGAATTCTACAAGAACGTTCTGTGACCTCACATTAAACGTGGTTAACATATTTATACAAATATCATGGATCACGAAAGTTTAAAAGTTAGTACGACGTTACGTACAGGCGAAAAATAATTGAATTAGCCTGAAATAAAAACTTAACAAAGTTTAACTTCAATCTCCAAAAAAAAAAAGAGATAAAATTATTGTTCAAAAGAGGATTCATGGTTTCACTTTTAGAAGTTCGCGTCATTATGTCAAATGTTAAAAAAATATTAATTTTAATGTGACTTTTCGACCCTAAATCTCTCCTATAGAACTTGGGATTTGAAACTAAATCTTACAAGGACTAAAACTTGAATCAATGACCGTTTCCATTTTAAGTAAAATGTTGCCATTATATAAAATAAACCATTAATGGTTGAATTCAAATAAACATCGTTTTAAAATAAAATGGTTAAATAATAATATACGTGATAATAATTCGTAATGTTATATTAAAATATATTGCAGTTTAGTAATCTTATAATTTCGTGTAAGTAGTCGTAGTTTATATAGTGAATGTATACTTCAGTGTTAGTTTTGCCTTAACTTATACATGCTATCCCCGTCAAAAACATGATGCCACAAACATTATCATATTGTGTCATAATATTTTCTAATTATTGTTATCGTACTTATCGTTGTTATTTTTTAACCTAATATTGGCATTTATAGTTCGATTTCAATAATTATTATTTTATTCGATAGAGTATACTTCGGAGTTGGTCCGGTTTTAATTTGAATTTTTTTTACTAAACGCATCTGAATGTTAACACGGTACGTATACCAAAAAATCTATTTGTCTGTCTAGTTGTTCCGGCTAATCTCCGGAACGAGTGGACCGATTTCCACGGGATTATCACTAGCAGATAGCTGATATTATACAGAGTAGCTTAGAATAATTTTATTTTGAAAAAGAATTAGGGCTCCGCGCAAAAAACATATTTTTTTTTTGGAATTTTTAAATAAAGACAACTCCCGCATTAGGAATTACTCCTGTGTAGCGGGGGACTTTACAAACATACAAACAACAGACACAAAAAACACCCAGACTCGAGTGGGAATCGAACCCACGACCTATGGCATAGCAGTCAGGGTCACTAACCACTAGGCCAACAGGTCAGTCCTTAATAAATATGTACACGCGAAGCCGCGGGAGGCACAGCTAGTCCTACTAATATTTTAAACCTGAAAGTTTGTGAGGATGTATGGATGTTATGGATGTTCGTTACTCTTTCACGCAAAAACCTGAACCGATTGCGATGAAACTTTGTATGTAGATAGCTGGACAACGGACGGACAAAGCATCGGAACATACGCGGGTGAAACCGCGGGGCGCAGTTATATGTATAAATAAATTGTGACCGTAACTGGTGTTTCAGGTGTCTATTTTAGGTGGGGTATCCAGAAATGTTGATCGGGACTTAACGGGGTTCGTAGAAAACCATCTTTTATTTCTTGTCCGTAAGCAAAACGAATCGTTTCTTGATAATAGGAACGCAGCATAAGTCATACATACATATATTCCCGCTTATATCCCCGAAGTGTTAGATAGAGGCGTATTAATTACCCACATTTTGCCAACTATAATTATGTCCACCTCAAGTATTGGGGGTCAGGTGCCGTCAATCGGCCACTTTGGGAATCACAGATTGAAAAATTGGGAGTACATTGAAAGGGAAAGGTGGTAGGTAAGAAGGGAAATTAATGGAAGGAAAGGGATATTGCACATACGGATGGATTGGGGATTGTAAATAATAGCTCGAGCAGGTCGTTGCAAGTAACTCCGAGCCTTTAAGATCATAATTCATTAATGCCCGGTTCCTATAATCAAGAAACGATTCGTTTTGCTTACGGACGGTAAAATTCTGTTGAATTTTCGAGAAAATTTTTACCGTCCGTAAGCAAAACGAATCGTTTCTTGATTATAGGATATATGTCAGTTATAGCTTAACAGCCCTTTGGTCTTCGTCGATGTGTTACTAGGTTTTCACTCGAGAAAAATAAAGAGAACCTCCCAAATGTATGTAAATGTAAACCCTACAACCGCTGGCAATATCACTGATGTTATCGAACCTACGGGTTATTTCTCATCAGTATAAACACACTATGCAAGTTGTAAGTCTGCTGTTTTAGGTACGATATCTTCCAGATAGATACACATCGAAACGGATGAAAGTATTGTATCTTGAATCTTTGTTCGAAGACGGATATATTAAAGTGGGACAATGAAACCTATAAATCATATGATGCGTGGCGATAGTGCATGCAGCATTTAAGTCAACTACCACTTTCATGTGTTGTGGTTTCGATCCCCACATGGGACAGTTATTTGTGCAACTCACATATACAGGGTGTATGGAACTCTTACTTAAACCCCTAAAAGGACTCTAGCATGCAGTTACATAACAATTTTTTGAAAAAAACTATTCGTTTTACGTTATGGCCGTTTGAGATTCCAGGTATTTTTACCTCCGTTTCTCATAAAAGCAGGTGGACTGAGTAAAGTTAAAGATTTTAAGTCGAGCATATTTTTTTATTTTGAAATTGTTCACTCCGTTATTAAGAAAATCCATAAAACTAACATGCATAATTTATTATTATAGTTTTTATGGTCTTTCTCAATAACATAATAAAACACAAAAACAAAATAAAATTCATTAAAGTTAAGAGTAACCTTTGGATTGTTTTGAACAGAGAAAATAGTATCCCATTAAAAAACATAAATGTGAAAATGGGAGCCAAATTCAATATTAAGAATATAATATACGTGGTTATCAACTTTGCATACAAAATAATTGAGATCTAAATGGGTGCCAAGTTCTGTAGATAATCCTGAAATGTATTTATAAGAACATAAATTTAAAACACATATTTTTGCTTTTTTCTCTTACAACAATGTTTACTATTTAGAAATATAACTTCTTAAATTTGAACAGTTGATTTTTTACAAAAATCAGATAAATTACGATAAATTGAAACTCAACTTTGAACTAGGTTCTAAGTACTCTCTTATGTGACATTATACAAGACTTAAGAATCAGTTGTATTGTTCGTTTAGAAAGAAGGAAATGCTTAAAAATGTATGTGGGTAATGTTGGAGCGAGTTCAAGTAATTATTTCATAGTAATACTTTACGCTACTACGTTCGTATTACGTGAGCTATTGTGATGTTTTTTGTAGATGTTTTGTGTAAAATGACTAATGTATGTAATTGTAATATAATAGGTAGATAATGTTATCTCAAAATGCAGCATTGGAACAATAGTTACGTATACACAGTGAAAAACACTAAGTATATATATTTTTTGTCTGTACATTTAAGGTCAATTTACAACACGATTTCATTTGCATTATTATTTTAAAGACATATTTTGCAAGGTTATATGACGTTCTTCGTTCAGATATTGTTTAGTAACGGTTTTGTTAACGATTTGTTTCCGTTTGTTTAATAAATAACAGGCACTTTTTGTAATTGCGTGTCTAAATAAATGACTTTGTCATTGGTGTGAATGACATAAAACAAATATTAAAATGTGTGTTCCTTTCTAAACGTTATTACGAATAAGTGCATTAAGGCAGGATCCAGAATCTGTACTGGAAGTCTATAAATGAATTGTTATTCGATTACTATGACGCAAATTGGATGAAGCATGTCTAGCAGTATGTGCGGTTGCTTGCGTGGGTTCAATTATACGCGAACTTCTTGATATATGTATATTTTAATTTTATTTCATACACATACTGGTACCACTTATAAATTATATTTATAAGTGGTACCAGCATGTGTATGTAATAAATAATAATAATAGTAATTTTACACATCTCACACACGGCCGTCTGATCCCAAACTAGGCATGTACCATGGTAACCAGACTGCTGATAAACATACTTATATATTTCTTAATATATAAATATTATAGATAAATTACACCCAGGCACAGAACAAATGATCATGCTCATCACACAAATATTTGTCCTGGGTGGGAACCGAAACCACGACCTCTGGTGTATTTGAAAAAGGTACACTTACAACTACAAATTTAAAAAAATTGTACTATTTAAAATCTTTAACTTTACACATTCCACCTACTTTTATGAAAAATGGAGGTAAAAACACCTGGAAATTCAAACGGTCATAACTTGTAAACGGATAGTTTAAAAAAAAAAATCTTTTTGTAATTTCATTCTAGAGCCATGCCCTTTCAGTGATTTAAGTAAGTGTTCCTTTTTAACATATACCCTGTATTCTTTAATTACGACACGACCTTACTTACCCTTAGCTTGCGGGGAGGCGACTGCTTGGGGCAATGTAATGGTGACCGTTATATCAAAAATCTTAACAAAGGTGCTACTCACATTATAATACTTGAGTGCCACTACAGTGCCGCTACAAGCGGATTGCGAAAATTATTTTTGCTTGAATTTCAGCTGCCTGCCTTTAATAGAACCTCCATGCTATAGAAGATCTCGGTTAGACCGCCATTACAAGGTACGCCTGTCACCTCTGGTGTTGGGAGCGCCAAACCCCATTACTAACCTGTGCATAAATCGCGAAACAGGCTTTGCTGCGTGTTGTATTGTATCGCACTGCGTAGCCTATATTTCAGGATTTTCGAATTGCATCCAGTCTATTTCATTACTTGTTTTCAGGTTCCGGTCCACCTAGCATGGAAGCATTCAACCGTACGTTTACCAATCTACTCTAGGATTCGATTACTATAACCAATAAACGTGTAAAGCCAACTGTCTGTTTTAGACTTCTTGTCCTCCAAGCTGTCTGTCCCTTTGGTTTTTTCCGAACGCACTCATAAGGCATTTTATATTCTTCAAGCAAATTTCAAGCACAGCTCGCTATTATTACGGACTAGAACGTTAGTGACCACGTCTCTTTACCGTAGATCATAACGGGAAGGACACGCTGATTGAAGACCGTCATCTTCAGGCATAGTCAAAATAAAAAAATTCATTCAAAAGAGAAAACCTCGCTTTATTGGATATGGCGTTTATTACTTTCGTTAGTGATTACCTCTTAGAGTTTGTATGCGCATGAACGCATAATATAGGCCTTTTTATTACTAACTTAACGATTTTATATGACGTGATAGAATATTAAAGTTTAAATGTATGAATGGTTCGGCCTTCTGTACCAAACGTCTTTCATCATTTAGGTCATCCGTTGGCGTACACTTCGACAGTGTGTATCTAGTTTTGAAACGGTAAAATTCGGTTCATAATTATGCCAATTATCCTTGATTGCGTTCGTATTGTAATGGTAATGGAATAATTGTTATTTCTGTTCTGCAAGAACAGTTTTTCCGACATTCACCGGAACTTTACAAAGGTTTATTAAATTAGCATGTCATCATGGCAAAAATTTATTCTACCTTACATAATATGCATGATAAACTGTAGTTCAAGCAAGATTAAGGGAATAAACAAACTGCAACAAAAGTTGAAAAATGGTATAATTTTAAGCATTTTTTTAATCGTTACATTAAATTCATGTAATACATTTAAATATATACATTTAAATTAAATTAAATACATTAAATTAGTTTAATGTGAGGAGTCTAACTCTTTACTAGTAGATAGTGGAAATTACTTGATTGTCGTTAATGATTATATTAGAAATCGTAAAAGTAATTAAATGGCCGATCTAAAAACTAAGCACATAACCAAGATTAACATACTTCCGAAATAAGTATGCAACTAATGCAGTTCTGAAAAGTATTCAACGTAATTTCTTTTGTATGAGGCTCACGACAGTAATTATGAGGTATATTGACCCCCCTATTCCTAAATGACTAATGATTTGTTAAAAGTCTTATAATTTAGTATTTTTAGAGTTCCGTACCTCTAAAGATAAGAAAAGGAACCCTTATAAGATCACTCTCTTGTTCGTCTGTCCGTGTGTCACCACCGATTTTCTCAGGAACGGATGGACTTAGCAAGTTGAAATTTATATCAGATACTGAGGTCTATAGTCCCTATTAGGTGTGTAAAAATCAAGGTCCTGGTCCAAGGACGTATACAAGTTTGTTTGCTAACGGAACCCTCGGTGCGCGAGTCAGACTCGCACTTGTCCGTCCGGTTTTTTTACTGTTCTATTAGCACATTATCGTTTGTTTAAATATTAATAGTTTTATATTATATGTATATATAATAAAATTATATTTTAAATTAAACTACATGTATAACATATAAAAAAACTTGTGTAATGTAACAGTTATACACGTGTTATCTTTATTATTAATCAATTCCAAAAAACAAAAGTTAAAAAACTGCAATAAATTAATCATAATTTTCACATATTTTTAATAATAAATAAATCTAATTCGCTATTAACGAAGTTTATACATATCATTACAAATTAATTATTAGTTGTAGAATATGTATATAATCTGTAATCTATATATAAAAAAATTCGTGTCACGTTGTTTGTTTGCGATGAACTCCTTAACTAATCAACCAATTTTAAGAAATTTTGCACAATGTGTGCAGTTTTGCAAAAAAATTAAAACAAACTATCCTTTCTCTCAAATTCGACCATTTGAGAGAAAGGATAGTTTGTTTTAATTTTTTTTTTGCAAATTCTCTAGCTACGGCAAGGCGTGGCCGGGTAGCTAATGATATTATAAAGATGAAATATTTATTTGATTCCGTATATTTTTCAATCTACGAGTCCGATGTAAATAATCTTTTACATTAGATGGCAATACACACGTGAGTAAAACCGTATATTTTACTAATATTATAAAGCCGTAAGTTTGTGAGGATGGATGGATGAAGTAATGTTTGTTTCTCTTTCACGCAATACGACTGAACGGATGTGGATGAAATTTTGCACAAAGATAGATTATAGTCTGGCATGGCACATATGCTTTTTTTACCCCGGAAAAAAGTACGGTTCCCGTGATAGATTTCATCAAAATTTCCACGCGAACGAAGTCGCGGGTAAGTAGTTATTAAAAAAAATAGCTGGCCTGTTTATTATGAAAGTGGGATAGGAGATAAATGTTACCTATGTTCGTGACGAATAACAGTGAACAATGATATGAACCATCACTAGAAATTAACTTGAAACTTTGTACAGTAAGTTGCATAAGACACCTCTGGCTTGTGGCTAGTAGTATATAAAAATCTACAGTAGTAGGTAAGTATGTAAATATCGAAGGATCCTAGAAGACACTTGAATACCGTCTAAATACAAGAAACTAGTCGGGCATCCCCGAAATACAAACGTGAGTAAAACCGTATAGTCTTTAATAAACATAAATACAAGAACCCATTCAAGCATCTATTAGAATATTTACGCTTTACTTCTGTTGGTTCCAAGGCAAGATTGCCAATTTCAAACAGAAAACATAATTCCAAATCAATTTCATAACAATACAAAAAACTTGTATGACAATATTGTAATAGAAACGTATTTTTATTTCTGTTTTAATCAATGGTAACAAAGGATTTTTCTTATAATAAAATATTTCTAGTTTATAACTCAATTTCTAACATTATATTTGTTGCGTTGGTTATTGCAAGGTACCTACAAAATTACCTGCAAGTTGTGAACTGCAAAATAAATTATCACTTTTTGTACAAAATAAATTTAAAGGTGTTAAGTTTGGTTAAGAATTAGTCATAGAAAAGATGATTATAATTTGAAACTGTATTACAACTATAACTCAATATTATGTTCATCATGTCATTTACATTGTCATGAATATGTGCCCTTCTTAATATTAAGTATTGCTATCCTTTCACCTATAAGGTACTAAAGGTTTTTCGTATTTTGTATGATTGTGGGGAGAGAGAGAACGCATAAGCAGTATACTCATGGGTACCTATGTATATATATCTTGCGTGTTTTCATCTTAACGTGCACTATACTATACTATATAAGTACTTAGTAAACATAGACATAATCAGTACAACCCTTAATTATTTTGTTACACAACTAAATTTTAAATTCATATCTAATTAAGCTTCATTAATTTTACATTGTACCTAGAAATATGATAACATTAATTATTTCACCATACAGAATTTCTGAAAATTACATAATGAGTTATTATTTATTATATTACAAACAAATTCTATAAGAAGTGCTGTTCTGTTGTTAGTTTAATTTTTGATAGTCTCACCTTTAAGTAGTATTCGTAATAATTACAATGTAATATATAAATAATTATTTGGTTTACAAGAGCATTAATTTGCACAAAACATAAACTACTATGTAATGAATTACCTATGTCTAACAAATTTTTATAACGTAATTGAAATACTAACACATTAAGTTTAGTATTTCAATTACGCACTAAAAATTGTACTAGCCATTTGATATCAAATCTTTCGATCTGTTACCGGAGGAAAAGTTTACATTCTTGCGTAAGTTGAGTGCAGCATGAGGGTTTTCTTGAAGAAAGAAAGAAAGTGTTTAATTTGATCCTAAGGCAACAGTAAACAACCAACCAATTTTATTTAATTGAAAAGTGGCATTAATGAGCATTTCAATTTTAAATTTCCGCGCGTTAATTGATGAAAACACTAGACGCCATCTTGCTTTTTGTCATGACGTCATGTAAAAATTATGAGTGATATCATTTTTTTATATTGTTTGCTCTTAATAGAAAAAACAGTGAAGTTTATCTGGTTTATAGTTTTCATGGTTTACCAAGTGTGTCGTTTCATCGGCCAGGATGTCCGTGGGGAGTGTTGGAGAAATCGCATGGCAAATGAAACATGGGTGCGCGTGCGCCGTGAAATTGTGTAAGAAAGTACCGCGTTGGTTACCAACTGTCGCTGATAGCTGATACTCTAATGATGTCTATTAGATAGTAGATAGAAAAAATGTGAAATGAACTGAAAGTCGTAATGGGCGTGATTGTGTACCAATCGTATTTGAAATTATGTAGCTGTCATTAAGCTTATAAAAGGAAATGGGAGTTTTTGAGAAAATTTGCACGTCACGTAATGGGAATTCCACTTAAAAAAAAATCATTTCCATGTAATTCTGCTTAAATGCGTTTGATAATTAATATAAATTTTAATAAAAGTATATTTTTATCAAAATTATTAAGAAATTCCGAAAAAAACTGATTTAAGACTGATTCGTCACAAAGTATTTTTTCGAAGAAAATACAATATATTTCGAAAATAAAATAAATAAAAATAGATAAATAAAATATAAACACTACTATATATATATATATATATAGTAACTTTAAACACAATTTTACCCTTATAATTATTTAATAAAATGGTCTTTATTTTGTTTGATATTTACTCTTAATTACTTATTCTTAAATCACAGATTTATTAGGACATGTGAGGTAAGGGGACTTTAAGAACGAATCTTTAAGGTTAATATTCGAACGCGCCCAAGAAACCGAGTTAACCGAGATTTTTACCTCCAAAATTAAGGAGGTCGTGGGATACGACAAAATCGCAAAGCGTGTTGCCTTATTTTAGCAATATTCAACAAATTAAGCTAGTTCCGTAAGTTTTAAATAGTACAGTTATTAGAATAACAGCTACTTTATAAGAAAAAAGTGTACAACTCGGGAACAAAAATAATTTGTGACTAAATAACTATGGAAGTCACAGGACACGTCAAAGGTGTAGCAGTCGTAGGTGCTTTTTTTCTGAAAAATGCCCAAATATAAAACATTTCACGAAGGACCATACATCAGTTTAATTTTTTTTTTGTTTTTTATTAATGTACATATATAATGCAATTGGGCAGTTGCCTATGTTTAAAATAAATTATTTCATAGTCTTTATAAAATTAATTCTTGAGAATTTGAATTTGATTCGTTATTATTTTAACATTTGTTTTTATTTTTAAATGTAAATCCAAATATTAAAAGACAATGATTTGACGAAACGACGGATTACCAGTAACTCTGAGGTCAAAATTGTTATTTCATACAAATTTTTAACGAACGTACCTTTATGACATTACACACAAAGGATTTGTATTGACAGTTAACTACAATATTACCTGTGCTAACAAACTAAATTATTTTTTGTAAACCGGAAATAATCACTATTCTATAACAAGAAAAACTGGGTTCTCGTTTGATATAACACTCTGTTACCGGCATGCTATTTTTCCTAATAAGCATCTATTTCGAACCAGCTCTTCAGCTTTATAACATTAATCTAGATATATAACAGTAATCCGCTTTAACTACGCTTTATAAAGTTACATTGCCGAATATTGTAATCAGACAATTTAACTGTTAGATAAGCATTGAATGTAATCAATTCAGCACTCATTATTTTGTAGGATTCGTTCAAATAATTTTCTTGCGTCATTATTACGGTGTTGATACAATTTTTTTAACTTAATTATAGTCTTAAAGTAGTTTGAAGGCGATTTTTTTACCTTGAGATTTTGTTGTTAGATTTCCTTGATACGATTTGTAGTGGCATTCATCCCTAATGCGAGGCGTGAGACTGGTATAATTTAGAATTCTTCATGCCGCTTCTTGATACGTTTCGGACAAAACGCGACCATGATTTCGTAACCATGTAATTCGCGGGAAATAATCTACGTTACTTAACTTATCTCTCCGTATTTTTTGTTTCAGTTATTTCTTGCAACTAGCGATTTGATTTAGGTCATTTATGGGTAGGTATGTGTATGATGTGAAACAGTCACAACATATTATAAAACAAAGCCCCCGACCACGTCTGTCTGTTCGCGATAAACTGGAAAACTACTGAACGGATTTTCATGCGGTTTTCACTAATAGACAGAGTGATTCATGAGGCGATTCATGAGGCCTTCCTCATGAATCATTGTCTTTTAGGTGTATAATTTGTATTGTACTGCGAATTCTTTCCATTTGACTATTAAAAATAGGGTTGTTATTTTTTGTATTAAAGTTTTTCTTATATTGAACCCTAATTATGGTAGAATATAAGATCTCTTGGACCTGCGTTTCGACCCCCCACCTAGTAATCGTTTATTTATCTCCGAGTGATTGAGATTTCTTTTTAAAAACTCATCTATACTTATAATAAATCTGTAGCGGGATGAATTCTGTACATTGAATATATTTAAAAAAAATCGACTGAGGGGTATTAAGATATCGATACTGATGCCGAATATGCGATTCAAAAATTTTTTGTCTGTCTGTCTGTCTTTCTGTCTGTCTGTTTGTAGGTTCACGATAAGCTCAAAAGTTACTGAAGGGATATGCTTGAAACTTAGTATGATAATAGTTTGAGTGTCTGAGCAGGTTATTGGGTACTTTTTATCCTGGGTTAAACTTTGGTTCCGACAGGAAAATCAATGAAACCTGTAGTAACATTTTAATGTAAGTAGAATGTATATTTCTATTTTGAATTATTTCACAGCGAGCGTTTAGCTTATCTGGTATAGTGTACGCTTTCTACTCGGCGCGTGCGAGATCTAATCCCCCTTTTTACACTTTTCTTTTTTTGCACTTTTTTATATTTAAAATAATTTACTTTTTTAAATTAGGTATCGTTTTAACCGACGAAAAAAAAGGAGGTTCTCAATTCGACCGTATATATACATATATTTTTTTTATGTATGTTCAGCCCTCTCCGTTATTTATGAACCGATTTTGATTATTCTTTTTTTGTTAGATAGGGATATACCTCAAGGGTGGTCCTATGTCAGGTAAGTCAGGATCTGATGATTGAATTCTGATAAAATTGAGAGAAACCCTCGAAAATTGTAGAAACGAATAGTGTTTCTGTTTACTTTTCATTATTTTATCAGGTATTTGCGTTTAGAAATCATCACATCATGTAGCTGAGCTGATGATGAAAAAAAAACATAAAATAAAAAACAAAACACAGCAAGGCTTCAAGGCACTTTGAGCTCATTCTGCGTAAATAGTAACACCAACAATCAACAAACTTCGGGTACTTTGAGATAACTTTGCACTTCGATACATGAGACGACCACCATCTTAGTCTACCCGTGACCATGGCTGCTGAAAAGCAACTGAAACGTCGGGATCAGTATAGATAGTAAAATAACACCAAATATATCGCGATAGAATCCGTGAAAAATAGTTTTATTTCAATAAAATAAAAATCATTTTAACAAAAATTAAATCGACGAATAAAACAAAAAGCAAAAAGTAAATAAACCTTTAAGTCTTAAGTATTGAGCTTATTTACATAAACTATCAAATTTTATATAAACTTATTTTGAGTCGGCACCAAATAATAAAAGGATTAATTACCTACGTAGAGCCATGTCCTACGTAGGTACATAAAAAATTTAGATAATTTATAATTGATCAGTTTGTTTCGTCGACTGAAAATTAGTTCATATAACATTTGATAGTTTATGTAAATAAGCTCAATACTTAAGACTTAAAAGGTTTATTTATTTTATGCGTTTTAGTTCTTTTTGTCGGTTTTTTTTTCTGTTAAAAATATTTTTTATAAAACCACTCATTTTAATTAACTAATAAATATTAAGAGTCCCAAGTATCGATTTTTACCTGTGTTAAAGAAATAGTATTAGTTACATTAGGTTTTACCTGCAGATAGTCAAGTCTGTTCGAAGGATTTCGAGTGAATCTATATTTTCAATCGTAGGATATCTTAGGGGAATGTCCTTTTCTGTGGTGATTGTTGAAACAGCAGGAGCTTTTTTTTTCTTTGTTTGGTGGTCCCAGAGTAATCGGTAGCTGGTTCTTGACTATGCCAACGAGCTATTTTGCCTCTTGCAGCCATTCAATTCATAAATATGTTTCAGGGCATTAATAATAATAATAACTTCAGCCACCTCATACACGGCCGTCTGATCCTAAACTAGGCAAAGCCTGTATGCTATGGTGACCAGACTGCTGATAAACATCCTTACTTCCTTACTTTATTATTAATATTATAAATGCGAAAGTAACTCTGTCTGTCTGTCTGTCTCCTTTCACGCCAAAACTACTGAACCGATTTAAATGAAATTTGGTACACAGATAGTCTAGAGCCTGAGAAAGGACATAGGCTTTTTAATGCGAAAAAAGAGGTGTAAGGGATTGAAAGGTGGGGATGAAAAGTTGTATGGAAGTATCGTCATATTTAGAGCTAGAAGCTTGAAACTTATTTTTAGGCTGTTGATTCGATATAAATACACTATTCTTTATAAATAAATCTCTATTCACACACTCACTCACTATTATTTATAAATAAATTAGTGCACCATCAGCACTTAGGTCAGGTCAGGTTATTCAATTGTATCATACACAGTATATGATCCGTATTTTTGATCCTTCGAGCCGATTATACATATGGATTTCTGTCAAAGTAATTAGAAATTAGCATCAGTTATTAAAAGTAATTAAGGTATTTCTAATTACTCTTAATTTATTAAATCTTGCATCGTTTACAAAGTAATTCTTTATAATATTTAACAGTGGTAATTTCTTATGAATACTTTACTATAATGATTCATTCATCCATGTAAAGCCACGAGTTGTCCTTGCAGAACCAATTGAAAAGTTGGCCCACCTACGCCTTTCTTACACAAAACACTAAAAGATTTTTTACCGTAGTGTCAATGAGTTCTCTGTTATAAAAAAGTAGGTGGAGAGACAATTACGTAAATTAGTGTCGACAGTGTGGCTTAATTTTTGTAGATATCTAATATTACAGAATTACTAAAATTATTTCTTTCGAAATTTATATTCAGAAGGCTCATTTTAGGGTTTATCTGTGAGGTTTGATGAGGAAACCACCAATTTGGTGAACAGGCATAGACATTAGAACACGAGAAGTACTATTCTGTACTTCTCGAAGTCTATATAACCATTAAAATAAGCCGAGTGAGCTAGGTGGTGTGTCGCGAGCACCAGAATCAGTCACTTCTCTAACCTCGTCGCGTACACTACTCTATTTTGTAAATCTTTGTGGCATAAACCACCTTATACTTTAAAAGTTCTTTTTTTTTCGATTGAGTCGCATTATAATATTAAAAATACGTTAGGTAGCAACCGTTAATTTTAATAATTTTTAATTAATATTGTAGATATTAATAAATTCACTTATAAGTAACATAACAGAGAAAGCCAAATCGTTGCACCTACTACACAGTTTCAGATTAAAAACTTACATTGGCAATCAATTTATATTCTCTATACTTATTTAGTAGCTCACTGTAAACTAATGCAATGTTACAAAGATCGCCAAATATTTCATTACTTAACAATAAAACAATAAAATGTTATTATGTGTATTCAATGGCAATAGGTATACATAAATAACATCTCTTCAAAAATACAATGCAGTGGACAGCAATAAAATACCCATGCGTACACATTGTTGTTCCACTGTATTTGCTGTGACAATACAACAAGCATGTGATTACGTCACTAACGCGCCATAACGGATTCTAGTTGCTATAAAAATTTAGGAAAAGTGACGAAATCTAATTGTTATTCTATATCAAAACTCTCTGATTTAATCTTTGGAATCATCGTTCGTCTTCATTATTGTACGACTCTTTCCTTTGACTTTATTACGTCCAGATTTATAGAGTTTAGGAGTTGGCAGTAAAATTCATCCACCTTCCTCGTTGGCAAAGCGGGAAACAAAGGAACAAAAATAAGTAAAATTAGATATTGGCCCCCAAACTTAATTTCAACAACTGTAACACGTATAGTAAGATCACCCAAACGACCAGAAATTCCGAAGTTTATTCCCAGAGTTAAGTTTGTATTATATTTTAGTAAAATAAACCAATAATAACCTATAATGATTGACTAAATGATTTATTTTTATTCATACTTTAACCTAATAATTAACTGGTGCTGTTCAGTCATTGCTGTCATAATTTCATTTAGCAATGGATGGTATCATAAAGTAGTTTGTAAGCTTGTAAGTATGTACCTAGATTTAGCACAAAGTGCGGGTAATCAAAATTCTTATCTAACCTGTAGGGTCGCTTTCTGTAATGCATGTAAACACCGTTACGCTCCAGCTTTACAGCCAAATAATAACACCAATTATAAAATATTTGTCTGATCCGGTCATAAACACCACACTATTCTTTTTTTAACGTCACTTGTTCATTATGCACAACACAGGTAAGAGTAAAAAATATACCACGTGAATTTAAGAGTTTGAAATTTGTAATGGCGAAGGCGTCGCGTTCGGTATATTCGTGCGAGCAATCGCGATGTACTGACGCATCAACAAACGCAGCGGGACGGTGGACCGGTCAGCGACTACACCGCGAGGTATGAATTATCCACAATAGAACAGACAATAGCTGGCGAAACACTCGCCTTATTCGCTGTTATTTAATTATTAGGTACCTCGACCGGACGGTCGCGAATGTCTACATTTAACTTACTCTACCGAATCGGTGTACACCTACTACAAGTCTAATTATAAGTTTAAATAATAATTATTATGCATGACTCATCGGCGGTCATTTAAGGCTCTTGATTTATCTTTTTTAAATTCCTTACTTATATTTAGGTGGGTTAGGGCTGCCATCCGTCCGGGTTTCCCCGGATTTGTCCTAGTTTAGTGGGCGTCCGGGGAGTGTCCGGGCGGGGTTTTTAAAAAGTGTCCGAGTAAAACCCGGAGGGGCAGCTTATAATTTATTAGATGAACAAGCTGTTTAATTTAATAATAAAATGTAATTGGCGTTTTCTTTAAGGTGTCCGGGAAAGAATCTAGATTTCCTACATGTGTCCAGGATTTTTGAAGAGCTTGTCCGGCGTTTAAGCAATGGCAGGCCTACTTCTACCTGTTACGAAAAAGTTAGTAAGTAAACAAAAAAGTACACAGGGTTGAGAGTTGACCCAAATTTTATTAAATATTCTTAGGGTAAACAAAGTACAACTACAGTTACTACAAGAGAAAATTGACAAGAGAATCTAAATGCCGGGAAGCGGAGCCATAGTACGCTATAAAATAAAAAGAAAAGTTTCAGCACATAGACTCAATAAACGAAAAATAGAATGTCGGTTTTGGAAAGCACATTTTATTTTTTGATCAAAGCCAATTTTATCTATCAAGTCATTCTGTAGGTACTCATGGTGAACAACTGAGTTGCCATATCGTAGATTCTTCAATCCAATATAAACAGAGGTCAATAAATTTTTATCTATGTTCTGCAATGATAAAAAATTCATTATAAAAAGTATTTTGGTAAATATATATTCGCAATGGAAAGGTATATTTTGCATTAGCTCTTATGGACGTTTCTAGGGAATTTTGAAAAATTCGTTAAATCGAGAAATTCTTTATAAAGAAGTTCGTTACATTAAGGTTGCACATTAAAAATATTTAATTTAAAAATAATTATGTTTATGATGATCTACTCTAGACAATTTATATAAATTGATGTTACCTTAAATAGATATTCAAATTATTCGGATCTCATAAATGTAGGACAGTGTTGATAGTTATTTGCAAAATTTATGTAAGGTGATAAGGAGACAACAAAACATAATGACACAGAATTAGAAATAGCGATTGTGGATGGTCGTGCAACCGAATTGCATGTTAAAAGTGTAGGTAATTTTATAAATGACTGTACAAATTATAGAGAAATTATAACTAGTTATAACACAGACACGACAACCAATATTCATACCTAATATTCAGTAGGTATTTACGCCTACCCACACGACGGATCAGTGTGAGAAAACTATTACAAAATGAATCATGATATTATTAAAAGGCAGTATGTCTATTTGAACATCGTCTTTATCAATCTTTTAATGTTATCCTTTCAATCATTTTTATACTAGGTGTTAACCGAGTCCTAACAAAAGCACATTAGGTTAATTGGAAGAATAAAGTAATGTCCAGAATATATTGGCGTTACTATACATCTCTGATGGGAAAATGTGCATTATGTATGTAATTAATGTGTACATATATGTATGTAGGTACCTATTGTTTTACACTAACGATATTGTTACTGGGAACGACTAGATCGATTCAGTTACAACATGTCGTGGCAACATTCAGCACTCTTATTATAGAAGTATGTTTTGACAAAACGTCACGGAAAAGCACAGCACTGAATGGCTCAATATTTGTTATTATGTCTTGAGACGATAATTTTCCCTTTTGTAAGGAAGATTTTTTGGTTCATTTTGTGGAGGTGGGTTCAACACGCAGAGGTTCTCGATGTGTGTTGCGTCTGCCTTAATACTTTCGTATTAAAACTTTATTATTCATGGTTTTAATATTTTTCATTCCAAATTTAAATTTAAGAATACCAAAGACTTGTTATCGTTTTTATTGTCTCGAACACTTTTAATTTTAACTAGAAGTCCCCTCGGTGGTCGAATTTCGACCATAATTCATTAAATTTTCAATGTTTTTTTTTAATTTCGATAGACTTTCTATACCCTGAGCGGTCAACATATACACTGGACTACTGGATTTTTGTAGTAGTTTTCACATTATTTTTAAATATAAATTTACACACACATATTGTTTAAATTTTTTAACTTTCTGCACTTCTTCTACATAATTATAAACTTTAAATATTCCAAATATCACATTATCTAAAAAGATAAATAGATCCTGTCGTATCGCTAACCCTATGTTCATTACAAAGTTCAATAATAATAGCGGAACTATAATACACTCTTAAGTTTTTGAAGTTGTCAGTATTACTTAGTCCGTCATCTGTATCTGTCTGTTTCAAGGATATTACAGTAAAAAATATATAATTAGTTGAATCGTGACCTCGCAAAATATGTTAAAAGTTGGTACAAAAGAATGTTGATTAACAATAATGTATACCCAGCATTGTCAGCAAGAAAAAAAATGACTTTTGAACCCATTAATGTACTTCATAGCTTAGAAAAAAACTGTTTTAAAATGTCCAACAGGCCAACATCGTTATTGTTGTAGCTCTAGTTTCCGGCGTAAATAACGCGTTATCATTGCGATCTCCGAGAATTATAATTGTTTTAATAGTATTTACGATGCTCGCTCTTACGGTAATTGTTGGTTACTGTAACTATGCGCTAAATGTACATTTTAATATATTTTATGTTAAGGCTTAGGAAATGTGTTAGGCTTGGTTTTTATCGTGCTCTGGGATTAACATTCACGACGGTTAAATGTTTCTATCTCTTAGAGCAGGGGTTCCCAAACTTTTAAGGTTACGGAACACTTATGAAATCCCTATCATTTCATGGAACCCTACATTCATGGGTATATCCTGGTTTTTTTAATGTATTCCGTGCTTGTTTAAACTCCCCGGGGGGAGGGGGAGGGGGGGGGGTTTAAAGGTGACACTCAAACGTTACTTTAATAAACTTAATAGGAACATCAGTGTACCATATCGCCTGGAGCGTCTCGGGCCACGAGGACGTACTGAAATAGCATTTTTATAAACGCGTCCGGGGGCCGTAAGAATCTTGCTAACTACATAAAAGTTCCATTACTTTTATTTAGTTAGCGAAAACACATACTTTGTGCTATTTCAAAATTATATTTGTACCTAACTACATACATACCTACATACTCACGCCTGTATCCCCTAAGGGATATAAAACAGTACGAGAGTACTCACGGAATAGGGGGCAAGCCTACTGCCGTCAAACGGTCACTTTGGGTATTCAAGATGACAGAATTGGAAATACATTAAAAGAAAAAAGTAGGTAAGAAGTAACCTAACTATGGCTATAATAAATAATTTGGCGGAACCTTGGTGGCTTTCCCACGGAACCCTTGGGTTCCGCGGAACCCACCTAGGGAAGCGCTGTCTATGAGAGTTATGACTTTCGTGTTGTTTTTTTGTGTATACAGGAAGAATTAAGGGATTTTAATCTTTCAAACTAATTTCAGTTAATAATTAAATGTAGTAGAACTAGATTAGTAGAATTTTAATTCATATAAAATAAAAATATATTCCCGTTAAGATCTGATAAAAATTTTAAGATATAACAAGATTGAATAAACAATCAGTCGGCATCAATGCTTATATGTTTGATAAATTATTCTCATATTTTAGCTATTGTCATCGAAATTTTTCTGACTGACAATTGATTTATATGGTAGATGTTATATTAATATATTTAAAATAGTGATATTCTAGTTATCATATGTATGTTATGCGTAAAACTTGAAGCAAGGCTGTAAAGCGCATGCGGTTGGGCAACAGCGGAACGCGTGCAACAGGCCGGAACAACGCAGTTCACTTTCTTGGTGAGAATCCGAAGAGGCGCCGCTGACGCATCGCTCTCATATCGTTTAGTGAATTCTAAATTAAAAGTTTCTAGTTAGGAACGTATTATTTCTCGAGAAATGCTCTCTTGTGTTTAAAAAAAGTGAAAATATGTAGGGTTCATAGAGGTATTAAAAGTATTGATTACATTTGTTACGATTTATCATGTTTGTTTTTTTATCCAAGACCGTTTTCGCTGCGAAAACTTAACCGATTTGAGAGATATAGGAAAGTTCACTTTCTTAAAGCAGTCTCGCTCCAAGTTTAACTAAGAACTTACGCATAATCACATGATTATGAACATTAAAATCCATATAAAAATATATCAACGAAAATTAAATATTAATATTAAGAAGTGGGAGAACCATGCTTCGGCACGTATGGACCGGCTCGACCGGAGTGATACCACAATCTCACAGAAAACCGGCAGTAAAGCAATGATTGCATTGTATTACGCCGAGTGAGTGTGTTTACCGGAGGCCCTAACCCTTCCCTTTCCCCATCTTCCCCTCTTCTCCCCCTCCCCGCACACTCCCTCTTCCCCTACTCCCAACTTAAAGGCCAGCAACGCACTTGTGAGTTTCGAGTTGCAGGTGCCCATTGGCGGCGGTAGTCACGTACCATCAGGTGACCAATCTCCTCGTTTGCCCCATATACCATAAAAAAAAGAAAATCTTTAAGCTTTCATCCTGATTTCAACAAATCTAAATATTTCATCCACACGGTAAATAATAAATACGAAAGGCTTATAAGTAGGTATAATTTTGGTGGTGGTTGGGAACATTGCAATTTGCAATATACAAGTGGCATGTAGCGTAACTCTTATAATTTTAAATATTTCAATAGATTAGACACGAATTGGTTGCTATTATCAGTATTATTTATAAATGGTAAAATAACAGGGGAGACGACCACGTTGCGCAAACGTGTCACTACAACATAATTTGATACCGCCAGACGACAAACTCGATTGCAGTTTTCAGTGAATTGATTAATTTCTTGTAATAGCCGGTAAGAGTCATAGAGTAAGATCCCAGAGCCACCAGTCTTTCCTTATTTTCTGACGATTAAAATGTGTAGTACCTACTGAGTTAAAGCGTTCCTCCGCGCCTTTTCTCAAATAAGTTGGGGTCGGCTTTCAGTCTAACTACGATGCAGCCGAACTTTGATATTTTACATGAACCGACTGCCATCAGACTTCCACAACCCAAGTACTAGGCGATATCGAAGTTCTGTGATTAGACTAGGTTGTCGGACTTTTTTAGGGCTCCAACTACCCGTAACGAATGCCACAGATGTTCGTATGGCAAACGGGACCGACGCGGCGACGGCTTAACGTTCTCTCCGAGGCACGGAGGGGTCTCGATGTGTTAAGAATGGTCACCATCCCATCCTAAGACTGACCTACTCGGTTACCACTTAGCCACGAGCTAAAACGTTATCATAATATTATATTATAGACATACATTTGTAGAAAATTACAAAGATAATCTCTGATCTGCGGGTTTGCGGGGAAACATAAAGATACGAGTATGTTATCCAGAATGGCGATGTGTCTATTGGTATTTTCCATCTTAAAACGCTTGATACGTAATGAAATATCGTGAAGAATTAGTAGAAGTAAAGAAGTGGGGCCTGGATTAAAGACAAAAACTACTTCTTTTTAATATTGAGGATCGCTGTTAGTATCACTGAACCTATTTCAAAGAAGTTTGATAGTTTTATAATTAAAAATGTATTTGTAACTTGAAAATTGACAACAAGCAAATAGGCATTTCTCAGACAATCTACCACAAAACCAATAAAAACTAAAGAAATGGGTCACGTGAATGTGTGTTTTGTCTGGTTAGGTCACCAGGTCGCCGAGGTCACGCTGTATTCCTAAAATAACATAATAACCCGTGGATTGATTTGTCGGTAAAGTTGTTCGAAGCGGTGCTGTGAACACTAAGATTTAAATTTCGATCAATTCGAATGCGATGATTATATCAGATTAGTACATCCAAATAGAACATTTTTTCTCAATAAGCTGTCAGTAACATGGGTCTTATAATTTGTTTGCGAAAAAAATCTTGTTGGTGAACAGAAATCGATTTTGCTATCACTAGACGATTATTAATGAAGTGTAACCCACATCATGAGCCATTTGGTAATAATAAGGTCATATGCTATTGTTTAATACTTTTGCAGTAGCTATCGATTGACTATCTGACGTGTTTGTGACAACAAGATTACTATCAAGCCAACTATACCTTGACTTTTACTTAATCGGTTATCGATCTAAGAACGTGACTATGACAGTTATTTTAAAGGAATTATTCGTTTGACGTCGTCTCTACATGGTATAGTAATAAAAACTGTTATATGCCGGCAGTATACCTACGGAGTGCATGAAAATAGCCATGATAATTTTAAATTCAGATAAGCAAGGTAGTAATATTCTAAGATCGATTTTATGACTGCCACTATGATAAGCTTCAAAATTGATTAAAGAAATTGCATTACATAAATTATCCAAAGCAATGACTACTCGGCAAATAGGTAGAAGTAGATTACACAATCTAATAAGATTAAAAGATAGTGACTGGAAAACTAGGTTCTGTTTGGGACCGATCACTGTCAAATTTGACATATTTTGACAGTTTAAGCTCACTGAAAAGGAATATTCTCGAATGAACTAATAATGGAGCGATTGGGGGTTTTCACCTCGGACTTTTGTAACAGTGAATAAATGTATATGGTCGAGATAGGATTTTGTTTAAAAGGCTAGAGGCTGGAAATAGACAAGGCGGTGGCTCTCTGATTTCATGAAATTTGATGAATGAAATCAATTCAATCAATCTGCCTACCCTACATTTCTGCCCCTAATCTTATTGAGCCTATAACTTGATGAAATTTTATAACTAATTTAGTTTTAGAATATCAATTTTCGTTTGGATACCAGTTTTATGGTTTACTAAAAGGTTATACAATTAATGTGTATTTGAATATTGTTGAACTATAAAATTAAGAGTTCTATGTAGATTTCAAGAGCTCTTTTTACTGTCAAGACGGTTTGTGCTCCCAATTTATGGTGGTATTTATTTTATTGTGTTTCAAACTTATAACATGAAGTCGCGGCAAGGTTTATGAATAGCTAGCAGTGATACGCAAGATGTAACAAGGCTCTGAATTTTTTCTGCCTCATCAAAAATCTTCCACGGGTAATAAATATTTTAATGTTCGACTATATGGAGCAATTACAATAAAATTCTTGTAACTGATTCGTTAAAATGGTAATAGTCATATGCCTAAATGTTTGTAATCATGTCTGTACCTACTGTTTATTACTGGAATACAATAAAGAGAAATAAACAAAAATAAATTCCAAAGAAAATTAAGGATGCGATTTATATTTATTAATTATTTATTAAATATTTAATATTCTATTACCTGTGGCTAATGTGTTTTATGGCCTGTTGGTCTAGTGGTTAGTGACCCTGACTGCTGAGCCAGATGTCGTGGTTTCGATTCCCACCCAGGACAAATCACTGTGTGATGAGCACAATCATTTGTTCTGTGTCTGGGTGTAATTTATCTATTATATGTATGTTTTTAGAAATATTTAAGTATGTTTATCAGTAGTCTGGTTAACATTGCACAGGTTCAGCTTAGTTTGGGATCAGACGGCCGTGTGTGAGATGTCTGAAGTTATTATTATCTATTGGTTTTTGCAAACACAAAGTCCACTCTGCTATAAAAGAACTATTCCTCATTACTATTTACTTTACAAGGGTAAATTGGTAATTAAAAAAATAAAATTGTACTTTAAACAATGACACACGTTTATTTGTGCGTATAATCCTGTAATGTTATTTGTAACAGTAATCGCAAAACGTATACTACAACAATTACGAAGTTCCCAGAGTCTATGAATGACAAGTACGATAAAGTTCCCAAGCCTGCCCATGAGAAACAGGGGAATTTAAGATTCAATAGCTGTTCACATTTGGAGATGACTCATTGCAAAACTTAAAATAGTACCAGGTAACATCGTTTAAACGTTTTAATAGTACCTTCCACAATTACTACTTTATTATTTACTAGCTGCGCCCCGCGGATTCACCCGCGTAAATCAGGATGCCGTGGGAATATCGGGATAAAAAGTACATCTACATACCAAGTTTCATCGCAATCGGTTCAGTAGTTTTTGCGTGAAATAGGAACAAACATTCATACATCCTCACAAACTTTCACGTTTATAATATTAGTAGGAAAATACAGACTACTCAACTTTAGCTCTAATTGATTGGCAAATACGTTATTGACTGTAGTTGTCACATTGTCTGTATTTGCAGTGTTCATTTAACATCGTACCTTTTGAAACTTGTAGAGATGAAAGAAATAAAAACTGTTATCTAATCCTCGACTTAATGTTTACTAATATAATAAAACTGAAGAGCTTTTTTTTGATTGTTTGTTTGTTTAAACGCGATATGACAGCCAGATTCCTGAGGAATAGTATAGGCTATGTAACATCACGCTACTACTTTTAGGAGTGGAGCAGTGACTATAAACGCGGGTGAAACTCCGGTTAACTGCTATTGACATAAAATTCAATCGAACATTTTAGAAGAAACGTCGATCAAATTATATAAAATACGTGTTTATAATAAGCAAACTTAAATTTTTAGTTCTTTATTTTTCTAAGTGTTTACTATATAAATCAAATGTATTCTCTCATGCGTGATTGGTATAATTAATAGGTTTGTACTTGTAATACCTATGGTATAAAATGCCCAAATCGCTTCTTCTCTCGCAAATACAAGTTATTTGTTCTAAAACCTAAAAAATATCTACTTAAAAATTTACCAAAGCAATTTTCTAAAAACACTACACATAAAACAAATGTATGTATATGTATCATATTATGGACCTTATTTCTTCAAGAACATGTTAAGTAAATTCACCAAATGTAAAGAAATGGAATTAATTTACCTCTCCATTGTTCTTTTATATCGACGTTGATGAATGTATGTATATATATATATATTTCAAATATGAACTTTGCAGAAAGCTAAATAAACGCTTCATGCTACTATTTTACTTCTTCTTTAACCGCTTAAGAAGCTGCTAAAAATTTAAATGGAATCGGCATTTTTTTAAAGGTGTCCGGGAAAGAATCTTGATTTCACCCATGTGTCCGAGTTTTTTAAAGTTTTTGTCCAGCGTTGGCAATTTAAAAGATGGCAGCCCTAGACATAGGGCGATATTGCGCTACTTTATAGTCGTAATACGTTTATTTGCGTAAAATGTAGGTACATCAATGATAGACAAATGTTTTTCTCGTTTAACCACAAGCAAATATCAAAATAGTGTACATGGATTATTTAATTACAATAATAGTTAAGTATGTTAAATTTCAGAAATTTAATTAATTAATTAATCAATCAATCAATTTATATCAAGTAACATAAATTAATAATAATGCATAAATAATTAAATCATTAATAATAATTAATGGTCATGCAAGTTTACATTTTTTTTTACCTTTACTGTGTAACTGATACTGAGTAAACATATAAATAACTGATACTGAATAAATAGCATTTCTTAACCAGCCCCATTTTAAGTTTTTTGCGAAATTAATTTGTAGGTAGTTCTTTTATAGTATCAGGAATTGCATTATAGATACGTCGTTTAAATATAATACAGTGCTGGTTAATTATCAATTTTAGTACCTAGTCTTCATCCATTTTTGCTAACAATTATTTAGGGCATGTCTACATACGTTCAACGGTTTAAATCGACAAAATTTAGGTCAGGAATTCTTGCCATTCTTGTTTTACTGTTTTTTATAAATAAAAAACACTAGCAACGGGAACACACATTACTAGTATTCTTGTTAACCCTTCCAGCTAAGTTAAATTGCTCGTGTTTTAGGAGTGGGTTCACGTTGGTAGTGCACTGGGTGGGGTTCGAACCCGCAACCCCTTCATTGCAAGTCCGACGCCTCAACCATTACTACCATCGCAAACGTAGGTACTACTGAATTAAATTTACGTTACAATAATTCCTTCTCCATTGTTAAAATAATCAACCCCAAAACTTGGAAATATGCAGGTTTAACACTTTAGAAACCCAAAATTAAGAGCACAACACACAAAATGAAAGGTAAGAAAGCCTATAAGTATCACTTTTGGCTTTTAATAAAACTTAAAGTAAAAAGAAAAGATAGCTTACTGTCTCATGGAGCCCCATCTCCGATGCGGCAAGTTCTCCTGATGGCTACGGAAGATACAACACAATAGGTAAAAAGCAAACCAAAAGATAGCAAAACAAAACTCAAAAAAAAAACACAATAGTGAAGAATTACTAAGATCACAATGAACAAAATATGAAAGCAAAAAGCGGTTTAAAAACAATCTATAAAATCAAACAACAAAATAGTACAAAATGATCTATTACAAGCTTTTGCTACTGGCTTTCGATACTGATGAGATTTGACTGCAGTAGTAAAGTAACTTAATAAAAGTAAACTTAATGGAGTAGATGAGTAGGTACAGCGTCCGCGCGATTTCGTGACTAATAGGAATTTGAATGTTGTTGCCTAGTAAATAGAGTCCACATTCGTGATTAACATAACATGAAACGAGGCGACCGCGTGGATACTGCGCGGTGGCCGCAGCCCGCAAGAAAACTTTCGCCATGTCTAAACAAGCCCTTTTTTCAACATAGTAGTTTTGTGACTGTGACAAGTTTCAAAGGGAAAAAAATTTCTTAAGACCACTTAGGCGCCATAAATCCGCCATAATGCCACTCGCGTTATGAAGACAAGCCTTACAACGCCGATTCTTCTTTAAAATTGGTTCAGCCGCTTGCTACGGTGGGACACAGTATCGGACATATTATATGTATAGGGACCTACACAACCAGACCTTTATCACCTTTTCGACTTCTTTACAATCTGGCTTAAAATAAGAAGGAAGTGACTAATCCGTAGTCACTAATTTCGATTTTGGGTGAGCAAATAAATAAATATCTAAAAAGTTGCAATAGATCATTTTGTGATAACTAAATTTGTGAATCTACGGATCTAATATATGTACGAGCTCTACAGTGTTTTGGTGACCAAAAACAAGTTGATACCAGGACTTACCTTGGCGGTGTTCGCCTAAGACTGGTTCGTGTCCAAGAGTGTCGGTTCAAAGGATTACCAGGACTTCTAGATCCGTTCTCCAACCTGTAAAACAAACCGATTAATTAAATGTTACTACAGTGGTAGTCCTTAAGTTTACTGATAGAATATCTGACTGAACTACAACACGGTAAAGACCAAGCATAAAGTTCTTGTTAGGATTAAAGTCATAAGGGACTGCCCTTAAGGCTTTTCTGTGCTGTGACAGCAGTGAGCAATCTGATGACATTTCTCCTAATGTATCTATACATAAAATATGTTTTATGTACAGATTAGATCACCTCGAATAAAATTGATTCCGTGCAAAAGGTAATTTCTCCTGAACTCTTTAGTAGGGCTATTTAAAACCACATAAATTTAATGTCTCATCGTTCTTTTTGCTCCGGTTCAGCAAAGGTAAAATCTATCACACTCGAATACATTACGAGTTTGGTACAAATGACATCGAAAGTGGTTTTTGAATAAACACTTTGGTGAGTGGTATTCATATTGATTAAGGATAGTCGGGTCCGAAACTAGTAGGGCTTCCCGAAATACACATGTGAGTAAAACCGTTATCCTTAATTAATATAAAAAGTGGTTGTCTGAAATAATTCATTCAAATTCAATCAAATCAACAAATGTTTATTGCTAGTTTTATAAAATAATTAGTCGGATAGACAGACTGAGAGCTAACCGAGAGAGATTACTCAAAGCACCTACTCCTCTTTAGACGTAGAATGAACGTTTTTATGTATCTTTTCATAGAGTACCATATATATATACATACCATACATATATACATATGGAACCATTTCGTGTATGATAATTATATACAGAGCAGTGTTTTTTAGCTTTTTAGAATACGCGACCCCTTTAAAAAAATTGTAGCGACCCCCTACCGCATAAAAGCGGATTCGTTGCGAAATAAAAATCAATAATGCCAAACGAAATATAATAATAATGCTTTTGGATAGGTCAACAGAACTAGCTGATCTAACCACGAACATAAAGGAAAATCTTATAGATTTAGCTACTGACAGCATGCTTAAAATGGAATTTTATACACAGTGTTGACGTCTTCTGGATAAAAAGACAAGAGGCGAGAGCTGGCAAAATACACTTTAAAATTATTAGTGCCATTCGCCACTTCTTCCCTATGTCCACTGACGTTGTTTTCAATGGTTTTCTTTTACCTACGACCCCGAGAATAGAGATAAATAGAGAATAATGAAGTAATGCCATAGAATATTGAAAACTCACAGCGAGGTATATTATACCCTACAATTCATACTCTTTTTTCTTTTTCGAACTGGCCAATAAAAATTAAAAATTAATTGCTTTAATAATTTGTTTTTTTTTGTGGTGTGAATTTGATGATTTGACCAACAATAAAATAAATAGAAGTCGAGAAAATTACGACTACTTATCACAATTGAGCTACGTACACTTGCGGTATAATGAATTCAAATGTGTAGTTAAATATCTATTTCCATGACGTTTCCCTTGAAGGCCGTAATATTACCGGGGCCCTTAAAGGTAACATTGATGCTATAACTAATTCAACTAAATAAAAAATGTATTAGATAATTCGCACAACATTCAAGACGGGCCAAGTGACATTTTTTGAGATGGATACTGCATGAGTTAACAGATGTTACAACAATACTGTAGAGTGGTGATATCTAATATTTAGCTATAGGGAGAGCTAGAGAAAAAGTAGAAAGAGTCGATAGATTTATGGCACTCCATTGAGGAGATCTCTAGTTTTTTACAGCTTAAATTTACGGCTACCAGAGTAAGTAACGTTTTTAGGGTTCTGTACCCAAAGGGTAAAAACGGGACCCTATTACTAAGACTCCACTGTCCGTCTGTCTGTCTGTCACCAGGCTACAGCCTGGTCTCATGAACCGTGATAGCTAGACAGTTGAAATTTTCACAGATGATATATTTCTGTTGCCGCTATAACAACAAATACTATAAAAATCTTTTTAACAAAAAATTAAACCGACGAAATAACTAAAAAGCATTAAATAAATAAACCTCTTTGGCGCCGACTCAAAATAAGTTTATATAAAATTTGATAGTTTATGTAAATAAGCTCAAGACTTAAGAGGTAACTAACGGAAGACTTAACCGATTTAATGTAACAACATATGTGTCTACATATGTGTACAAACTTATTTTACTTTGTGTCCAGCACAAATTCTGTTAATTCAATTCTGGCTATAAAATTAACGTTTTAATTCATAAACGTAAACAAACGTAGTATGTTAGTAGTGTATGTACTACTACGACCATTGTTCAATTTCCTATTGACCTAGCTCAACTTCCAGATATCGCAATGTTAGACGTCAGTAAAGTAGAGGTATTTATTCTACTTTACTGTGGATTGTGTGTTTTGTTTGCTTGAACGCGCTAATCTAAGGAACTACAGGTCCTATTTGAAAAATTATTTTAGTGTTAGATAGCCCATTCATCGAGAAAGGCTATATCATCACGCTACGACCAATAGGAGCGGAGCAGTGACCATAAATGCAGGTGATACTGCGGGGACGGCAAGTAACTTAATAAAATGTGTGAATAAATAAATTATTAAATTTTAGTATGCAACAATGAAATGTAAATAAATTTGTCAATCTATCTAAATGTTAGCGCACTAGTTAGGTCTACTATAACCAAGTTACATCTGATTTAAATCATGAACTGATTGATACCTTGACTTGAATGGTGGACGGCGAAAGGCTTGCTCCTATTACGTTAGTGAGACCAAATTTTTGTTGGCGAAATGTGGGTTTTTAATGCCTCTACCCTTGGGTTGGGGGCGAGAGTCTATGTATGTTAAAAGTGAGCAATAAAATTTTACTTACTACATACCATTGCAGTGTATACATATGTGGTAAGTGTAGCACTAAGTTGAATTGCAAAAGAATCTAACACCCGATTTTAGATTTCTCAGCGGATATGGATGCATTATTATTCAAGTAGTCAATATTATTGTTACTGCATATGGACAGACGATCGTATAACGCTACCTATAAGAGAATAAAATAAATACGCGGTAGTTGTTATGTTGCCAGTTGATTAATAAACTACAAATATCGATCGGTAGCATTTGGAAGCAAGCCAGGAGCGATATGTAGTTGAAAGTGGAATGGATCTGAATAATGTACAGGACAATTTAATTAGAGCTAGGTCCTGAAGTAAATCTTTCTATGCACATTAGGTTCTACATGACACCTAGTCTAGTCGTCGGTGATCTTGACTGCTGAGCTAGACGACGTGGGTTCGATTGCCACACAGGACAAATAATTTTGTGATCATTGATCGATGTCTAGGTGTAATTTATCGTATGTATTTAGTAATACATACATAAGTATGTTTATCAGAAGTCTGGTTACCATAGTACATGCTCTGCCTAGTTTGGGATCAGACGGCCGTGTGTGAGGTGTCTCAAGTTATTATTATACATACATTTATATATGAAAGCTATGAGCAAAATGGGTCACGTTTATCTTCTATACTTGTTAACCCCTCCAGCTTAGCGAAATACTTCTGATAAAAGTACGTACACATCGTTAGTGTACTGGGATACGAATCTGTAATCGCTTGATCGGAAGTCCGCTGCGTCCTTACCAGTAGGCACGCTATCGTTACCAAGTCCAGTCCCCATACGAATACTACAATAACAATAGTGTCTCCCAGATTATGTAGTGCTCAAGTTTCAGGACAAGCAATACAAATTATTTGGTGACTCCATTTTCCTTCTAGAAAATAGCACATGTCGTTCCTAAGTTATGAGGAAGCTTGCCGCTCGCATCATACCGATATGCGACTAATGAATATTTTGAAACAATATTTAAAACTAACGTGTTAATAGGAGTATC
This sequence comes from Euplagia quadripunctaria, assembly GCA_963859945.1. Taxonomy (NCBI): domain Eukaryota; kingdom Metazoa; phylum Arthropoda; class Insecta; order Lepidoptera; family Erebidae; genus Euplagia; species Euplagia quadripunctaria. Next base: position 7,210,235 of record OY982574.1, read on the forward strand.
ATTGTCGCCTTCTCCATAGCACTCGAAATTTTCTGCATCGGATATGGAGTTGCCAGGGCTCGAGTCAGCTGTGGGATCCGACTGCCCGGAAGCTTCTGTGCCGTTCTGAAACAGTAAAAGCGAAGATGTTAATTCTATGCTTGTAATTCGTATTACGTACAGAAACAGTTACGTAACAAGATATAATGGGATCACCTCGGGAGTATACCCTTTCGAACTAAAAATATTTTTTTTATAATATTGATGAACATACACAATAAAAAATACATACAGGCGAACATAGAACCTCCTCCTCCTTTTTGGAAGTCGGTTAAAAACTATATGTACATCTATCCGTGAAGATCGCTTAAGTAGTCAGGATGTATTTTTTAATGAAAGTCTAATCCTTATAGCAGTAAGATTGACTGAGGAACATCTTAATTTTTTTTATGTGGGAGTTGCCGCGCTGTTACAAAGAAGCACGTCATCATACCTGTAGTAGATATTAAAGTTACCGTTGTCTATGGGGCCATTCTTGAACACAAATGCTCACCACCCGACCATTTACGCACACTAAGCTATCTACCCCATTAATAATAACTAGAGATCCCGTGGTGGTCGAATTTCGACCATGGTTTATTTCATTGGCCAATATTACTTGACCTGTCATTGTATAGACTTTTGTACCATGACAGGTCAAAATTTATACTGGACACTCATAGCTGTATGTACCCGTTTTTGCATTTTTTTAAACTTTGTAGCAAATATTGTTCAAAAATTTTAACATTCGTCACTTCTTCTCTGTATAAACTATAAGTGTGCGAAATTTCATACTCCTCCGTCCGCCCAATTTTCGGAAAAAGGGATCCAAAGTTTTCGCTTCACGTATTAATATATAGATAATAATAACTACACACATCTCACACACGGCCGTCTGATCCTAAACAAGGCAGAGCCTGTACTATGGTAACCAGTCTGCTGATAAACATACTTATATATTTCTAAATACATACATATTATAGATAAATTACACCCAGATACAGAACAAATTATCGTGCTCATCACACAATTATTTGTCCTGGGTGGGAATCGCACCCACGACCTCTGGCTCAGCAGTCAGGGTCACTAACCACTAGACCAACCTACCGCAATTAAATAATAGCTATTGTAAACGTGTTGTGCAGTATGTGTTGCCAAATAGGTTAAACTAATTTCCACAGGAAATTATTGAAAAATTGTTCTAGAAATGTAAAGAAATCCCGCACTGTCTTAAAGACATTTGTAGTTTTTAAGTTGTTTACCGACCAGCGGCGACTTACCTACCACTGATAAATCTTAGATAGGTTTTTGTAAGTAGCTTAAGTAAGATTCATGTATAAGATATATAAGATTTATGTTATTTTAAAAGTTTTGAAAAATAAATTTAAAAAAAAAACAACAAATGAAGTTAGCCCCGGACTATAAAACATTATAAACAGCGCGTCAGCGTTTTTTTTGGTTTATAATCGTCAACGAAATTATACCTTTCTTTAAACTTGATGGTCTTATGGCCATCTTGTGAACAAAAACTAAACTATTTGTTTTCGGTAAAAATGATAAGCATTATAAAACCATTTGTAAATATTAATCATTAAAATTAAATTAAATGGTTCATACCAAAAGGTTGTGAACAAGCAATAGAGAAGAAAAAAAAAAGAAAATAGTAGAATATTATAATATTTCTATCTAAAATTATAATCCTATTATAGCACTGAATACGTAAACAGTTCGTTTTGTATTTTTTTTATTCTTTACTGTAAATTATTATTATATGTACATAATTATTTTTAATTATAACTATCATTCCAAGAAAACAGGTTATTTTTTAGTAGACTATCTGAGTTTTAGTTTGTGAAAGATTTTAATGATTTTTGAATAGCTAACGCTTTCAAGGTGTTCTCAAAAAAAATATTTTAATTTGTAGTAGCATCATTTACGTGGACTGGAGGCATATTTTTCTTTAAAAAAAATAACACAACAACAACAACATCAAAGAAATTCCACTTCAACTATGCGTAAAGATCCACTCATTATTTTAATTACATTTACCTGTAGTTTCCTTGGCAAGTTTCCTGGTGAAGAGCGCGGCGATTTCGTCCTCTGGAAAACGCTGGGCGCCATCATCGCCGCCACAGGCAACTTTAGCTCTGAAATAGATAACAATACCCTTAAATATGAATAATACGTATGAGGTATATATACACTCAACTTACTTAATCGCCGTAATATTTATAAGGTAGGTTTTATTGAATTGCACCGATCATGTTCACGGATTTTCACATCTAATTTGCATAAAAGTAGAAAAATTGAATTGCATAAAAGTCACGAGTTTAAAAATAGTTTTGTAGTATGCTTCTTTCAATGTCTTTTCCCCTTAACTCATAGGTAACTTATGAGAAATAAATCCATCACTAAAATTGTTATAAGCGTAAATTACTCTATCTGTTATCATTTTATTTTCTTTTTTGTATGTATGATTTACTACTTGATTTATTTTGATTATAATTAATTAAATTGTTTAAATTTATAGAATAAACCTGAGCCCGAAATCTTGGAACAGGCGTTAACTTCATTCATTCTTCTTAATTATCTTAATGTGCTTAAGAGACTTATAATTTAAAAAAATATATATATATATAAAACACATTACCAAAGTTGCCTGAGCTCAAAGGGATGGAGGGGTGAAGGTTTGACAACAAACGAGTTCAAAGAACAGGAGCTTACCCTAGTGAGAGGAGATTTTTTCATAAACAGCCCCGTGAATGAGCAAGAGATATCAGTTTCAATAATAGAAGTGAATCAAATTGGCAATAGAACGAATAAGAGGGTTAGTACCATTAGATAAAGGTCGTTGACACGAACCAACAGTCACGCAACCAAACCATTGAGAACGAGGTGAAGTCTTTCAAAAATAATAACTCTTGCAAGGTTACGTTACCCTAGATGAGTTATTGCAGTTATACGTAGGATAAGTCAATATTATGGCCCAATTCCATATTTAATTTACCTTATATGTACTTTAATTTCCATTGCGTAACAATAACTACTACTTGAGAATCAGATATGAACAGTACATTGAGCACCAATTGATCGTAATTAATGATGATACTTACTAGATTACCAGAAACGTAGGAAAGTGTGCACGTATTCTTTAATGTCCGATAACGTTATCTGTCTTATCTAAGTATGTAGATTAATAGGAAGGAATGTCGTAAGTACAGAAAAATATTGAACAACACGCGTTGTTGGTTTATGAGTAAGAAGATAATTTAATGTACTAAAAATAATTTATTACAAGTAAGTAATACACCAAAGATTGTTTGTTAAGCAAAAGGTCTTAAAACTCATTGTTAGATTATTTTTATTTTAATGCTTGTACGTGATCAAATAGATAAATCTTTTTGTATTCTGCGAATATTTATTAAATGTTAGTTGTGAGTAATGATGTAATTTTACTTTAAAAAAATAGGCAGTCTGGACAGGACTAGGACTGCCGACAGAAGTGAAAACATAAACGAAACGACGAACTTAAAACGTCAGATTAGCAGGTTGGTGACATTAATTAATAAGGAACCGAAAGAACTCAATGTTTAGATTAGCGCCCTCTAGTGGATCTATATATGTATTATTAGCGTGACGGTCACGAGTTCAGTGCTTTTTCCCCATAGCAAAAGTGTACAAACGTACCTAAAGAAGTTTTCACTTCAAAAATATATTTAAATAACGTCGGTCAATAAAATACTGTACAAATATATTTTACAGTATTTCATATAAGTACCTATAGTATTTAATACATAATAATTATGTATTATATTGTAGATACATAACTTCTAAGACAATATGTCATTGGTGGCCAATTGTGACGTCACGAATTTCCTTTCTGTTTAAATTTAATACAACTGCATCTACAGTGAAATTTAAACTACTGTTCATCTGTTCGCCTTTTCTGTTCCACTCTGCTGCAGCAATACGACAATGTTCTAAGCTGCTGCACTGTTTCGACAATACCTCGGTCAACAGTCTGGTCACGCTAGTCCATCACCCTTTCGTTGTAAAGTGAATTATGCAACGTATTTCCGCTCCGCTGGGAATGGCTGTGGTGAGATTGACCTAAGATTAAAAAAAGAAGTGAAACGAAATGTTGAGATTCGCTTTTACATACCTGTTGTTTGGTAAAAGATTCAAATTTAACACGACGAAATAAGTTTACTAAGTTTAAAATAAGGTTAGATAGAAATATCCATAATTGGATATTTTTAAGTTACCGATATTTTTTCATTTCGTGATCGATTATTTTAACGTTTCTTTCCTAGTTGTGTCCAGTTTCCACTTTTCTCAGGGGTGAGTTGAAAATACATTGCCTAACGTCTTATAATGGTAGTTATCTCTGAATGTATGGAGATTTTTAGTTCCACGTTAAGAGTTTAGTTACTGTAATTGAAGATTTTAGCTTGCAACTTGATACTTAAACGGATAAAGTAAGCTATAAACGTTATATGAAATTAGTTCAATTGACTCTAAAATGTTATGGTTTTTGAGATTATAATTAAAAATGCTAGGTATTCAATATTAATAATAATAGTAGTGACAAATTTTAAAATTCTTAAACTTGATTTCAAAAAGAAACAAAAATCGACGAATAAGTAACAAACCTCTTATTGTAAACAAATGCAAGTAGCTATTCATAACAAGAAATTATTATGTTGCCCCTAAATTACAATAAGGTAAGGGTGCGGTATCCTAAAAACTAATATAATTTATGTCACTTTTAACATTGAATTTAAAATAGGAAGGCTTGAGTCTTCTACGTTACCTTACCCGCGTAAACCCATCTTATGTATTCTCACTGTATTCTCGTTAATTTTAACTAAACTAAAAAAACTAGAATTAGGTATGTAACTAAATTATTTTTACCAAATCTCTCTCTTTTTATCGAATTTAGTTATCTAAGTTAGAAATATGAGAATACTTGTTGAAATAATAAAGATTTATTTTTTAATATTGAATACCCTCATAAAGTTACTAGTTGCTTTAAATTTAAATATTTCTTTATACGTAACAAGTCCAATGATGCCTACCATATGCTGCTTGTTGCAGGAGCCGCCAGTATGAAATCACCAGCCTGGCGATGAACAGTAGACCTTGCCACCACGCTTCGAGCAGCCGGAAGACTTCGAGCACGTCGCTTCGCACCACCACAATCACTTCAGACATCGATGTCACCATCGATACTTATTTTTGACTAACATAGGAATCTATTCATTCTTGTCTTTTCACCGAAATGTAGTTAAAACAAAGCTTTTTCGTTCAATTTTCTGTTTTAAAAGTGATGCTAAAATAATATAGCCCTGACCGTGTTATGCCTACACGTGGCACAAAAAGGGTCTGATTATTCGACATTTTTGTTTTGATTGTTGCATTTGTAGTTGTCATTTTATTTCTTTACTAATCAATTCCAAATGGCTGTTACACAAATGCTCAATCAGCGTAGTTACTGTTGATAACTGATCTGAAAGCTGTGTAATCGGACTTAGCGGTAATAGCAGCGAACTGGTACCGTTTCAATGAGATTTTATTACGTAGTAATTTATAATTTAATAGTTGGGCTGGTTGAAAATCGCAAATATTTACAAAATGTGCAGAATAGGGCTCTGGTGGTGCTGTCAGTTACCTTATCTATGGAATTCATATCAAAGTTTATATCGTTCATAAATTTTGTATGAGGGAAAAATAAAATGAAATACTTCGACGTTTTGATTTAATTTATACTACCGGTTATTATTTCAAAAAGAAACGAACAGTTAGATTCTGAAAATAGGTCTTTAGTAAACAATTGTCCATCAGTTCTGATTGAAAAAAAAATGTTGATTCATTTTTATTAAAGACACACTTTATGGAAACAAAACAAAATAATTTTGTCATCACTGTAATCAATGTTTAAAAGCTATGCATTTCCATGTAAATTACTAAAATCTTTCGTTGCTGATTTTATTTGTAACACATACATTATTTGTGTAAGTGTTTTACACACGTACGTAAGTACCTAAGAGTGTAAATAAAAAAATATAATTATATGTTACAGCTTCTTAATCATCACGCACTAATAATTTACTCGCAACTTGACATGGCGTCTTTACGCACTCCAGTTCCTTAAATTTTATAATACCGTTCTAGATCTGCACACTTTGTGCACAAAAGTAATTACATATATTAGCGTAACTTTGAGATATTTTTGCACAGAAGTCGACTGGACCTTTCTTAATTGTTTACGCGTAATTTATTCGCGTAAACAGAAAACTAATGATCTGTTGTGTTGGAAGATGACGGAGATAAATCCCGTATGGTTCTACGCTCTCTGAGCAGGCATCTTTATAACGCTAGTATAACAGGATTTAATAACACTGTCGCAAATAATAAAACGTGTTTAGTAGTATAACTGATAAATAACGCACTGAACGTAAAGGAATGAAGATGTGTCGAGGACTTTTGTAAAGAATAGACTATGCCTAGTACTACTAACTAGAATAAAAACTTTCGTGAGTGATTTGTATACGGCTTTACGCACTTGCACCTGTATTGATTAGGATTAGTTTTAGACCCGACGAAGGACCTTTATCAAGTAGGTACTAACTACTTACACTTCAGGGGGCTTCAGGGAGCTGAACGGAAAAAAGGGTTAGCGCAACGAAAAGTGCTGACCGCGAGTTGATTGATTTCATTTACGCCAGCTGTATAATAATTATCCATATATTAATTCGAGCAACTTTCACAAAAGGTGAAATTTTTATTTGGAGTTTTTACAATTTTTACTATATTTTGATACAATTTATGCAATCAATTAAATATATTTATATATAGCGAAACGAACTTCGTTCCAACCTGGTGTCCAAAGACACCTCACGCGTTTGTTTATTCTTTCAGAAAGCCAACAGCTATTACAGGAGTGAATATATTTACAATATCGTTCGAACTGTTTGTGTATAATTATATTATGATCACGCTCGTTAACAACGACCTAAAAACTAAGATTTGTATGGATTTTTAAGAATTACAATAGAAAATATAGATACTAGTTAGCGCTTTTTTACTTGTACAGTGCCTTTTGTTAGACACGTATTAAAATCTGTTCTGAATCACGTTTAGTACTTGCGGTAAAGAAATACCTTTCGCGACGTCATAATAGATACCGGTGTAGTCTATTCGTGACTGCGATCGATATAAATAAGCAGGTTTAAGTGATAAAGACCCGTTCTCTTTATTTTTAATATATGTAAATACTTTTAGTTACAAAGCACAGTTGTGTGTTGTCCAATGTAATTGGGTAGAGTTTAAAGTCCGTCTGCCTTTGCCTAGGTGATTTAAAAGAGTGGCCGTGTGTTTTTTTTTGCCTGATTTCCATTTGCAAACGGGCTGTTATAGATCGACACAGGCAGATATGGTATGTTCTGTTTTTAATTTTATAATTTTACATTTGACAAAGCAACCCCTTGTTGCGGTGACTCTGTGTTTGTTGATCTATAATTCTTTTTTAAATTAACGATTCCGAATAATTGATGATCAATTTTATATATTCAAATTCAATATCTTTATTTACAAATAAAGTTATTGAATTTGAATAGGAAAATAATGCTTATCTTAAGAAAAATATAGAAACGTACTTGTGTAATTGTTTTGTGTTTTAAATAACGTATTATGAAAATGATTCAACAACGATAACGTAGCTTTAACTAAGAGTATGCATGGATTTACATTGACCTAACTAATACGTAAAGTTTGATTTGAATTCATGTTTAATATGGATTTTAGGTAGGTTTTAACCTACATTCAGAACCTACGAGAGACGAACCTGAAAGAGATTTTGCCTACTGCTCCACCTGCGTGGTTATCGCATAAAATATTGTTCAGTTACAGGCAACTTTATGCCAAATTCCATAACGATAATAAGTATAGTAGTCAAAGACTCAAACAGATAGTGTTACATTTGCGGTACAGTATTAGTTCATATTACGTGAAATCATTTTCATAATCACTGTTATATGCGATGTGTTTAAACGTCATACCTAGTTGAAAATGTTAGATGTCAGATTATACACACAGGTAGATTATCTATTGATTTCCAAATCTAGTTAAGTAGTAGTCAAGTTTACTAAGCCAGTAAACAAACCTCTTTAATACCTTAATGAAGTGCATCAGAAATAACGACATAAACAAATCGATCGAACTGTTTATGTGCACGCAACTGAAATTGCAAGTTTCCTTGTGACCGATTTACGCAAAAGTACGTCCTCCGACCGATATTACTTCACTAATGTATGGATAAGGTACACAAAATAGACATTTCCTTCGAGTTCAGGAAATTTGTGCCCGATTAGTATCATTTTAATTCCCTGACTACGAATTTTACTGTGCCATTCTAAAGATAAAAATACCTTTATCGACGTAAATAGTACCTATTTACTTTTGAGGTTCAAAGTAGCTATTTACTATAAAGGTTGAAATGTTTACATTCATGAGATTAACAGACGTCAACCCTTCTTGTGTATAAAAAAAATACATTAAATAAATTCTATACACGTGTACATCGATGTGTCTTATAAAAATATTAGTATATATACAATACGTGTATTGCACGTCGCATCGCACGCGCAGTTTCCAGATCTAACGACAAAAGCATTTGTGTTAACTTTCTCTGTCGACAAACACAATAAGCACTTTTGTTACCATTGTAAGAGCACACACATACACAATAGTCTATAAATATCCACGCACAAACTGAATTAGCCAATACAAATAAAAAAATGCGCCTGACACATAGATATTTTGATTTAAGGGTAGTTGTCTTAATTAATACCGGCTAGCGCCGACCGCGGCCGCCGACTGCGCTAGCGTTGAATCAAACAGTTTATTCATAATTATGCAACGTCAAAACCAAGTAATATTACGGTAGTATTGAATACGAGGCTCCAGTTAACAGGAAAGTATATTAAGTAGGTATTTTTGTATTTTATGAATATTGCAAGTAGGTGAATAGATGACATAGAAAAACATAATAGATGTGAAAGTTTATTTGTATTAATTAGTTCAAATTCCACACTGTTTTGAAATTTGAATAAATTCTTTTATTAAAATAAATATAATATTATTTACGTGTTTACGGGAATTAAGGCGATCACGAAAAGGCCGATCGATACCTCTCAATTGCCTTCGACCAGGTTGCACTGGCAGTGGTCAAATTTGTAATTTTTTGAAGTGAAAACTTCTTTAGCGGCGTTCTGCACTTTTTGCGATGGGTAAAAAATGTTAAACTCGCGTCAGGACATGTGACCTGATCGAAAATTCGTAAGACGTAGCCGAGTTTCTTAAATTTAAAAAAGTATAACATTCCAAATTCAAACATTTATGAGCGGCCAGGAGCGCAGAACTTCCTGTGTTTCCTATGTATACATTTAGATATGTTATTACCTACTTTTTATTTTAACCTATTATATCTATACAGATGTGTGTGTGTATGTATATACAAATACATTGTGAAGTTATGTTTTCACTTCTGACGTGCAGTCCTACGACTGACTGTATTTTTTTTTATTGTAGCCTGATATGATCAGCCGATTTGGTATGGAGAACTGACAATTGCAGGGGAAGATAGGCTTTCGATTCTTGTGTCCACTGACTTGAAAGGAGTGTATATAACTTTCCCCCACTAGATGGAACGACGACCTGAGTGACAAGGAGTTGCTGGATGGATTCGACGCCAGACCGTTCGGAACTTCCATAATTTTTTTTGACATGATGATGAGTATGAACCCTGAACAACACGGTTGAGTTTCAGTAATAATAATTATTGGAAGCGATCTCCTTTATCAACCTATGTTGTTAAAAAAAGTTCCAATATAAAAAAACGGTTCTTGAAAATTTATTATTTACACCTTGTAGTAAACTATTATTTGTAGTTGTATATGTTTTTAAATTTGAGGATATAAATAGTCACATAGATATTTGTTAATTTTTGTTTCATTTTGTCTGACTGCAAAATATTGCCTATCGATAGTATAAAATAGTGCAGTTTCGAACGAAACCGTTCTATGTATTTGGAGAACATTGGCTTTGTTACGCTGGTACGTGAAATAGTAAATAGATATTTTTGCTATATTATTTCTAGAACAATAACAAACAATATAAGAAATTTAATAAAAATAATAATAATAAAAAGTAAAAGTTTATTATAAAAAAGACGTATAACGTTATAAGAAAAAATATTTGAATTCAATTATACAGTTGAATTTAAACTTAAAAAGGCTTAGCACAAAAAGTTGTTTACTTTTCTATCTTGACCAACTACTCCACTAATATTATAAACTAGCAGTTCCCATGCGGCATGGCTCGCGTATACTTATTTGTATATTTTGCGCGGATTCCTAATTCTTTTTCCAAAATAAAAGTAGCCTAAGTTACTCCTTATAACAGCAGTTATCTGCCTGTGAATGTTCCTTGGAAATCGGTCCACCCGTTCCGGAGATTAGCCGAAACTAACAGATAGACAGACAGACAAAAATTTTAAATACTAATTTTTACTCATAGGTATTGTGCAAATAACTGTATGAGCTTAAAAAAAAAACTATTATTTTGACATTACAAACAGGACACTTCAATTTTATTTATTTGTATGGATACCAAAAATTTGTGTGTGTCTGTGTGACTTGTGTTTATTACTCCTTGAAGTTTTTTAACTTCAAGGAGTAATAAACACAAGTCACACAGACACACACAAATTTTTATTTTCCAAACATTAAATAGTACTCAACTAACAGTACTTGTAGTTGTACTAGTAGTACAACTACAAGTCTCTTGACTTGGAAAACGGATTGATAAAATGTATTTAAGTGTGTAGGTAAACCTAGTGTCTATAGGAGTCTGAAGGTAAATTAATGGTAAGTACTGTTAGTTGAGTACTATTTAATATTTAGAAAATCATCATTCACAGCACGGTTAAAGACGAAAAAAACAACATAATTATTAATGTAGGCATGTGTGTTTGATGTAAAGTACTCAATGGCGATTCTCGCTCCCCCGATCACGGGCAAGCAGTGGAACACCGGGGTGGTTTTTAGCCGGTAAGAGTCCGACAGACCCCTTCGCCTCCCCCCCCCCCCAAGGGCGGAGGAAATCCATGAGGATCTTCCAAGTCGTTACAAAAAAAAGTACAGTGCTCAAGAAGGATATACAATGTACAGTTCTAATTTATGGTTAATATAAAATAGTGTATTAGATATTAAACTATGAAACCCTAAAATTGCCAAACTAATAAATAAACGGAGAATAAACTTTACAGTGTTAAATTGAAGACAAAATTTAGTGAACTAAAGCAATCGATCGTGACGAAGTATTTTCTTATAAATAAACATTATAGCTGAAATTACTTCCTAACACGTATTTGGTAATACCTACCAGCACTAAATTTAACTGGAATATCAACTCGTGTGACCGTGACTCTTGAATAAAATTGTGAAAGTGAATTCAATATGGCAGTAAGGTTAGATATAAATTTTCTTTTTAACTTTCAAGGTAGGTAACATTTGGTATGAAAATCCATGCTTGCAAAAGTGATATCCTTGCTTTGTGGAGAATGAATAAAAAATTACTTTGAAAATAATTATAGTATCTAATAACAAATTTTAACCAAATAAAGCTATCTCTTCATTTCACTACTACATATTTAGCTTTCTAGTTTCAATTAAAAGAAACCGTATTGAAATCGGTGCAGTGTGGAGTAAAGCCACAAATAAACACATACAAACAGACATAAGCGTAAAATTTATTTTGTCATCCGAAATTTAAAAAGGCTGTTTTAATTGTTTGTTTTAGGTTTTCTAAAACCATTTAAACACATTCGGGTAATTCGAGAACATGATTCTGACTACGGTCTTGACGATAAGATACCGATAACGTTTGGTATTATTATTCTTTTTGATCTTAAACTTAGCTTCTATCCTACTTGCACATGCGGTTAATAAATTTGGTTTTTCCTCCATCTGATATACCTAATCCCCTCCTATCTTATCTACCTTAGTGTTAGATTTATGCGAAGTGTGTAACTTGCGAGTAATTACTTTTTTTTTACAACTAATGTTGCTGATGGTAAAAATATCGGTGTTTACAAATATTTGCACTCGCTCGTATCACTTGTGTGTTGCCATTCCTATTTCCCGTCTCACATGGAGCCCAGGCAACCCTACTCACGAACCGAAAATTCCATAACTAAGCATTGAAATTATTGTAAGATACGACGATCTTCTGTAGCTTGGGGATGCTTCTGCAGCTAGACCCGACTTCTGTGCCTTACTCATTTTCAAAGTTAATACCAGTACATATTACTTACGTGTTCAGATTTCATATAATACCATTCCTATTGTGATAAACACTGCCAGAAGTGAGAGCCTATGTGTTAATCAAGCGTCATCAAGACTAGTCTTGGTATAAATAATTGGAGAAAGTGGTGATCTACATTCCTAAAAAAACATGTTCGGTATTTTAATTAAAGTGATATTTACTACTTTTAAGCGTCCGATTACTCTTTCTGTGATAGGATGTTTACTTAAATGTCGAACCTCGAAACGGGTGCTACTTCTTGTCTCTCATCGACCTTGATATGATGGTTTTAATTACTAAGTCTTTTTTATAACGCTACATCTAGGCGCACGGGAGTGCGCGGGCAAGTTCACGAGTCCAAAGCACTCCAGTGCTATATTTACACGAACCATTTTCAGACCCCCTCTAATTCAGGATCAGATAAACCTATTAAAATTAAATGTTGTATCCGCCGTAAAGGCCTTCTTACTACTTTATACGCCAGACTTGACGAATTTTTTGTATTAATACTAATAATTTTAATACAATATTTTATAAATCAATATAATTATTTGTATATTTATGTACCTACTTGGGTATGAAACTAGTTATGCAATAAAAAAGTCCTCAAGTTCGCATTAAACTATCCTTAAGATTTAGATTGTAACATGTTTAAACTTGATGCTAAATTCTGATTTGTTTGTCTTTTTAAGTGACATAGAACTTGCCCTTACATTCCCCTTTTTAATCTGTTTCAATTATACTCGAACCTATTATGACTTTTTGATTTATAAGAATATTTTTCCTGCTGGACTAAAGAGTCTCTCATGCTAAGAGGATCGGCATATGATCGTCACATGGCCATGGCCACATATGTGGCCTAAAAGACTTTCCACCCATGGTGACTAGGAGCTGTAACTGTACCGTTAAAGTAATTACTGCCAGGGCGATATGTTTTATGGTTCTCGTCTTGTATTTAGGGGATTATTTAGAGATACTGGCTGTGCTCGCGGCTTACGTTACTTCTGGTTGAAGGAGCTTTCTAATAGTGAAAGAATTTAAATATTGGTTTCTCTGTATATATCGCTCTTAAAGACTATCTTGCGTCTTATCTTAAAGATGATCTAACTTTGTAGATTATATAGGTAGATATTTATCGGATATTACTGTCATTACAAACATTCATACGGTGCCACTGATAGAAAACAATTATCGTAAGGTTCAACGTTGCAATAGTCTAGTATCATACGTGTGTTGCCGACTCTGACTTTTTAAGAGTGCGCTTCGTATTATTGCTGTTTTTTTTTCTAAATACCATTGCAATCAAATGTGTTATATTTTATTTTAAAACAATTATCTAAAAGATTTATAATTGTTATTTTGTACAATATAATTGTAGTAAAATAACATCATAAAGAAATCAAATAAATCTGTCCTTGTTTTTGATATTCTCTCCTAAAAAAATGTTACTGTTTTAATAACTAGGCTAAAACTAGGTTTCGCGTTCTTTCTACCGGCTGCAACTACATGAAGCCAATACCTAGTGGTTAAAACAGGGCGTGGCATCTAGACATTGTCAAAAAGTAAAAAAAAGAACACCAATTGCAAATGCATTCATATGAATGAGTCATTACAGTCTTATTTATTTTACTAAAGATATTACATATCTTAGGTAGTATGTGATATATGCGATCAAACTTCAATAAAATTTGAAAAACGTTGAATAAAACCTTTTAGCCGCACCTAGGTTTAGCCGGCTGCAGCTAGGTGCAACCGTACTTCGGCTTTTAGTCGTAACACATACATATTTTATATGTGTCTACCGTGGCGTATAGAAATAAAACATTGCACTATCAAACGTAGTTTAACACTAATATAATTTTTTTTGTAATTCCAGTATTCCTAGTCTAAAAAATTTACGTATTTACTTGCATTAATTTCTATTTGTCTTGTAAATCTTAGCTTCAAACCACATTAATTCTGTTGGCGTCAAGGATTCGTAAACTCATTTACATCTTTAAGAACCTTGGAAATGTAGTGGATAAAAAACACCTATTTAGCAATATGTCAGTCCCTTCTCACGTACTGCATAACTGTCTAGGGTGGACCTGCAAAGTCGCTAATTCTTCCAGTAGAACGAGCACAGAGATCTGTTCTAAAGGTTGCCCATTTTCTGTCTTTCTACTATCCCACGACTGACTTATATAGCGCTTGCGAGGTTCTTACAGTTCGCCAGCTGTATGTTATCTATGCAGTACTAAGAAAACTCAGAAATTAATTTTACACCATACAACCACTCACATAGACGTAGAAACATTAGGGTATGTCCCCCCATATTATATAGAACTAGCCTGTCCCACAAAATGTTTTGTTTTTTAGGTAGCCACTTATATAACAGAGTAAATACAATACTTAAAATATACTCTATTTTTAAAAATAACTGCAAGCAGATTGTCTCAACATGGTTACAAAAACTCAATTACGATGAAACTGAGAATCTTTTTAAAACAATAATAAAAATATTTAATCGTACCACCATAAACACACCCACGCCTATATATGTTCCTATACTTTTTTTATTTTGTCATAAGTTATTTTATTTCATTTGGTTATAACGTAACTAGTACATCTGGCTCGTATTGTCCACACTATCTAAGACTCGATGTATGTGGGAAGCCTGGTAATCTGTCTGACAGGATCTTCCTAGTTCAGATACCAGTCTCTCACAAAGGTCAATGTTCCTTAATTATGTTGTAAAATACTATAGAACTTAAGTTAACCTTTGTGAAAGAAAATAAATATTATTTTTATTCTCTTCATTTACTTAAATATACATATAAATTATATTTTTAAATACACTCAGATTATATAAAAAATACATTTATAAATATGAAAAATAGTGTGCCCCACCGGTACAGGGACCAAGCTACCGGTGGTTAGGGTTCCAGAGACAGAAGCCTCCTCACTATGCGTGTCGTATCGAGGATGGCTACCTTCTGCCACAGGCTCTTAATCCAGCTGCCTAACGTGAGCCTCTGAAGGTGTTAGTCGACCCTCTTAGCAATTAACCCATGGGCCGAAATGACTATGGACGCAACAATTGCTGAATCCACATCCCACACGTCAACAATCTCGTGGGCTAAGTCCAAATATTTGATTTCTTTATCTTATTCGTTTTTTGTGAGATTGTCTTCATGGGGAATGGTAATGTCAACAATCATTGCTCGGCGCTTTAACGGGTCTGTCAAATGTCAACAATAAAAACAATAGTCTTGTCAGTGATAGATCGATCCCAGTACAATGTTGCATGACCATTTTCGCACATACCTGTAGTACGGAACTCGACAGCCACAAGGTTATATTTAATAGCAAGTTGCTGATGGACTATCCTGGCCACTTGATTATGTCTATGCAAGTGCTCGCCGTTGGTAAGACGAAACAACCAGAAATTAAAAGCCTGAGGGTTTCTCCGGGACGATGACATGCCCGACAAATGTCTATTGTGCTGTTCTTCAGGATATACCTCCGATAGTTATTTGTCATAACAACTTCATCTGTTATTGCACAGATAAAACCTTCAGTTTCTCCGAAGAGGTCACCGAACCGTAGCCAGGACACACATGCTAATAAATCTACATCGAGCCCATTTAGAGCCAGATAAAAACGTCCATGCAGCTCCTTGCACATCACCCTCTGAGTCTTCGCAATACCTCCGTACGATTTGTAATATTGAGTACTGCAGGTTTGCGCCAGTGTAAGCGGAGTGAGTCCGTTGTCAACTGCCACCACATTCCGATGCACATCCCCATTAACGGAATTTCTAAGGTTGCGTTCCTCGCGATTATGGAGGGTTAATGGCATTTAAAAAACCATGACCCCTACATTTCCGCGGATATACACTCTCATGACCGATGAACGTGGATGGTGCATTCGGTTCGCGGTAAGCAGTGTACGAACTCTTTTATCCAGGGCATCTAGTTCAGTCTGAGTCCATGTAAGTATGCCAAAGGAGTAGGTTAGGACTGGTATGAGACCCAATCATTATAGGCTTATTACAACCTGACAAAAGACTTTTCAATACTTTTTTCAGGCGGCCAAAGAAGCGTTCCTGTAACGATTGCTTCATAGTCAATTCATTTACACCTAACGCCTGTGCCATACCTAGGTACTTGTAAGTTTCGTTGGTAAAAAGGTTTCAGTTACCTCAAGTAATTTCATCAATTGGAAATTGTTGCAGGCAAAAAGTTTCAAATCATCCATGAAAAGGAGATGGGATATAACCTGACCTTCTTTCCGCATATACACGATAGCCTAGTCCTGAACTCTCCAGTAAAGTGCTGAGAGGATTCAAAGCTAAGCAAAACCACAAGTGACTTGAAACTGTCACCCTGAAATATACCCCGCCTGATTTTTATATACTCGCCGTAACCCTAAGACCGCCGACATTCTGGATAGTAAAGAACCATTCTCCATTGCCGCACACATGCCTTCAAGAAAATGCATAGAGTTGTATCTATCTTGTACTACTCCATCACTCTCAACAGCCACGTGTGCGGTACAGAGTCATAGGCTTTTTTGTAATCTATCCAACATGTCGCCAAATCCTTTCGGTTACGACGAACTTGTTGGTTAATGGTCGTGTCAAGTATAAGGAGCTCTTTAGTGTCACGCGCCCCACTTTTACATCCATTCTGAGAGTAAGCCATAATAATAATAATTATTATTATTTGAATGGAATAAAAAGAGCGCTAATTAGTATAAACTTCATGTAAATTCTATATTTTCATAAAAATCGAAATTAATATAGTAGTAAGTGAATAAAACATTGGCTAGGAACTCTCTTTGCTGGTACTTACTTGGCCTGCCAATACCGTCAGAGATGTAAAGAAAATACCGAAGAACACAACCGAAGAACACACACAACTACATACTTTTACAACACTAATATGACTTAAATAAAGCTATTCATGCAGATGGTGAGCATTTGTAAATCACTAGGTACTCATTATTCATCGATTTATTGCACTATCGAAGTATTTTAAAAATTGAAAGGAGAATTGGTAGGTATTGTTATATTGTTTGTTTCTAACAATATCACTGAAGAAATTCCTTAATTATTTATCTGTGCTATTATGCTGTATCTGTTAGTCACTTGTTTTTTCTTCATCTCAACATTTTTTGTGGTCTCGCAACACTTAGCTCGGTTTAAGTTTAGCCAATAGACACCATTTGAGTAATTCAATTGAAATCAACCAGACCAAAAACACATGCAACAAGCTGATTTGCATAACCCTCTAGCCTTGAGATCCAATGACTAAAGGCACGCTATGTCTTCAGGGCATATTCCGATTTCAATTTTAAAATGTTCAACATTGCCATAATACTGAAATAGTCAATCATTATATCATATTTGTATGAAAAGTTTGATATTATTTTTAGTTTTAGTTTTTATTTTAGTACAAACAAAAATATATTTCCTAATACTTGATTAAAAAGAAATACCTTTATAGTTACTAAACCAGTCGCAATAAATGAATAAACAGACTTAGTAGATCGATCGCGGTGGGAGCGGTTAGTGGTGGCATCGACCTCAAATTGCGCAACTATGGCCGGTGTTAAGCGTTGCACATTCGTCACACCAACAATATAAAAGCTGTGCAAAAAAATCGACAACTGTTGTATAATAACCATGTCGTTACCAAAACACGGAGTTGCTGCGTAAGAAAACTCACGTGTGATTGAAATACTTCCGGATTTTTTAACAATCCCTAACGGGATGTGATATGTTTTTTTATGGAGTGTAAAAATGACGCACCACGGACGGATGTATGCGATGTGATGGAAATTCCTATGCATTACGGACTTTATGACAAGCCATTCCCCTGGCTATAAACGTAAGTGCTTACCAAAAATTTTGTCCAGTTCTCGAAATAAATCCGACGTAATGGAATCTGAAATTAAAACAAAAGATATTGTTACTTTTCTTATACCATCGTACGTTCTTGTAATAGTAGTTATTTTTATAGTACTTCGGATTGGACACAACGGAGAAGTTTGCGTGCCGTGGAAAGGTCAAAATCGCCATGTCTGGTTCACTGGATGCTATTTCTGAGATTAGATCGCGCCTCGCCTTTTGATATAAGATTAGGAAGTAAAAGCTTACCGTAACATTTGTGATTAACCTAGCAATTGTTTATGCTTACTTAATCACTGACCATTCATTACAAAATAACTTTATCTGGATGTAATGACGTAATAAAAATTTAATAAGATTGCATTTTAACAAGATCGATTATTTTAATTATTTTTATCAGCGCATTATAAATTCTCACTAAACTTATTGATGACACTTTTTTCGGCACTTGCTGGTGCCGAAATTAAAGATCGTTATTCGGTATGGATCTTACTTGGTTAACAGCAGTCGAAGCTAAATTTTGATTTCACTCTCAAAGTTTCAATTTCAGTCACGATTCATATTTGCTTGCCTGAATTGCCTGATCTGTGTAAGTCGAGCGCGATGATGACTTTCTTTTGAGTTTAGAACTTTTTGGTCAAATACTTAAGTAATATATAATTTATTAACGATCAGTTAACATGTACGGTAACGGGACTGGTCGCGGTGCGATTGCGATCCATGTCATTCGTATCCATTGCATTTCGGTACTAGTATGTTGTAATTAATGTTATGAAATCTGTGGCTGGTACAACTGCCTTGTTGAATTTATGAATTACAATTACATAGGCCTGGTTAAAAAGAATTCATAAAAAACACGTTTTCTGTAGAGACTTTGCAATGACTAGTTTGCTTGCGCGTGCTCCTTGTAATAGTAGAGAGAAATGGGTTCACTTGGTGACATTGAAATAGCAACCCGCTAACCACCACCTACAAGACAATACAATGCTGACGCGCATGGCATTGATACAAATATTAAATTTATTTTTTTGTTCGTCGGCTGCATGGTTGGTACGAATGAAACACAAAACGAATTGTTTTTATTATCAGATCAGCCTATTGTAAACTGCAATTGTTAGGTCGGTGTTGATAAACAAGGTATTCCAATAATCACAGTGGTATTTCGTTTCATCAACAAGGGCTTTGTAGGTGAGAGATGTAACTGAGCCAGCAAATACAGTTTACGGTCCGTGGAGTAACTGTGGATGCATCCATTGGTACAGGACCGCTCTGATTCACAAATGCAATTGCTTGTAGTTCCTCCATTCTGTTGCTTTCTTACATAGAACAGATTTTTATTTTTTTTTTATTTTACTTAAGATATTTAAACATTCTTTGAGGATACCCATTATGTCAATAAATTATACTATTAAGCTCAAAAATAGGTAAAATACAACCCCTCATGCTGTGATGTCATCAAATACTTACAAACACTTAAAATTCTACGAAGTCGTCACCTTGATGTGAACGAGAGGTCTTATAGCGGATGTGACATGTGAGGTGACCAATGACTACGGCAAAATTCTATTACTGTCATCTAAGATGTCATCGTGGACGACTCCTCTGAACCCGTGCAGGTATAATCACATATACAAATTCGAAAAAAAAGAGACCTTGTACTACATCGTAAGAGTAGTTAAGGTCATAGAGCAACTTCCTTCCATTGACCTAGTTAAATGATTATTCACTTTAGACTATTCAAAAAGTTGTAATCAACTACTGTTAGATTCTTTAATTACTAATAGTAAGGCGCCTACAGCTATTAGTACAAGCCTTATTCGATATAAAACCGATTTATTGCATTTGTGGCATGTCAGTCAGTCACGATAATTATTGAAAAGGATAATAATAGGTTGTGTAGGTGTGCACCTCAGCTATATTTATGGATGACGTAACATTGTTGATGTATTTTAGCTTTTTAGTAGTCTATACTAAAAAGCTAAAATACATCAACAATTAAAGATGTAATCAAGGCTCGTTCAGTAGTTACAATTCACCTTAGTGGCACGGTAAGACAATGACCGACGTCTCATAATTCAGTATTGTTTGAGTTTGAATATTAACAAATGAATTGATAATCCTACTAATATTAAAAACGTGAGTTTGTGAGGATGTATGGATGTTTGTTGCTCTTACACGCAAAAACTACTAAACCGATTGCGATGAAACTTGGTATGTAGATAGCTAGAGCTTGGATCAATACATAGGTTACTTTTTAACCCAATATTCCCACGGCACCGGGACTTACGCGGGTGAAACCGCGGGGCGCATCTGGTTTATTTTATAATTTTGAATGGTCGGTAAATCTGAGTTTGTTCTATGGTAAGATGGATGGCCTGCGATGAAAATGAGATTGACTTGAGAACAGAAAACTGTTGGAACTGAATGTGAGACACGATTTTACATGCAAGTGTCGACGATGCCGTATTAGTTACACATTTACCTAGTGAATATTTAAGTATGAATTGAGTTTTGGCAAACTTACAAAAATTGTGACTCATAAACCAGTTTTTAATTATTTTTGTTTTTAAGCGTGAATCATGTTGTTTATCATTTAATTCAGGTATTCATCGCGAACAAAGGTTGGTAGATTTTTCTACAATAACAATACATTTTAGACAATAACAATATCTTGAATAAATATATTATATACTTATAAATTCCAATAATTAGAGATACAGAAACGAATAGAGTTAGTGCAGAATTAATAGTCGTAGGTTATGAAGTTATACTGAAAATGTAATTGAATCAGAAACGCACGTGTTACTTATGATAAGTGCTGCACTGCGTTGAGCGTATCATAACACTGTTTCTTGGTTATATAATATTTTTTGAAGTGAAAACTTCTTTGGCGGCGTTGTGCAGTTTTTGGGATGGGTAAAAAATGTTAAACTCGCGTCAGGACCCGTGGCCTGATCGAAAATTCGTAAGACGGAGCTGAGTTTCTTATTTAAAAAAAATATAACATTCGAAATTCAAACATTTATGAGCGGTCAGAAGCGCAGAACTTCCAGTGTACCCTATGTTTACATTTAGAAATGTTATTACCTACTTTTTTTTTTAACCTAATCTAATTATATACAGATGTGTGTGTGTATGTATATGCAAATACATTGTGAAGTTATGTTTTCACTTCTGACGTGCAGTCCTACGACTGACTGTTTTTAGGGTTCCGTACCTCGAAAGGAAAAAACGGAACCCTTATAGGATCACTTTGTTGTCCGTCCGTCCGTCTGTCTGTCAAGACCCTTTATCTCAGGAACGCGTAGAGGTATCAAGCTGGAATTTATATCAAATACTCAGGTCTACTGTACCTTGGGGCTGTGAAAAAATCAAACTTCAAAAGTCAACGCAATCTAAAGATACAGCCGTTTCCGCAAATTTTCGGCACTCGCAAGAGAATCAAAACCTACAGGGTACTTCCCGTGACCTCAGAATCTTACAATTTGGTACGAAGCAACGTCTTATAGCACAAAATTTTGGTTACATCATATAATAAAAATATTTTACAGAACCCTCGGTGCGCGAGTCCGACTCGCACTATGCCGGTTTTTTTAAGTATAACGTGTTGTCGAAGCAAGTGCATTTACACCCGTAACAGGGCGACATAACATTTGTGAACAAGTAATTTACGGCCGAATATACAAACCCTGCTTTAAGATGTCAATTCACTTTGCAGTGACGACGCCTATAAGAAACTTAAGAACGTCTTATGATTGAGCGGCGTTACAGTATTCCGTTAATTATTATATTCATTCATATGGCATGACATGACACTCTAAATATTCAATGGATTATTCTGGGACGCGGTTTTTGCTAACATCGAATGTCACTGATAAACTAGTTAATCCATGAATAACTTTTAGGACTGGCTGTGAAGTTTTAGGGTTCCGAAGGCAAAAAACAAAACAAACCGTTTTTGTTAAAACCAAACCTTATAATTTCTAGGTGGTCATGTTTAAGATTAAAATGGTTGTAGGATAATGTAGTACATGATATTAGGGAGACAGGTGTTTTCTATTTACCGCTAGATCACGATGTACTAAAGTTACAAAATTAGAAATAAGTGCACATTAGCGGGCAAGATAACCTCATCCTCGGACAGGACTTTAATAATTATAGAAATGTGAAGGCAATCATTGGCGGAAAGTGCGATTAAAACTCCCTCGATTCAAGCTTTTAAAGTATATTTTATGTTTTAAGAATATAAGCTACTAGCAACCCACCTCGGCTTCGCACGGGTACAAATTATATACCTAAACCTTCCTCATGAATCACTCTATCTTTTAGTGGAAACCACATGAAAATTCGTTCAGTAGTTTTTCAGTTTATCGCAAACAGACAGACAGACAGACGCGGCGGGGGACTTTGTTTTATAATATGTAGTGATGATAAAGAAAAACGAAACAGTAGTAACGAATTGGTTTGACGAGTTGTGTAGTTTTGAGATATGACATATTTTCAGTTACACGTAACAGTATCTACATTTTTAATACCGAACCATTTTGGATATCGAACCTATCAACACAAACATAAGGGTAGGCAGAGACGTATTAACGACTTTGCCACCTATAACCGGGTACTTTGAGAATTAAAGATGGGAAAATTGGTAGTATATTGAAAGGGAAAAGTAGGCTAGAAGCAAGGAAATGGAAGTAAAAGGATATCCTTTTAATATTATAAATGTGAAAGTTTGTCGCTCTTGTGTTACTCTTTCACACAAAAACTACTGAACCGATTGCAACAAAACTTGGCCTGTAGATAGCTAGAGACCTGGATTAACACATAGGCTCCTTTTTATCCCGATATTTCCACGGCACCGGGACTTACGCGGGTGAAACCGCGGGGCGCAGCTAGTTGCTTATACAGATGGATCATGCGGAAGGACCTATTCAGAGTCTATCATGCAGCATGATAATTCGCTTGGTATCATCATTTTATTCAGTCGATATAGATAGTATCAAGTACAGTGAAAAGGTCTTCTGCGCTGGTATGTCATGCCGCATGATCGTCTAGGGATCGCTTAAGAAATAGGTCGAGAAGATCACAATCGCATATCTGTAACCGAATTGGCTATTACCGGGAAATCCGAGCTCTCAAATTTACTACGAACAAAACCTACTATAATAATATACATCTACTAGCTGCGCCCCGCGGTTTCACCCGCGTAAGTGACTCGTTAAGTTTTTTTTTTGTGCAAACTTCACATAAACCATCTACCAAATAGTCCGAACAAAGTCTAAACATTTGGTTTGGATACGTAAGCCCGTTCTCGAGTTATAAAATTACAACGAAAAGTGGCATTGATTTTTATATATGGATTTCACCAAGGTAGTTTGTCAATTAACGCATCGTTACACTTATTACAAAAGCTGTAACACTTTATTAAATGCCTAATATATAACACGATTGATGAATAGCCGCAGATTTAATTATCGCTTCGAATCGATATACCAGCGAGAAAGGACCTATGTATAAATCTTGTTAGATCAGATTAGAGTCCGAAGATGTATAGAATGCGGTGGCTGTGGAAATGCAGCATAGTCAGTAGAAACCAGTGCAGAAGTATGGGAAGCGGATGTTTTCCCATAAAGGAAAACTGGTTTTAATGGTTGTCACTCCATATGTATTTAGGAAAGTATTTTATTTACATACTGGCTGCCTGTGAATTATATAACTCTTAAGAAAATATATACATACGTCACTTTGGAGATGAGTGAGTCACGATATTTTGATATGTAATTGAAAAAGAGTATAGCAAAGTCTCGAAGGCGGTAGAACAGTTTGGGTAATTTACATTGACTTGTGTAAAAGAGTACCTTCAGAGTATAATTTCATATATCTATGCTAATATTATAAAGCTGAAGAGTTTGTTTGGTTGAAGGCGCTAATCTCAGAAACTATTGGTTAGAATTAAAAACTATAACATCACGCACGACCAATAGGAGCGGAGCAGCAATGAAAAGTGTTGCAAAAACGGGGAAAATTTACAAACACAGACGAAGTTGCGCTGGACGCAACAGCAGTACGACCTCGTGACGGCTATTGGTGTGGGTAGCCTCTCGCCAGCGACCATGGTTCTGTCCGTGGTCCAAAGCGAGAGTGCGTGGGATTCCGCCGCCTCGTTCTGCGAGGAGGTGATGTTGGCCAAAGAGGCGGCGGAACGGGAACGGGAGAGGAAAAGCACTCTCCCATCCCGCAGAAGACGCACCAGGCGCGGGTCAAAAAAAAAAGGCGAAGTTGCACGGGTCAGGTAGTACTTCTTGTTCTAATAAACCTACTCTTTTAAAAAAAAAATAAGGTTTGAAAGTTACTGTTAAAATGTGATTAAGTAATTAATTTATTTATGGTTTACATTCTTTAAACACTTTTAAGGTTATTTTAAGCATAGAGTGCGCTGCAGTTATCGTTGTTTTAGGTGATAAAAAAAAAATAAAGAACGTAATCACTACATATTATAAAACAAAGTCCCCCGCCGCGTCTGTCTGTTCGCGATAAACTGAAAAACTACAGAACGGATTTTCATGCGGTTTTCACCAATAGACAGAGTGATTCATGAGGAAGGTTTAAGTGTATAATTTGTTAACGTTTTGTGTAAAATGGTTGAAATATGATGATGATTCTTGAAGATGTTTCTACTACCCGTGCGAAGCCGGGGCGGATTGCTAGTATATAATAAACGATGACCTTTTCATATCTGTTCCAGTAGTATCATAGATCGTTGGTAAATTTTTGGCGTCACTCCAAAAGCCTGGACACATTCGGCCGTATTTCACTCAATGCGAAATAGTCGCTCGGCAAATAAAGTGTACTATTAATGCCAGCTATATTTGAACAACGGCGTCCAATAGTCTCCTATCTCGTACATCTCGACGAAATGCTAATTTCGACGTACCATTTTGTTGAGCCAGTCATGCCATATGTAATATGCATGTTAAGCTATACAATCAACATGATAATAAAGATTCAAATAAAAATATAACTTCAAATTGTGAAATTCATCGCGGTTCCATACGATAAATTATTTCACACATTTAAATTTTACGATGCCTGTGTAAACCGCTTTGCGAGGGAAATATTTGTTTTGTGTACATCGATATTTTTGTAAAACATCGATTTCCTTTAGTTTTATTGATATATCTAATTTGATTTGATATAAAAGAACTTTAATATTTCAATCGTTGCGATGTTTTACGAATGAAATAGTATTCAATATATTTTATGGATACAGCGAAAATGAAATGGCATTCAAATCTTTGTTGCGTTGTGTTGTTTTAAGCATAGGACGGAAACCGGCATGTTAAAGTAAATGTAATTAATTTTTTTTTTTACTTGGACCACTTTTACGTATTGCCAACTCAATTTTGATGGGTTCTTATTACATTGAACTTGTTTGTTTAGAGACGTAACTTTGTGATTTTGATCATTCACGATTATTAACGTGTTTCGTATCTTTATTGGAACACTTCGTTGTCCATTTTATTTTTTGTCCGCACCCTGTCGCTTACGGACTCGTATAGGTATCAAGCTACTAATATCAGATAGTTCTAAAGTACTTTGAAGCTGTAAAAAAAACAACCTTATAAAGTAGCAGGGTTTTGACACTCGTGAAGCCAATTAAAATTTGTCAATCTAATTAAACGCATACGGCGCATACCTACATCACTACATATTATAAAACAAAGTCACCCACCGCGTCTGTCTGTCTGTTCGCAATAGACTGAAAAACTTCTGAACGGATTTTCATGCGGTTTTCACTAATAGACAGAGTGATTCATGAGGAAGGTTTTGGTATATTATTTGTACCCGTGCGAAGCCGGGGCGGGATGCTAGTTCGTAAATAAAAAAATGTCTTATAATATAATTAAATAAAAGCCTATCCATTTAATTAAGTTCGTACGGAACCCTAAGGTATTTTATATCTATACTTAATATTATAAAGCTGAAGAGTTTGTTTGTTTGGTTGAACGCGCTAATCTCAAGAATTTTAGTGTTCGATAGCCCATTTATCGAGGAAGGCTATAGGCTATATAACGCTACCACTAATAGTAGCGGAGCAGTGATCATAAACACAGGTGAAACTGCGGGGACGGCTAGTACCTAATAAAAAAAATTTAAGAAATGTATGAAGATTTTTTTTAACAATAAAGTAGTGTTATTTTGCAGCACTAAGTTAATGAATTCGAAGTCGGACAAAATATTCATAATTAGCCTAATATTTAAAAGCAGATTATGTTGTATTAGATTAGTAGATTAGTTAGAACTGTATTCTACAGTTATGCAGGTGGTTTATTCGTATATAACAGTATTGTATACTTTTGAGGTATATAAGTATGACCTGCCATAAAGTTACCATTTAGGTACATAAACGCTGGTACTTGGTACTTGTAATATATCAAGTACCAATCACGCGAGGGCCATTCTGTAAAATGGATTCTAAAAAGGTGTGAGAAGTCAATGACTGGCTTTATACTAGGCTATAAAACTTCAATTTACATATCCTTCAGAACCTACAAAGCGCATTTAAAAGAAATATTTACCTCACATTTACACGTTGACAAAACGAGACGATACTGACACTATTTTAAGTTTGATGACGTCGCTGTCTACGGATTAAAAAAATTGTTTTTGTTAAAAATCTCAAGAAATACAAATCATCATGGCTGAAATGATGATTTGTAGGTGTGGAGGAACGGGTGTTATGTCCCTCCAACACAAAGGGGGGGATCCTCCGACCAGGCGAGGTGATCATGCCTTGCGGGACGCGGCCCAACGGTTGATGTTGGGATATTGTATATATATATATATATATATATACTAATCGGCGCAAGAACTCTCATAGCGTGGTGCAGGATTAGTAGTTACTTCGTAGTTCAGCTCGTCTTCGCTAGATGATGTTGGAGTATGTTTTTACTGTACGTGGAAATCGCCACGGTAGTAGCTGTTCACCGCTGGACGGTTTTTTTGTTTGTCGCTTTCCAAATTGTACATAATATTATCCAATCTTATAATGAACACAATCCCAACACCAATAAAATTCGCCTACTGAGGCTATGATTCTGCTGTCATACATTTCACATACAATGGTCTTCCTATTTGAACGCAAAGTATAAAGACTGAGGGCCATATATTTGAAAAATAACACTCACAATAGAACCCAATTATTGCAACAACAAAAGAAAGTAATAATCTTTCGTTGTTTGCGCAGGTGGTATTTCTTAATTTGATCTAAACTGTTCACTTTGATATGGAACACAATGGTGCAACATTGTACATGAATTATGTACACACATTTCCATAATTACTCCTTCATTAATTTCTGGACGGAAAGTGCATGCACTGTCTAGGTTTAATGACTAGCTGAGTTATTAGAAGTCATGTGCATGTTTGAATAATATACAATATACATTATACAGCAATTAATTTTATCTGTGTGATTGACTATACAATGTTAAAAATCTGTTCACACATGAAAATTCAGTGGGTGAACAATTATTCATTCACAATTTTTCTACCCTTTGGGTTGAATTCTTTTTTCAAATTTAAAACTCTTTATTTAAATCTTTTGATACGGCAAAGTTTTTTTGTAGAAAAGTTAGTGATTTTTAATTCCTAAACTCGAAAGTTACAAATTGAACTTGAAAATTTACACTTATTAATCTTTTTACAAATAAAGCTCTTTCATAAGAGAAAAGTAGAAAGGATTTGTTGAGTTGATTTAAAACAAGTTTTGAGTTGATTTAAAATAAAATATAGGTAGTTAATATCAGGGATTTTAAAACAAAATTGAGAAATCGCTGCATATAAAACATTTAAACAAAATCACTGAAATTGACATCCGTTCACCATAGTCAGTTTAATACTCTACTTTAACTATTTTCAAGTAGGTTTCAGTAATTACTTTGGTCTACATAAGGTTGTAAGGCTATCGACCCATTGGTATCGATTGCATACTCTGTGGAGTTTTGTAGGGCAGCGGAAACAAACGGCAGCAAGCATTTACGCCCTTTTGTAGGGCATACAAGCATTCCTATACAGGTCATATCATTCAAATCTAAAACAATATTTACTTTTGAACTAAACATTCAGACTGTTTATTCTGTACGGGTATGTTATTTATTGACTCGTGTTTCAGTCTGTTTCAATACATTAGATACTTCAAAGCATCCTTTTGTGGAAATTTTGTCTTTATTCTTCTTTTGTATTTATTTTTAATGCTGTGTTTTATTACAATAATTAAAATATGTTTTGAAAAACTGAGTCATGAAATATACTAATGGAATATATTGGGCACTTTTTTGTATTCACACCTGTGAATCACGTCATCAG
The DNA here is from genome assembly GCA_963859945.1 of Euplagia quadripunctaria. NCBI lineage: Eukaryota > Metazoa > Arthropoda > Insecta > Lepidoptera > Erebidae > Euplagia > Euplagia quadripunctaria. Next base: position 7,238,880 of record OY982574.1, read on the forward strand.
TCTACAAACCAAAGTTCCAGTTTTTATACTTACCTTTACTTACTTTACATAGTTTACATTAAATTTAGACTTTGTTGTTAATGTTTTATCTACATATTTGTTTATTGTAATGCTTGACAAAGAAGTTACCGATGCCTAGAATTACTTACAACACCAAAAGCACAAATTACTAAGTAGTTACTACGTAACAGATAAATCACTGCCTACAAAATATCGATAGCTACCGTTTTAATTGCCTACTCTTTCCGGGCTTTAAAATGTGTGTAGGGTTACCTCTTCAATAAAGTAAATATAAATTTATAAAAAAATTACAATTGTTACCTATGCAAATTAAGTACTTAACGTTTATTTTTCAGGTACAATGTTTTAGTACACAAAAATCCCACATGTTTTATTTTTATGTGATGTGATGTGTGATGTGTGTGATTTATAAACTTCTTCATTTTTCTAAAATTTCGATTATTAAACTGTATAGTGGAAAATATTCTAAATGTTACAAAAACTTTTAATGAATAATTTGAGGGAAACAATATAGGGTTAAAAGGTTAGTTTAAAAAAAAATCATAAATAGCGCCGCCGTCTACATCCTTATAGGTACAGCACATAAACAACCATGTCAATTTTCACTATGAGTTTTATAGTATTTAAAGAATATATTAATACGATATCTAATTACGTTTCTGTATTTTAAAAATAAAGGCGTGGGCGCGCAATACAGCTATCGGAAACCCAATGCGCGAGACTGCGTATATATATAAGGTCCGCGGACGAGACGCGAACGAACGGCCGGTAAGTACTTACCGCGCGCAAGTACATTGAGTGGCATAGACCTGCCCAGGGTACTGATCCCCCTCCATCGAAGTCTAGTAATCCTACTCACAAGCAATAGATCAACACTTATTTAAAAGTCTGCCGTATAGTGAAAGTACTACATCCGTCGGGTTTCGTATTTTCTTTGTAGCTACTTTATTTACACTACTCACATATCATAAGTTAACGTAGACTTGGTATATTCCTTTTCTCCGTAAAACTCAATCTGACCTCATTATTGTTGCTGGCGTCAGATACTAAGTGAACGGTCCAAGACAGTTCGACTGACTTTGTTCGACTTTGAATCGAAGTACAGTGACTCATTGTAATTGCCTTGGTGACTATCAGACTCAATATAATACAAACTAATGTGTTGCAATATCAGATCTATCACCTAAGATAAGATAATGTACATATCTGTACAAATAATACTTTTTTAAACTAAGTACTACATAATAAAAATATTGTACGTACAGAAGGTTTACTGTTTAAAATGGGTATAAATAAATTCTTGTCACACAATACAAAGGTGTTATGTGACGTTTTACAAGGAGCGAGAACTTCTTTTGCTCTGACCACAGCCCGTTATCAGATTTTAAAACTGTGTTTTATACCACATTTATCTTACTTATAGCCCCGCCACAAGGACGCTGTTTGAATCATCTATTTAAGATGCAAAGACCTTTATGTATCTGAGGACAAACCGCCGCAACGTACCGACGACATGGTCTAGTCATTTCGGGCGCAGTATGGCACACCGTGTGGTTTTAGTAGGTTTAACTCCGAAATACCGCCTTACTAATAGCCCCAGTGAGGTATCACCCGAAGGTTTTCACACGCAAAAAAAAAAGAAAAGATCATTCATCTTATATGTGTGTTGGATGCACAATCCACTCTTATTATAATAGAACAAAAACACGTACCTACGTAATTCATTGTTGTCCCAAGTATTATATAGAAAGGATCTAAAGGCAATTATCTTGTTTGAACTATGATGGCTGTCTTTTTTAAATATTTTCCTGAGCAATGTCTGTGATATACGAATAAAATACATAAGTATTATTTTTGAAATAATAATTATAGTCTCTTAAAACAAACAAAAAACACGCTTTAATGGCAAACCTGAATGAAAAATTAAAAAAGAGTTCGGTTATCCACTTCCTGGCTCCTTCATCAGACCATCTTTATTAAGCCCAATCTGTTGGACTCGTCAAAACGATACATATGAGCCCAACCTCGAGGGGTTCACTACTGCCACTGCCATGGAAAAGTTCCACTATCCACCTTTGGGCTCCATCATCAGATCAGCTTAAAGGTGCCAAATTATAGTATTATCATCCAAATTATATTACAAATAAAGTTTCATTTCGATACGAAAATTAAAAGTAGGTTAAAATTCACTTTCAAGATTTATTTACATGGTGATTTACAAGTGAAGCAAATTAAAGCTAGTTAAAAATGGGTAGTGGCTTGTTTTTTTTGTATTGGAAAGTCGGAGAGTTTCTTTCTACTAGTTCTTTATGTACCGATACATGTATCTCTAGGAACCCAAATAACCATGAAAATGATTTGGCTTTCAAATCAGGGTCCATAGAAGTCGCTATTACATATTTCAGTTTTTTATTTTTTTTTCTTGAAGTAAAAATCCACTGAGGATTTACTATTAAAGTAATTTAAAAAAATAAAAAAGTCTTTGTTGATATCATAATATTATTATGTATTTCTCGTAATCTTTGTTGTCATGTTCGCTTGTATAGCCCAGTCAACCTAGCTGTTTTATGATCAAATTAATATGGACAATTCGATTACCACGCATTTTTATTTTTGGATAAATAGTAAAAAAATGCGCTGATTAAGAATTTCGATACCCGCAGTCTGGACAAGTGGGGCGTCATTTTTTTTAAACAATTTAATAAAAAAAACTTTGTTTTAGATTACATTATATACAGTTCCTTGACTGGGCTATGTAATAATTCCAAAAAACAACATCCACCACATAATATTCATATTTACTTATCTTTAGAAACTTCCAAAAATACTTTTTAACGAGCATTTGCGGTTGGCAAAATATTTGTTTGTGTGAAGGTCACAAGTCGCAGATCACATGATGTGACACATCTAATATTTGTTTCGCTAACTGTTAACAAAACAGTGCACGATCGATTTAGACGTCATACCATCAGGTTTTGTGGCATCTGTGAATTGACGTGGGTGGGAATGACGTGGCGCAATATCGTTGAAGGTTTAATAATTTGTATAAATACCATATTATGTATTCTGTGATAATACTTAAAAAGGAAAACTTACGATACTACATTAATCCTAGCTAATAATATAAATGCGACAGTAAGTTTGTTTGTTACGCTTGCAATTTACACGTCAGTGATACAGAAAAGGACATGGTTCCATTCATCTAGATTCAAGCGAGCGACGCCGCGGGCAAAAGCTAGTTGGAATATACATAGCAGTTAGTCTTTTTTGTTAAAATTTGTAAAAAGTTATCTAAGGGGTCTGTATCACATATATAAACACTCTACGGGTATTACTTTGGTGTCTCGCACCAAGTCTGTTATAGTAATTAAGTACTAACATAGATTTTAAGATCACTTGTTATTAACACAGTGGACCGTTTTGTAGTCTGATGAGTAAATATAACTAAATAAATAAATTACTTTGTCGAATGCATAATGGGATGGTTGTGTTGGAATGGGACCTATTAAAAACTACACAATATTCCGATTGCGACTGTATAACCAGTCTTAAAATTAATTTTATCTGCACGGTTCAGATTTTGCTTCAACTAGCCGTATGTCATGAGTCATGCTCAACGATTTCCTTGAAAAAATAATTATATTGATCCTTTGCAGAAATCACGTGAGAGAGTAGAATCTAGTTAATGGTTGTGAACAATGCTGTGTTCGTTGTAAAAAGGTTGAATATTAAACAGTTTAAAAAGTGAATACTTTACAACCAGCATGACATCCGATCATGTTTTATTGAAAACCTAACGGAACAGTATGCAGAAGAAAGTCGTACACTCGCATATTTTAAGATAAAATAGTCACGTGTACTTGAAACTTGCGTGATGGCTTTTCATTCATATCTTTAGAAATATTTGACTTGTATTTGACACTGAATGAGACACATGTCATAATAAATGGCTGTCAATATTTTATGCTTTCGACGCCATTACTTTCACGTGCAACAAATTAATTTGTACCAAAATAGATGAGGTGATATATATGGGACATGCTATTATGAGCTGAACAAAATCTTTGAGGGACTTTTTGTGGCCATTACGGGACGTTCTTCAGTCATAGCAATATTATTGAAATACACGTTTAGAGTAGTTAATTTGTGTCATCTATATTAATAAATAACGCTGAAGAATTTTTTTTATTATTTGTTTATTTAAACGTGCCAATCTCTTAGATTCGAAAAATTGTTTTACTATTTAATAGAGTATTATTCGAGGAAGGTTATAGGCTATGTATCATCACGCTAAGACCCTTGGCAGTGGGGCAGTCACCGTAAATGCGGGTGAACCTGCGGTGAAACCCATAATATATTCTATTTCGATCTGAAACGGTTTACCAACAGTCGATTGGTCCATGAACCGTTGGTCAACTTTATCTTTAAACCATAAACTTTTCGTCCAATGGACTTTCATCCACGAACGTTTCGCCAGCATTACTCTACGTCGATTCACTATTTATAGTCATTGGTTTAGGTTAGGTTAGAACTGTGACCACAACGTACGAGCCGAGCGAGCGAAGCGAGCGTGCCGCGGCGGCGGCCGGCGAAGTGCCAGAACCGAATCGGTCCTATATAACCTAAACCAATGACTATAATTAGTGCATCGACGTACAGTAAAGATAATGTTGACCAACGGTTCATGGACCAATCGACTGTTGGTAAACCGTTTCAGATTCATTTTATTTAAACAACTAGCCCAGTTGTTTAAATAAAATATATTGTGGGTTAATCTATTATCAAAGTTTAAAGTATTGACTACTATATAGGTTTTAAACCAAGTTTTTTGGATCGGATACAATGTCCGTCTTGATAGTTAACGTTTTATATATTATTCTACTTATACCTACTCAACACAAATCCTTGGTTGAAATGATTAATTTTATACCTTAACGATTAAAATGTGTATATTTTGTGGCTTCTATTGTCAAACAAAAACCCTTATAGTTTTGACCATGATTATAAGTTATGTGTATTTGTAAACATTACAATGAAAAAATAGGCAGTCATGGGACTGCCGACAGAAGTGAAAACTTTAACGAAACGACGAACTTAAAACGTCATATTAGCAGGTTGGTGACATTAATTAATAAGGAGATCACAAAACTCATGTTTAGATTAGCGCCCTCGCGATTATTTATAGTCTCTACATCTCTACAATAATTTTTTTTTTTGGCTCTACCACAGCTCTACATAAAATCCTTTGACAGTTTGTCCTCCGTATACCTACTTGACATTGGCAAAATTGTGGTAACTCCACAAAGCCACGAAACAAAAGTTGAAGTTGAAGTAGATTAGCGCCCTCTATCTCTCTCTCTCTGTCTCTCTCTCACTCACTCAATCAATCAATCACTCACTTACTCACTCAGTCACTCTCTCGCTCCCTCCCTCCCTCTATATATCTCTCTGACGCTGTACATGCAAATATAAGACACTCGCCTCCGTCTTAAGTATTTTTGATCTCGTCAAAAAAATATTTTTTTAAATATATGACACTCGGACACATTTTCGATACATTTGCGATCAGGGTCGTGTCCTGACGCGAGTTTAAAATTTTTACCCATCTCAAAAAGTGTCCAACGCCGCTAAAGAAGTTTTCACTTCAAAAAATGTTTGTATATCTAAAGTTGGTGATGGTGCTGCACACTGACAAATAAAACAACATCCACTTCGATTCAGTTCACAGAAACCTCATTGATTATAAAAAATTAGTATATATACACGTATAACTGTGCATGTGTAATGTGGACGTGGATTTGTCTTGAGTTTAAGATAAATCGATAAGATAAGAAGAAGATAAGATATTTGCTCGATTTTAAGCCTAACTAGTAATTTTAATTATTACATTATTTCACTAAATATTGTTATTTAAAAGAGAAGCCGTGAGTTTGTTTGTCCGATTTGTTCTCACAAGGCTCAAATACTTGGAAACGGTTGGTTATAAATCAACACTGGCAGATAGCGATGTTACCTATTTGCAAACCGTAATTATTTCTCTTTATGTATTATTTGTTTTACTTTTGATAAAACAACCTATGGTAGCGGTGACATTGCGTTGATCTTTAAAAATATTTTTTTTGGTTTAAAAAAGTATTGAAACAGTTTTTAAGAGTTTTAAGAAATAAATATATTTGACTTTAAACCACATCAAAATCTTTTTCCCTTGACTGTCTGTTGGTGTGCGAGTTGCGTCAATAATGTTGAAAAAGGTTAAATAATGGTAAGTATTGTATATTATAGTGCTTATATGCCTAAACATTGAATTCTTAAATGAACCACACGTTTCTGTACTACATAATCTGAAATTAGTGTGTATGGTTTAGAGCTGAGGCAGAGACGGAGACACCACACACTATCGATCACCACAGTGAGAGAAAGAAAGAGAGAGACGATACGCTGTAGTCTAGTCGGGTAGTCGGTCTTATTATTTTCTATTAATTATTAAATAGTTTTCATTTAAACTGTTTCCTGACACACACGCTTAATGTTAATTTATAATAGAAACAACACGGTCAAACGTTTCAGTATACTATGCATTGTGAAAGTTTGTTTTCACAAATTGCTTTCATATATGTATAATAAAAGAGAAAAGGTTATTCTAGTTTAGATTGAATTATTTATGTGTAGATGTACCTCTTACACATAAAATATTTAATGTTTTAGCAATTTTCGTCTTTTTGCACACATCAAATAAAACTAGAGTGGTCAACAAGTAGTATATTTTAAATAAACTTTATTAGTTCATTCAAAGCAAATAATAAAATTTTCGGTTGATTTCTGCAATGTATCTGTCTACATATATATATCTCTGATCATCATTGTAATAAAGGGATAGAGATGAAGACGGGCTTTGAGCCTACGCTTCCCGGAAGGATACAAGGGTCTCTCTCCATGATGGATAGACTTCAGTACCATACATTTCTGCCTGCAACTATCGTTTCGTGCCTTCAATTATCTAATTATTTTTTAATAAGTATCTTTAAAAAAAGTAAAACAGCTTAAGTAAAACCACCTACGTAGTACGTCATGTGAGTAGAAACTTTCATTGGCTATTCACCATCCATTCGCCATTAACATTTAAATGTCGGCTATTATATTGATGGACAATGTATTAATACCTTTACTTAGTTATACCTTTACATGGTGTTGTCTGAGCCCATTCATCGCGCTACGAGACAACTGCTATCAGTGTGTGAAGCCTATGCGACGGCCCACGGGCTCAGGTACGATGTTAATAAGAGCCAACTTATGGCTTTTAGGCAGTGGACATTAAGGCGTACCAAAGTTTACTAGAGGTATCACTAGGTGGATCACCTCTTCAAAGAGAACCTTTAAGTACCTGGGCCTTGTACTGTACGCTGTAACATGCTTGCCCGCAGATTTTCACGATGTACACAGAGAGAGAGAGAGAGAGAGAGACCTCTTTTTTAAGGCCTTATGTCAATCTTTTTACACGTGCAGTCTGTGGACCAGATATACCTAATGGGCGTGCATACAGCAATCTACGTGTCCGGTATAATAACACACAGGATATTGTTGGAGCTGCCGTGAAGGCGAAGCGCGTCGACAATGTAATATTGATAAGCCGAAAGACGTATAGATGGTGTTGCGGCCATCATGCGTAAAAGTTGTGCCTCGGTACTCACTCCCCTCCGCGGCGGTGACATGCCAACGGTGTCTTGTGTGAATGTAGATGAATCCAGTTTCTGATAAATGCAGTTTCATCCAATGCTCAAACTCTAGACACAGTTTGCTCACTAACACTAACTTTAAGACAATTTTTACTAACATTATGTGGGCTTGCCCGAAATAAAAAACATTATTACAGTAGGTTTTCACATTTTTTGAGGGGACTACTTTTATTTTAGCCATAGAATGTCAACTGCTCCCTCAATGACTTCCAATAAGACCAGTTGGAAGCGGCCTGCATCTACCGACGACCTGGGGCTGGTTTAGAGCCGTCATTTTTATTCTGTAATGACCACCGCCTAACCCTTAATATGTCTATGTAGGCTTAATAAAGATATCAATAGCGTATTATAATAGTTTTATATTAGACCAATCATATTATACTACAACATAAGGACGCGGTGCAACGTTTGCATCTTAGATTAAATCTCTGACTGCTCTAACTCGTAAAAGTTTTATAATATGATTTTCGTACTTTGGTCACCCTAGAGCATGTTAAGCTTTGAATTATATAACGGGTATTTGAAAGGCAAATCAAGAAATGCCAGCGTATCGTAATATCTGCCCAGGCAGATCTTGATCAGAATAGTATTTATATGTGCGTATATGTATATGTGTATGTAAACTAAACTTCGACACTATTTAACCGAAGTCTTAATTAACAATGTGTGTGTTTTACTAGCAAATTAAAAACTTTCTAGACCCTACGTTACAAACAGATTATCCATTTTAAAGAAATAATATGAGTGAATAAATGCACACTAAAATAAAAGTTTGTTTCTAATTTAGTTTAATTACTTTTTATTACGTTTAATTCGATATCTAAATATAAAATCGATATATGGACGACATGTGCGTCATAGTGCAATACATAAGAGAGTTATTAAGCTACTTATGTGTCTAATAAATATTATTATAATAGGTAATTATATAATTAAGATTTGCAGTTAACGAATAAGCTAATAATAGCCTGAAAACTTCCCAGGCTGGACGAAAGAAGTCTCGACTTTCTGTGGGACCTGGAACCATCCAACTATGCACCTGGAACTTCTCGAGAGTACCTCCTAAACTGTGAATCTTTAGATGTTCCTTATGTGATTGTCAAGATCTTTACAAAATATTCCTAGTGTAGAAACTAGTCCATTCGATAGCAAGAAAATTTAACATTCAAACAGAAAGTAGAACAAGGGCGCCCACAATAATTCACATAACAATAATTCAGGTTTTGTATTCCACCTTATCGTGGGTACAATAAAACATACATATTATTCAAAACATGTGCCGAAATGCAATAATTCGTCACATTATAGTCACATACGCAAAATTAAATATAACTCTTACATGTTTACGGTTTATCTGTATGTACAAAAAAATTAGACAAATACTACTACTACTAAATTAGACAAGACAAAAAAATTGTAGTTCGTCTCAAGTTAAAGTCCATCAGATATGAGTGAAAGAAGAGAATTACCCTGACCCACATTGGGAGAAACTTTGTTGAACAGACCCAGTTATTCGATAAGTGTAGCCTGTCGCCTGAATTATTAGGCCAGAGAAAGGGTGCTTTGCGATTGTCTAGTGCTAGATTAACGAGGAAAAGGAAGGAGAGATTGCTCTGCTCCAAGTGTAACTTCAAGGTGCAAGAAATGGTAGCCAGGGTTTGTAGCGGATCGATACCGCCTATCTCGGTGACATCGGAGACACTCGGTTTAGTCAGTTCAAATTCGACGTAATCGCTGACATGAAAAATGGGTACTGCATCTTTTATTGTATACATAGCTTATATGTTGGCATCTTTAGATAAAAATGGCAAGCCGCGACAACTTAGAGTATATAACCCTGTAGCTTTAATAAGAAACGAACGATATTATAGGATTAGATTGTTGTCATTCGAAATGACAGGCTTTTGTTTTGCTTTGCTGAAACCCGTAATTACATATTACAGAAATAATATATTGTATTGGTCGTTTGTAATTTTATTGTACCAATATCAATCAATCAATAGTCAATGACTAACAAACTGTGCTATAAAATCATGTACAACATAGTATCGAGAATCACAATAGTGCTCAAATAAAGCTTCTTAGTTCATTGGCTACAAGTACCATATTAACCTACTTTTATTTGCTAGTTGACTAATGAATTCAGCGGTCGAGTCACAATCACAAAATGTCAATAGGGTTGATTTTTATTACTTTCGGTAGGTCTTTTTAACTTTAAACAATTATTACATTACTGTGAGCCTTCTTCAAGAAAACGGCTATCTGGCGCAAGTGACTACTTCTTTCTGGGGTTAGGTTAGTCCTAGTTGAAAGATAAAAATAACAAACTATTCTTTCCCTCTTCTCTTCACTTTTATAACATGAGCACAGATGTCAACTTTCGGGAACTCGGAAATAGGATATTCGAAATAAAAATCAATCCGAAACCGGATAGAGCGGAGTCTAAATCATTTATGAGAAGTTTTTATTATTTGTAAATGTTATTTTAATTTGGTTTTTGCATTTTTATGTAGATTTTTTTATGGTATAGGGGGCAAACGAGCAGACGGGTCACCTGATGGTAAATTACTACCGCCGCTCATGGGCACCTGCATCTCAAGAGTCACAAGTGCTTTGCCGGCCTTTAAGGTGGGAGTAGAGGGGGGTATATAAATAATATCACTTCCCATTCATTGTCACCCCTTTCTACCTACCCTTGCCTTGCAATATATTCACAATTTTCCCATCTTTAATAATATAGATTTATTGAGTAATGGATAACGGTAATAGGCTTGCCCCCTATCACGTGTGTGGGACAAAATTATGGTCGGCAATATGTGTGTTTCATAGGCCTCTGTCTATACCTTCGGAGCTACAGGCGTGAGTGACGTTTGAATGTGTTTTACTACCAAATGCTAACGTAGGAATATTTAAACCATTGCTTATCTGTATTTTCCTATTACAATTCCTTGAAAATCAAATATCCGTAATTGAAACTATCCGAAGCTATCGAATAATCCGGTAGACCGATAGACGGAGACCGGTATAATATTATTCATATATATATACGATTTTGGTGATTGGTATCACCACACGGTGTTCCATCACAAGTGGGTATATTGCAAGGGACCTGGGTATGAGTAAGCCTCCGGGAACAGGATGCTCTGCCTGTGTTCATATGTATTGGCACTAATGTTTTATCTAGAAGTTACCTGCAATATTAAAATATTCCTTTTTTCGTCTCTACATTAGTTTATCACATGGGATATCCTTGTAATGTGATCAGGAAATATGCGCAGTTGGCATTAGCACCATGTTAATATTTGCTAATTTGTGCCAAGATGACGACTGTGTTCACTTATATGTAATGTCAATTGCAGAATAGATAAGACGCATACTCAGGTGTTAGTATGCAAAATTATACCTACATGTATCAAATTACAGCATATAGTTGACTGGTGAAGACTTAACATAATATGACAGTTATTTCAAGAACCAACGTGTATGTTTTCAGAAATCTTGTTATTTCAAAGAATAAATTTGGGATGTGTTACAACTGACTCTTGTAGTCGCGTAAAAGAAATTAGATATTGGTTATCTACGAAACATTTTTCCTGCGTCTGCCTGTCAGCATTGGTGGACATCGATATTAAAACTCTTTTTCGTTATACTAACTTTATATCACTCCGTTTTATTTTTAAAATTCAACTGCCTTACTCGTAAATTTTACTTAAAGACATAGAAATAACGAACGGAGCACCATACCCTACATAATCTGTGGTCAGAGTTGGATTACATGCGAAGATCGAATAGACAACAGTTAACGCGGTCTAGGTTGATCACTGCAACCATTGCGCCATCTGAGATAATCTGTCTTTTACTTTTCTACTTCCAATTAATTATTTATTATTTATTTATAACCATACACTATCTTTTCAGAATTTTTAAGCCTAATACAATAGTGGGTAACTTATTTCTAGATGTAGGTAACTAAGTCTATTCATTATTTAATATCAAATATTGAATTGAATAAATATATTTTACTGTATCTAAATAACTTACAACTCATAAAGTTACTTTTGCGCGTTCACTTAATCGACACGAGAATATATATCAACCCGCTCGTGAACCTGGCTCACCATACGGATAACTCTAGTGAGAGATGTAGTATCCTTCTGTGAACTGAACGTACCTCCCAAGTCGGTCTCCTATTTTTCTTATTTGCCCTTTCCCCTTTCCAAACGGGTGGCTCTTATTATTTTTCCTTTACACACACACAAGTCTATCAGTTATTAAATTTAAATATCGACTGATAACAAGCATAGCATTGGCCTTACCCACAAAGTTTCAACAACAATCGCAACTTGACAAACAATGGTGTTTTCGCAGCTGGTTCACGACAAAAGAATTTTTATATTGTAAATTATAATATAATAGTACATAAAATATTTTTCCACGCTATAGTAATTTTAATGCTACATAAATTTACATTTTACATGCAATGCACGAACTATATCGCTAAATGATAAAAGATAATAGTACTGTCACATAGATTATTATAGTATTTTTAACAATACAAAGTGTAAAAAATTCAATAACGCTGTTGGACTTCACCTTGAATCTGTTGAATGGCAAATCGATAGGACAACAGCAGTTAAAAATAACTCAGTGTGCTTCAAACCAACATTAAACTTTCTATGTAGTTAGGTTTTAAATAATACCGATTTTATAAAAGAATTGTAAAGGTTCAGAAAGCTACATAATATAAAGATTACTCTTTATATTACGTAGGTTCCTGAACTTTTACAACTTGTTTTCAAGCAGCTATTTTTTAATCGAGACGATGGGCGATGTGTTTCGAATCTTATCCAATACTACTACTTGAATTTATCCGAAAACAAAATGTTAGATTAATTAGCTGACAGACGTACTTATGTTAGGCAACCCGCGTTACAAGTAGTACAATCTAATTCTATATTTTAGGGGTGGTTAAGATGTCATTAGATCTTGTTCAAATTTCAGTTAACACATCTCGCACATTGCGATTTTCCACACTATAAAATATTATTGAATATATGCATGTTACGTTTAATTGAAGATAAACAATTTTAAGAACCTGTATGTCTGACGTTTTCACCAAAGCTGTTGAAACGAATATAATAATGAACAAGTTTTCGTAATACATGTTTTTGCGTAAAAAACCCGGAATTTCTTTTGATTTTTCTCACGCGAACGAAGTTTCGGGAAACAGTTGCTGATACAAACAATATAATCTCGAGCTTTAGAATCTGGGCTGAAAAAACACTCGATGGGGGCCAAGTATTCTATTACATGTCTATCACTATTATCAACCCCCGACGCAAAAAATAGGGGTGTTTTAAGTTTAAGATGTCGTGTATCTGTGGCATCATAGCTCATAAGCGTATGGACTGATTTTGATTGTTTTTTTTTATGAAAGGTGACTTGACAGAGAATTTTCTTAGCTATAACTCAAGAATCTCTCTTTCCCTTTTTTCTAGTCATTGAATAGATTTTTGAGCCGGGGGTATTTTTAATTTATAGGTACTTGTCACCGTAATACGTGAAGGATTTAGTTTGATAAAAGTTGTGTGGGAAGAAATGAGTTATTTTAGGTGTACTCAAGAAATATTAATATCCACGTGAAACATTATTTTAATTATAGAATGTATGTGTATGTGTGCTGCTCGTGAAGAAGGTACACTAAAACATTAGAGAATGGTGTTTCTCGTCATATCCTAACATAGATTTATTTTAAAATAAATTTTTACATAAGACAAATCTATTGCTCAGAGCTCATTATAATATCTAATCTAAGTTCTTAACACTTCAACTTTGAGAATTCAAATGATTTTTCCTTCTTCGAAATAATTTGGTAAATCAAGTTATTTAATGACGGTCAGAATATAAAAACTCCTTAATTAAAATGTAATTTTAAGAATATATTAATTTTAATTATTCTTAATTTTGGCCATAATCACGCTTGTATGACAATATTACATTACCGCATAACTGTAGGCATTTTTTTTAAGATAATCTGTATTTTAGTAGACATAGATTTCAAAACAAAATAAAGACGTAGACCATAAAGAAATACCCGTTAGTCAATCAAACAGATACTGTCCTTGCTAGAAATCAAATGTACATTTCTCGGGCAACAGAAGTTACCAATTAAACAATTTACTATTTAAACCGTTCTTGCTCTCAAATTACATAGATCTTTTGATCTTCGGTCGATTTGAGTGATGCCATAGATAAGATTACTCGGTAACAGTTTACCCACTGCGTCAGGGGAGGCTTTTTTATTTATATTGGCAATACACATACACTACATATGCGTAAACTACGTGGTTATTATTATGGAAATGTAAAACTTTACATAATAATAACCACGTATGTGGTAATGGCAGAGATTACTAAGTAGTTAACAGATAAATCATTCCCTACAAAAATAATGATACCTACCGTTTTAATTGCCTACTTTTTCCGGACTTTAAAATGTATATAGGGTTACTTCTTCAATAATATATTTTTTAGGAAAATCTACAATTGTTATGTAAATTAAGTTTTTTTTTTTCTTTATCGTGTGGAAACCCCCACGGGTCATCACCTCACCGGAGCTAACGGTAAAGTGGTATGTCGGAATCGAACCGACTAAAACCACACGGTGTTCCGTCACAAGTGGGTCTATTGCAGGGGAACCCAGGTATACCCTAGGAAGGAGTCCTCCGGGAACCCCTGCAGACCTTGGCCGCTTTCAGCAGGCGACCACATCATGGAGTACGGGGGGCCTTACCCCCCTCCAGATCAGAGAGGTGCGCGTGGAACACGCCGCGCCACCGTCTCGGGCCTGCTTCTGCAAGGGTAACGGTCAGCCCGACCCGTTACCCCCAGACCAGCGCTCATGGAGGCCGGAGATCATTTTGCAAACTAAGTACTTAAGGCTTATTTTTTATTTTCAATGTTTTGGTATACAAAGGTCCTACATGTGATTTATTTTTAAATAAAGATTAATAAACTTCTTCCCTTTTCTAAAGTATTCTAAATCTTAGTTAAAAGTTTTAATGAATAATTTGAGGTTAAGAAGGGAAAATAAGGTTGAAAGGTTCGTTTTAAAAAATTACATAAATAGCGCTACCGCTAATTTTACTTTATACTGCACATAACATACTGCAATAACCATGTAAATTTTCACTATGAATTTTACAGTATTTAAAGAATATATCAATACGATATCGAATTACGTTTTTATGTTATTTAAAAATAAAAGCGTGTGTGCGCGATGCAGCTCTCGGCAACCCACTGCGCAAGACTGCGTATAAAAGATCCGCGGACGGACGAGCGGCCGGTAGGTATTTAACGCGCCATAAATTATTATGCAAACAAACAACATTCGAGTATGGCAATGTACCTGTACCTACATTTTAAATAGGTTAAACCTTGCGAATAATATCCAGGTCTTCAGCTATCTACATACCAAGTTTCATCGCAATCGGTTCAGTAGTTTTGGTGTGAAAGAGTAACAAACAAACATCCATCCATCCATTCAAACTTTCACATTTATAATATTAGTGGGATGCGTGTTCTTCTATTCTTCTTGATGCCTTATATTTTGCCATACTTATTATGTTTAGTTACTGGTAAAATTGAGTAACTTCAAGACTTGGTAATATGTATGAATGCCTTAAGTTAATAAGTAATAACATTGTTTCACAAAATCCAATCTAAGGTAACCTTTGCTTTTGTTAGGCCCGCATACAATTAAAAGGTCAAGCTCTGCTAATAAAAATAAATAATAAAGATTCAGACAACTGATATGCAACTAACTTCAGTTCATAAGTTCATATTTCAATAGGGTAACGTTATCATTGATTCATCAATTTCAGTAATCAGACACGTACCTTACACATAAAAATTATGTTTAGATATCGCGTACCGTGCTTGTATTCGGTAAAAAGAAAAATAAAGTAAGGTACGATAAACTACAGTGGAAACCCTTCGTTCTATCTTTTTTAAATTATGACAACCAAAATAGTAAAAAAAACAAATAACATCAACTATTCGTTCATAAATAAATCAAAATACAATATTGTACAAAGGTTTAATAAATTTCTGTTCCTATAGGAGTGTTCCTTATAATAAGATTTAATAAGGAATAAAAGTCTTGTTATAGTTTGATAACCATAAACATGTCCGTTAAATAACCGTAAAACACACTGCCCAGCCATTACATAACTAGTATAAAAGGGGACGCCATAAGCCACGAACGCATTACCATGTAGTAACAGTATCCAACTGTCCAACGGATGTGGGCGTGTATGACCACACGACGTAAACCCGATGTAAATTTATCAATTACTAGACGTTCCCCGCAATTTCACCAGCGTTTATGGTCACTAGTCTGTTCCTAAGGATCGTAGCGTAACGTCAAATGGCCTATAACCTTCCTCAAGAATGGGGCTATGAAACCTTAAAATAATTTTTCTAATTCGTTTTCGTGGGAGAGCCATGCTTCGGCACGTATGGGCCGGCTCGACCGGAGTGATACCACTCACAGAAAATCGACAGTGAAGCAATATTGCATTGCTTTTCGCCGCGTGAGTGAGGTTACCGGAGGCCGTAACCCTTCCCTCCCCCCTCTCCTTACCCTACTCCCACCTTAAAGGCGCCGGCCTTTGTGACGCACTTGTGACTCTTGAGTTGCAGGTTTCGAATGGGACGACCGTAGTCATTTGCCATCAGGTGACCCGTCTGCTCGTTTGCCCCCTATACCATAAAAAAATTCGTCGGGTAGTTCGAGAGATTAGCTTGTACAAGCAAGAAAAAACTCTTCGGCCTTAATTATTGGTATAGATATCGCGATAATATGTGATATATGTATTGCCAGACCTGCGGTATCTGGTTATTATAATACGTGCTGGTTTTACGATTTTATCAATATTTTCTAATTTATACGCCCCTTGAATGTAACTTGATATCGAAATTGATAAGTAATGCGTAGTGATGACATATAAAATGTTGTTAATATTTTATTTACATTAGTAGAATTATTAAGCCCGTAGGTATAAAGGATATTAGATTTAAAAAAAGTACCAACTGGTGTGATTTTGTCACAAAAAACACATATATTAGACTGACGCACAGGTTATAATTATGTTTGAGAAATACGTCTTCCCGTGATATCATAACTTCCACACGGATAAATCGTTATCAAAAAATATATTTTTACTAGAAAATTGGTATAACTGGGGTGGTCCTGTATAATCAAGATCAACATCATTCTGTCATCACAGATTCAGCTTTATTATTGTGTTTTACTATTTTTAAAGAGTAGGTTTAATACCTTAATTTAAACAAATGCATTCCTAAATATTGTTGAACCGTTGAACGTTGCAGTCCTTTCTGACAGTGAATGAAGTCGAAAGCAACACCTAGTCCTGAATATTATAATCTCATTGTGGTTTAAGTGTAGATAAATATAACTTACTTTCGATAAAAACTCTCGTTACAGATTGCTTTTTATACATTTGAAAACCAGGTTAGCTATTTTAAATATAAACTATATAAAATATATATTACGTATTTACTTTTTACTGCCTGTGTCATGAGATTCGAATCCATCAAGTACTCTATCTCTTTTACACATGTGTAGATAGAAGAGGACAATTACATGGCATTCAGCGATCATAATCTCATGGTAAATCATTTGGAACGTAATGCTTGCGTACCTACGCCACACAATGGGTGATAAGAATACTGAGTCACATTGAGAAAGCAGCTTTTACAGGTATTGTGCAGACGCCGCCGTACTGTCATGACTTTTCCATTTGTGGAGAAAGCTTATGAGTATTGGGAAGCCTTTTTTATTATTGACAATTCAATGTATAATAAGAACTGTACAATGAGAACTCATGTGCCTAGTCTGATTTTTTTATTCCCTTAGTTTGAGATTTATAGTGGGTGTACTAAATTGAAGAATAGTAAAGAGCATCTGCATTGGATACTGCACAGCATGCGCAGAAGTTTTCGGCCTTTTTGGTCTCGGCATAAACTTGTACTATCCAAAAGCGATTAACATGGAAGAGTCGTTGTTCGAAGTGATATGCATTTATTATCCTACAATAGCTTATTTAGCTTGGTCGAAACAATTTCGAGAAGAAAGTCATAGAAGTATGCCGCTGGGTTAGGTGGCAAATTGCAAGCTACGCCAAGTTGTCACATTACCTTAACCGTAGTCTGAATATCTTTCGATCCAGTGATTTCTCTGGTAATTATGAGAAATTATGTCAAGAATTGCACGCTAATAATAGGGCCAAATTCTTAACTACCTGATATGACAGGATAAATTACCTGAAGTAGTCGTCTTTAGAGAACGAGAAAAACGAGACCTACAAAATAAAACCACGAAGTTAGAATACGTCTAGGCTAGTGGATAGGCAACCGGAAGAATCTCCTTCAGGATGGGATAGACAGAATAGGCACTGTTTACAAGATACGACTCCTTTTTTGTTTTCCGGACGTTTCTATTAAATTGTAGGAGGAGTGGACTACTTAGAATGTTAGAAGAATTGTTACTAACAAATGGGTCTATCTCTACTATCGTTAATTAATTAATATTTATATCACCAAATGAAGAACCTAGCACGTCTTGCGCGTTGTTCCCTTTATTTAAGCTTGTTATGCTTGTTTTTATAACAGATTTATAATACTTTGTAATTAATTTCAATGCGTGGACGCAGCTAAGCGGAAAGGCTAGTAAATGAATATAATAATATATATTATATTCTTAATGTAGTTACTACATATTTATATATTATGTTAATATAACCGCTGGTACTAGTTTATTTTTCCCTCTGTCGTCAGCAATATAGGTTACCTATAGGTACATAAAATAAATATACATTCATAAGTTCATAACATACATTCACGCTTCTAGCTGCAGGGTAGACAGGGGCGTATTAAACCCCCACATTTTGCCAACATAATTAATCGACTTCAAAAAACGAGATTTTATGTTCCACTGTATGTTTTTTTTATTTATGTATGTTCAATTATTTAAAGACGCCTGGAAAGATTTGGAAAATTCTTCTTTTGTTTGAAAGGGTATACTTCCCAGGTGGTCCCATGGTCATCAGATCAGGATCTGATGATGGAATCCTGGAGATATCGAGGGAACTCTTAAATATTTATAGGCACACTGGAAGCGATTTGGGTATTTTGAGGCGCAGTGAAGTCGGTGATACTGTTTTTAAAAGATGACTAGCAACCCGCCCCGGCTTCGCACGGATAGCAGAGACATCTTCAACAATAATCATCATATTTCAACCATTTGACACAAAACCTTAACAAATTATAAATACTTAAACCTTTCTCATCGCTCTATCTATTGGTGAAAACAGCATGAAAACCCGTTTAGTAGTTTTTGAGTTTAACGCGAACAGACAGACGCGGCGGGGGAATATGTAGTGATTATTTTGGTCCCACTCACGTAATAGGGGGCAAGCCTATTGCCGTCAACCGGGCACTTCAACGTCAACGGGAAAATTGGAAGTATGTATACTGAAAAGGAAAGGTAGGTAATTAGGTAATAAGGAATGGTAGTGGAAGGAAATGGATAGATTGGAGAGTCCAGGTTAGAGTCGCGTACCTAAACTCAAACTGGGTGTTTCCAGGAAGTCCGAACCCTCTAACTGTAATCCTACTAATATTATAAACGTTAAAGTTTGCGAGGATGTATGGATGTTTGTTACTCTTTCACGCAAAAACTACTGAACCGATTGCGATGACGATTGCGTATGCAGATAGCTGGAGACCTGGATTAACACATAGGCTACTTTTTATCCCGATATTTTCACAACACCAGGCACCAGGACTTTCGCCATCCGTCGGGAACAGTCCCTTTTTTCTAGATGAAAGATACTCTATATTCTTCTCAACGCGATAAAACTTTTATCCCAATCACTTGGATAACTTGCAATCCACCATTGTGCGGTTTACCAAAAACTTTATGGCTCATACAACCAACGTGCGGAACAAATTGTCGCCTGCAGTATTCCCGGACCGATACGACCTTTGAACCTTCAAGAAAAGAGTGTACCTCAAAGGCCGGTAACGCACTTGTGACTCTTGAGTTGCAGGTGTCCATGGGCGACGGTAGTCCTCCTAAACCATAAGAAAATCCTTCTCTGTAACCCTGGCAACGTGAATGCAGAATTTCATGATGATCGGATGAACGGTACGGCAGCGCATAAAATACGAACATTCATTGATTTTTGTATATAAGATTAGGTGTCATCGAAAGATGTGATCATATCATATTTAAGGAACGTAATATATTCGGTATTAAATACCTTTAGTTTCATTCATGTTAGCTCTCTTTCTTACGAAATATCAGCTTTATCAGTAAATTTAATTTGTTAATATTAAGTAAGATTTACGTATAAAACAAAAACATTTTTTCTACAATTATTAGCGCTTTACGTTATCCACAGGATCTAATTAATATGCGACCATAAAAAATTACAGTTCCACTACCACCTTGTATTAGAAAATAATGCTTGTCGTGTATTTATTGTACTGAATATATCTACGAGTAAGTTTCCATCGAAGGAAATCGCAAGCGAAGTTAGCAATCTACATCTGATAGAGAAAGTAGGTCATGGAAAAATCTTAACAAACTACTAAAGAAAGTATGAAATATATATTATTGTTCAGTTGTTGTAGTTATAATACAATATTTTATAGTTATTTGTTACACCATAAGGTTTATATTCATTTATCAACTTATATTCTGTTGAATGATTTCTTATCTAGAGATATGAAAGAGAGTGTGAATGAATATACACCAAGGGAAACACTCGTATATGTTTGTCTAGTAACTTCGAATTTAATGAGATTTGAAATTTAATTTCCACAAAAAATATTTGTTTTTGGGGATATAACCCCTATCTACATCGAGCTCCGATACTTAGTCTTTTTATTTTCCAACAAAATCTTTATTACAATGAAAAAACCTGTTCTGTAAGTAATGATCTTTGCTGACATTCAAGTATAATTATTTGAAATACGATTACTTTACTAAAGGTATTAGGAAAATGAGTATTATTGATATAATTTGCAAGCTTAAGTATAAACTTTTGCTAAGTAAGTACATAGATAATCTCATTAGGGGTGTTCTAATAAGTCTCTAATGCACCTTATGAATACTTACTATATTAGACATTTTGTATGGATTCACCTAGAAAGCAGTAATTAACTACCACGAATAGGTACATAGGTACCTATGACGTCACAGCATATTAGAGCTAAATGCTGGTATTGCCATAATAATTTCACATTCGCACGATTCTAAGTAAAAAGGTACAACGCAAGTCTATTACGTAATGACCTGAGCTACCAAAAATTACCGAGTCATCAGCGTAACTGCCAATAAAATGCGTTCTACTTTCTAAGATTTATTGGAATCTATGTCGTAAATAGGGAATGTATTATGACCGATTAATTAGTAACGTGTAACAATGTATATATCAGACGGAGTAGGCACACGTGTAATTACACACCCGCACTTCACAGGCAATATTTTTGATCCCACGTAGACTCGAGACTGTGCTACAACTGTGAATTTCCAAAAAAAAAACAAAGAATTTTCCGAAAATCGTCAGAGAAAATCAGTCAGACCCAGGCTCTAACAATCGCATCACTGTTACTGCTGTCTAGATACGATAAGTAGTTGTAAAGTCGTTAATGATGTAGACACGAGGTTAGACTATTTTCATACTATTGCCATATTCAGAACATCTTTCAGTCAGAATGGTCTCTTATATTTGTGCGTTTTACTTCGAAAGTATTATTTATCTAGTATCTGGTCTCACCAGTTTTATATGAAACATTTATACCAGATCATTTTGACAAAATAGAAACAGCAGATCGGTTTCGCTACATTTTCAGTTCTTGATTCTTCATTTTATTTATTTATTATCAAAAACAACTACACAGTTTTAAATACTATTACTTAAACCCCAAATAAAAATATTATTTAGGTACAAAAGATATATCTACGACATTGTAACATTGATTATTATTAATTGAACTAGATCAGTTCTTTACATAACTAATATAATAGGGTATTAGGCAAATTACCAACGCAACGATGCATTATCTATTCTTTGCGGAGTTAGTGGCGAAGACGGAAGAATCGCCCGGATAAATACCACGTGCGCATTTCATTCCTAAATTGTTACAACAATGTCGCTGAAGGAAAAAAAATAAATGTTAAAGATTTACTGGTACGAGAAGTTAGGGTACGGTAGAAAATACAAATCAGCATAGAATTAAGTATGCATATAAGTTTAGTTTTGATCATCACACTATGTCTTCACTACATATTATAAAACAAAGTCCCCCGCCGCGTCTGTCTGTCTGTTCGCGATAAACGGAAAAACTACTGAACAGATTTTCATGCGGTTTTCACCAATGAACAGAGTGATTCAACAGGAAGGTTTATATGTAGTATACATGCATATTATTGTAGAGAAAAGTCGAGAAATTCAAAGATTTGTAATGTCATGTTTTAATATAAATATATAAATATTTTTGAATATATGAATGTTATGTATAATTGAAGATAAACAATTTTAAGAACCTGTATGTCTGACGTTTTCACCAAAGCTGTTGAAACGAATCACTACATATTATAAAACAAAGTCCCCCGCCGCGTCTGTCTGTCTGTCTGTCTGTTCGCGATAAACGGAAAAACTACGAATTGAGGCTAACGAACTATGAACATTCCACAAAATCTAGTGATGGATCTGGTTAAATAAAATCACTTCTTGTAGTACGCAACGTGATTCAAGAGGAAGGTTTATATGTAGTATACATGCATATTATTGTAGAGAAAAGTCGAGAAATTCAAAGATTTGTAATGTCATGTCGTAACAAACATTCTCACTCGTATTTTTGTGCGCTTACATTGCAAACGCTGGCTAAACCTTACGAGATAGATCAAATTAATTTACTACGGAATTGTATATTTTAAAAAGATCAATAAAAAAGTCCGCGATGGTATATGTTTATCTCCTAAGCATAACCCACAGTAACCATTTTTATCTTTTACATATTACAAAAAAATTATGGGTTATTTATCAAACCATTTTAAACAATACAGTATTATTCCTTATCCAATTAAATACATTAGATACGTTGTGCATTTCATGTACATCAAAATTGCCCTTTACAGCATATCTTAGAAGATATCAGAGATTTAAAAAGCGGGGGCAGAGCGGCTGGCGCTGGCGGGCCAGACCGATTCTGATTATTCTTTTTTGTTGGATAGAGTACCTCAAGGGTGGTCCCATATCAAGGAAGTCAGAATCTGATGATGGGATCCTGATAAAATTGAGAGAAGCCCTAGAAAATTGTAGGAACGAATAGTGTTTCTGTTTACTTTTCATTCATTCATGAGGTTTTTGCGTTTAGAATCATCATCATATCATGTAAAACAAATATCATGAAAAAATATCATATTATAAAAATCTTTACTACATATCACTACATATTACAAAACAAGTCCCCCGCCGCGTCTGTCTGTCTGTTCGCGATAAACTGAAAAACTACTGAACGGATTTTCATGCGTTTGCATTAGTGTATAATTTGTACCCGTGCGAAGCCGGGGCGGGTTGCTAGTGCCCGTATAAAGTTACATTGATATTCAAGAAAATGAAAATTACGGTCTGAGTTTTCTCGAATAGATTTACTCTATAAAAAACTATCGATATGCAGTAAGAAGCACAGAATATTATTCTGCGATTGAGGTAAGCCTGCTACTAATACCTTAGTTGGATGGGTCAATATATAATGTCACAGCAATTTTCTCTTTCAGTGTCAGCCAGTAAGGTTTGCTGGAAGAAAACTCAAGTTTTCGCCTTTGTACATACGATTTCCTTGTTTTTAAGATATGTAATCTACATCTAGTGTACAATAAAGAATAAATAAATTAATAAAATAAATTTCTTAGATATATTTGAAGTCGATGGTGTTTAACTAGGTAAATACTTTGGACCCAATTCTGTAAAAAGACCATCATTTTTTGCGTATTATAGTGTAAGTAATTGCATTCGTTGAACTTTTTCAATTACAATCTTGAAAATAGTTTTATAATAAGTAGGATATGAAATTTGGTGTATTTAATTCAAATTATGTTTATAGTTACGTAAATGTTAGATGATTTTTTTGATAACATACGTCGTAATCATTTTAAACTGTAACGTAACGTATTATATTGGTAAGTTTAACATTAGTGAATATTATGTTATCAAATATTACAAGACAGTAAAATGTCTCACCGTTATTATAGAAGAATAATACAATGGTGACAATCACTGATATTAAGGATAGTTATACTAGTTTATTTATACACATTGTATTTGGAATTAGATACCGAATTTTCGTCTAAACAAACAAAAACTGACAGACTGGCACTTGTCTGGATTTTTTTTAAAGTAAATTAATTGGCACCTGATAAATAAGCGATAAACTAGGACTGTGCACCACCCTACATTTAATGTGCAACGTTCCGCGACACTTCCTCTTGTTTCGTGTGAAGAAGAATGTTAGGGAGGACTCGGTGTTTTTGTGCGGCTTCCTTCGACGCGCCATGCCAGACGTGGGAAACCATCGGGTTAACCTTCCCTGACCTTTCTCGACTAGTTATGCTGCTATTAGAAGCAACATGCAGACAGTTTTATAACCCTACTGTTGGTATGTCGGCTCTCTACAATTTATTGCGTAACAAAATTTTATGAATGAGATTGTCTCACATCCTATATATTATTATAATATCTTATAAAATTACAATATGAAAGCCGATACGAATTGAGTATCAACTTTATCTCGTCCTTTACTCCTAGTAAGCTTTTTTCATAGGAAACGTTTTTAAGAGCTATACTTAAGTAAAAATTACCTTTCTGAGAAATCGACTTGCTTCCGTAAGTTTCGTATGAGCTAAAATGTTTTGATAATCTGAAAACTGGCATTATGGTAATAAGTGAAAGTATCGATTTTGAACACGTCATGCAGTTGACTATTTGATATTATAGGATTTCAGACCTTTTCCAATGTACCCTTTCTAGTTTATTGACCTCTTTCTTTCTAAAACAAACAACCTAAACTATTATTAAAACATTTGTTAAAGTTAATATGTACCTACCTATTTAGATGTTGGTGCTTTGAAAATAACACTCAGTGTTTCTTAAATATTTACGAAAGGTACAGCTGGGTTATCAAAATACCTCGTACAAATCTTTAAAGTAGAGCGCACTTTCACTGGGTGTTTTATGGTAGTGAGTAATTTAATCCGTAACGAGGAACGCCGGGCGACAACTCGACTCCGTTGAACGATATGACAAGGCCTTTCTGCTTGAGTGGCGAAAAATATGCTTTAGTACCAATTTGTTCTACTAAAAATATCTAGATGGATTATAAAATGAAAATTGTGCTAACTCATCGGCCTGAATACAAGCGCGGAATCATTTCACAATCTGACCTAGATTGTCTGCTATCTGAATTATAATCCGAGTCGTTAAATTAACATGAAATTACGATAATTAAGGAGGCACATGGCTGGCCACAGGGCACAAAATGCGTGTGTACCCATGCACTACTTGTAAGTTTACAAATCAAAGCAATAGTTTGTAAATATTCGGTCACTCCGGACCGAGATGTGTTAGTGTTTTTCAACATTTGAGAATCGCGGTTGAATTGTTACTGATAGATTTCTCCATAACTCGTATTATTTGATTATTCATTGTTAAGTTAGATAGGCAGTATAACCATTAGCTTCTCACATCAAAACGGTTTGAGTTTCATCACCGAGGCCTTTGACTTTTAAAAGTTTGAATTATGAATTTCAACGTACTTAAATGGTGAAGGGAAATATCAAGTTTTGTGCTCGTGTACACGCATACATATACCGTGGACTTATTAAAACTTTGTATTAAGTCATGTTATTTTACCACTAAAGCGACTTGTATATAATCAAAGATTGAATTTATTCTTTTGTTTATTCATCCTAACGAAGACTACCTACTCATTTTTAAAGGTTTCACTGTTAATCCTTTTTGAAGGTCTCTCAATAGAGTATCACCACAAGCAAAAAGAAACATTGTACCCAAATCACCGGGAATGGATTATACCGTTACGTCCGGATCAGAAACAATGCTCTCCGCATTCACAACGGTTCCGAACATCATTGTTTATTACTTATCTTTTGCGGCTTGTAAAGAACGATCAGGTTAAACTGGCACAGTATTCAATTCAAATAACTTCTATTAAAAACGGTTTACGTTTACCTGCTTACGATGATATCTTATACGCATAAGAAGAGTGGCAGCAGTTAATTTTAAAAAGTAAGCTCAGAAGCTGATGTACATGTTAAAACATGTACATCAGCTTCTCAGCTTTCTTTTCCTGCTGCGGCTTTACCTTTCCATTCCAGCTTATGTTTCCGTAACCTATCATTTTAAGATAGTTTGTGTTTGACGCTTATTATCTATGTAAGTAGTAAGTACCGTACATAGTAATGCGTTGTCTTAAATTTTCATGGAAAGACAACGTAGCACTTTCTGGACCTCTAAACTCGTGATTTGTTCTGAAAGTGTTGATTTATTAGGTACCTAATTAGAAAAGGGAAGGCGCAAGGGACTGCACTAATTGTTGACTACTGCTTTTGAAAATTCTCTAGTTCTAGTCTAGTATTAAAAATATAAAATCGTTTGAGTGAGTTGACTTAGATGGGTTTTACTTAGTGAGTACTATGTATTATGTATTCTGCGGTTTTACGCAATACGGTGAATGCTCTTCTTAAATAACTTATCCGTAATCGGTCTTTGTCATCATCAGTAATTAGGGTTGTCAACCAAGCTGTTAAAAACAGTATTATACTTTATTTCGCTATTTAAGTAATACTGTTTACTTTTTCATTAAAAAAAGTTTGCAAAATACTATTTTCATTCATCATATGACTGCATGGTATTAAAATAGTATAAAAAGTAAACACCATATTGCTATGGTTGACTTATTGTTCAGAATTAAGTTGGCTATTTATGAAAAAATATCAGAGGACAATTTTTCTTGATATGAATACTGGTCAAAAATTGAGTCATTTATTAGTGAATACTTCACAAGCATTTACATTTTTTTTTTCTAAAATTGTCTCTTATTTACTTTCTGTGCTCGGAGCTTCGGTCTTCACAAAAATAGTGTTTTCTATCAATTTGATAAAAAATTTGCTTCTCATTTATTTTAATTTAGATTAAAATTGTGGAGAGGCTTAATATTTAAGAAATGAAAGCAAGTTATTGAATTGTGCGAGAAGTTTAAATTGTTTCTTAACTTTAAAAACGTATATCTACTGTTTATTTTTCTTAAAATACTTTATGTCGCATACAAAAAGTTGGCAACCCTATCAGTAATTAACATCAATGGGCCGAAATAGTTTTTTGCAAATTTTCATTAGCAATTATTCCCTTTACCAATAGATTTATTTTTAATTTTATGGGACTTATTATAAGTTGTCTAATAACACAATACCAAAATCGTTTTACTAAGGATAGTAATTATAGAAGCATAAGTATTGCGTAATCTACACGCAGCGTTCCGATAAGTTGCCGAGTCTAAAAATATCATAAAAATAATAGGTTTTTACTAGAACCATCGCTGATTGAGAAAAATAAATCGTTCATGCTTATTCAAAAGAATTGATTTCTCTGATAGTGAGGTTATGTTTCGTTCTGCTACATTCATAATCACGAATAAAATCGAGAGTAGATAAAGTCTTGTACTATTTTATCTAACCAATGTAACAAAGCAAAACAAGCACACAATGTGCCTAATGGTTAACTGTTACTAATAATATTGGTGCCTATAAAGTCCGTGGTGTTGCTAACTCTCAGCCCTCACAGTGAAGCCAAAGCTGCCATGTAATGCTAGTAAACCAGGGTATATGCGGTCTTCTATAGCGCACACCTACCGAACATTCAAGAGATTTGAGCAGAAATCTTCTAAGGCTTTCTCTGAAATCCTCTGAAGAAAAGTGATCTGTTGATCACGTGATGATGATGTGATCAGTGAACTGTTTCATACCTTACCTTGTACCGTAAATAAAATCTCGTGCTCTGTAAGTCAATTCTCAAAATCTCCTTAGAAGTGTCATATTGTGAATAAGGTTGCATTTTGTTGGCAGTAGCATTGCTGCCGTTTTTTAAAAACTTGTAGGTTTTTAAAAGGTTAGTAATGTGAGACATCACTGATGTTGCAAAAGTCTAAGTCTGTTTTTTTTGTGCGTTTAGAAACCCCCACGGGCCGCTGGGATTTTCGGTGGAGTGGTGTATCGGAATCGAACCGATTAACTGCGTCTAACTTAATTACGAGCCCCGGGAACTATTATTTTTGTTAAGACATCAGCGGTCCTCTGCTTATCGCGGTCACGGCGGCGAATAGCCTCCAAGTCCTATTGTAATTGCAAATGTATTCTAACAGTAGCTAGAATGAACTTATTTAAAATGACTGGCCTGTTGGTCTAGTGGTTAGTGACCCTGATTGCTATGCCATAGGTCGTTGGTTCGATTCCCACGTAAGTCTGGGTGTTATTTGTGTCCGTTGCTGTATGTTTGTAAAGTCTCCCGTGACATAGGAGTAATTCCTAATGCGGGAGTTGCCTTATTAAAAAAAAATAAAAAAAAAATTAAATAAAAATCAAATAAAATCTTTATTTTGAAAAAAAACTTTCCTATTTTTAAAGAAGAGATGAAGATGAGAGTGAAGTGTGTCACTTACCGTGATATTATCTTTGCGTTTAAAATATGTAAATAGAATAAAATGTTTTCTAAAAAAGATTCTTAAACTTATTTTTTATGACATTTTTTATAACAGGCGGGTGGCCTCGTCTGGGAATGGCTATCATTGTTTGTACCTATTTTTAAATAAAATCCGTGGATCTACTGTAACAATAAAATGTTATTACACTACGAAAGCACTATTACATCTAACACAAATTAATAAGTGATAGAACAAATTGTTACATTAAATTTAAGAACGCAAATGCGAAAACGCGTTTTATTTGATTGAAGGCTAAGATGTTTTGAAGGAGTTAAAGTTTACATTAGATATCCCTATATAATTGCAGTCGTGCGATATGCGATCGTATTGATTGGGTTGTGCAGTCGTGCGATATACGATCGTATTTATCTTTTTGGGTTATTAATAACTAGTTTTAACCGAGCTTCTATCATGTTTTTTTAATATTAATACACTAGCCGTACCCGCAGTTTCGCCTGCGTTTATGGTCACTGCTCCGCTCCTTTTGGTCGAAGCGTGAGCTTCCTCGATAAATGAGCCCATCTAACATTAAAAGAATTTTTCAAATCGGACCAGTAGTTCCTTCGATTAGTGCGTTCAAGCAAACAAACAAATAAACTTTTCAGCTTTATATATTACTTAGTATAGATTTCCTACACAGAACATTTATCTATAAATTGAAATTGTAAGTTTATTTTGGTACCAATACTAAAAATAAATGATTGCGTAACTATCATATTTGGAAATAATAAAGGAAATGATTTAAAAAAATATCAGAGTAGTTCTAGAGATGAAAACCTACTACAAAGATATATTCTTATAATATATATATGGAACAATTAAGAACTTTATCAAACTTTCACTTCAACTATGCCCATTCATTCAATTTCTTTTTGACAGTTCGATAAGTAGTCAATAAGTGATAACCTAACACGTTGCCAATATGATTAAAAATAACAAACAATTTTATTTAAGAGGAAGTTTCAATGAATTAAAAAAAATTAGGTAAAAGTAAATTTTACCTAAAAACCCTGAACTTTTTTAATAAATTATATTACCCATGTTTTATATATTATACATAAGAATTTATTGTTAAAGTTACTGAGGCCTTAAGTGACGAATCTAGTGTACCTATTTTTTTTTAAAGATTACTAGTAACGTGGGTCACACATTACTAGTAATCTCGTTAACCTCTCCAGCTAACCTTAACGCTTGTGTTAGGAGTGGGTTCACGACGGTAGTGCACTGGGAGGGGTTCGAACTCGCAACCATTTGATCGCAAGTCCGACGCCTTAGCCATTACGCTACCGCCGCTTTATACTATGCCTATTATGTAACTTTAAACTTGAATTTAAATAATTTGATGTTAAAATTCAAGTGACGAAAGGTTTTTTAGTAATTTAAAAATAGTAAATATCCGTATAAAAATATGCAGTACAAACATTTGTTCCATCACTACGTACAATAGAACGTAACTACTTTATTGCGTAAAACAAAAATAATTTATTTTGAAAACATACTAATATGCAGTACCATAATGTCTAGGAATGGTTATTTATAAATAGTATAATCAAACGAAAATAGATAAACTATTATATATTTTTCTAACAGCGCGTTTAGCGATAAATTTTGCAAACCCTGGCACAGTTACGTTCTCAAGCAACTGTCAAAAAAAATTATAAACGAATGGACAGAGTATAATTAATTCATTGCGGTTCCGGTTGACATAATACGTTTAAGCTTGGAACCAAGTTTTTCTGTTTCTTATAATGAGCTCGTTATAACCAAACCATGTCTTTAGAGAAAAACATTGTCAAAATTGTGTCATTGTGTCTATATTCTTAACTAGCCGTCTCCGCAGTTTCACCTGCGTTTATAGTCACTGCTCCGCTTATATTGGTCGTTGCGTGATGTTATATAGCCTATAGTTTTCCTCGATAAATGGGCTATCCAACACTAAAATAATTTTTTCCAGTAGTTCCTGAGATTAGCGCGTTCAACTAAACAAACAAACTCTTCAGCTTTATATTAGTATGGTTATGGATATATTATATCTGCAACGTTATAATTTTCTATAGATCAACGAACATAATAGCCGTTACTTGAGCACAATTTTCAATGTCATTTTATTTGGAAGAAAAAACAGCTGACTTTAATAACCAATTTACCAATTTTAACAAAATTAAATTACATTTGTGCTAGTGATTGTCTAAACCGTTGACAAAATAACTAGATTATTATACCTATAATCGATCGAACATAATGTATTTCTTGTAAAATAAATATTGCTGATGAGTCAAATTTACAAGAAATACATTAATATCGATTTCTATTCATTCAATCTAACCGTATTTTTCAACGTTTCCCATACACACATTGTGATACACACTAAAAGTAATTAATTAAGTATTAAAAACTCAAGTGAAACAACAAGTGAAAAAACTCAAGTCAACTCTTAAACGAGTGATGTTTGCAATACCTTCATAAAAATATGTTGATTTATTGTTAGTCTTCAGTATCGCTTTGTATTGCATGCAAACTGGACTGTAAATCTGAGGGTATGACATACCTGGGCCCAGTGACATCAACTGACGTGCCTACGAGATGAGTCACGACCAGAGATTAGAGATGCAGCGGCGGAATGCCGGTTGACGGTCGTGTGGTTATGGACAATACACTAAAAAATGTTGTTCCAAAATAACTCCGTCGTAATTATCTAAATAGAATAGATTTATTTATACACAAACATTGAAATGCTTGATTTTGAATCAGCTGTTTCAAAAGTTATCGGAAAACCCGTCTCATTTGTGTATTTTTTTTTCAACTTCAATAAGCTAACAGGAAATTTAACATATCTACATGTTTGGCACATCACGCGTCACTTAAACAACCTCAAGGTAAACAGAACAGTATTTTTTTACAAAGATTCGGTCTTGTCTGACTGTAGCAACAAAGAAACTGAATTTTACAAAATTCAACGTGATTGTCACTATATTGTCACATATTGTTGTATATTCATCTATGGTTTAGAATTATTATAGATGGATAGAGTTATAAGCAAAAGCTTGTATAAAAAAATGTTGATGTTGACGTGTCGTTTATAGATTCGTGGGATAGTGCCTCAGGTAGAAGTTAAACATAGATAAGGTTCCCCATTTTCAACACATTGCGCTTGAGTGCTTGTTACAAATAAAGCACCTGATGACAGACACCCAAAGTAACAAGTGGATAGCACTTTTTATGACTTGCAGATTACGAATGAATCGTAAGAATTGTTAATAAATATTTAATGTTAACGTCTTAAGTTTTGGACCAATATTCATTACCTAACGTTAATTCATCTCAATCTATGAACAGGTATTACTGGTGCTATGCATTTCGTGTGAAGTAGTAGATATTTAAATATGTAACCATACCTATAGTAACTAGCAAATAAAATGGTTTTATACATATAGCAGCTTCTAATCTAACTTTGCTGTTTAAAAATACGTACGTTAATCTTTATAGAAATGTACATTTAATCTCAGATTTTACGATGAAATACCTACCACAATGGAAAGTTTAAATACTGTTTATGAAATGGATACTCTCTCTACTAAGATTTATACGTCGTGAATATTAGATTGATATTGAACACGTTTATTAATAGGAATAAAGTTTAGGTTAATCTAAGATATATATAATGTTATCAGCCAATACAATATCGAACGTTAATTCTGCAACTGTCTTAACACTTTATCACAACTAAAACATGGACATACAGTAATTCAAGACAAGTTTTGAAGACATACCTTGATTGATAACTAATTGCCCGCCAAATCCTGGAGCGGTGACAAGCGCCTTTTACGACGCTAAAAGGCCTCCGACTC